>JADRCH010007404.1:0-273567 GCA_019843965.1 Rhynchomys soricoides | reverse complement strand
GAGGTAACTCATTTCTGTCTCCCCTCTCCCCTCTCTCCTCTCTCCTCTCTCCTCTCTCTGTTCATGGATCAACCCTTAGCTACTTCTTTAGCATTATTCCTGCCTGCCTGTCACCATGCTTCCCATAATGGTGATAACTGACTAAGCCTCTGAAAATGTAAGGAGTAAGCCCCCAGTTAGATGTTTTCTCTTATAAGAGTTGTCTCGGTCATGGTGTCTCTTCAAAGCAATAGAACAGTGACTAAGATACTCTATAATAAGCAACGAACACCCTTACTAGATCACAAGTTTAAAAGCAAAAAGCTCAGTGTCAGAAATGAGTTACCTCTTTTGGAGTTGTTGGCCAATGAGGTCCCATAGATCCTCAAACATTAGAGGCAACTGACAAAGTTACTGGGAATTCTCCATAACTTGCTGGTTAAGACTCTATTGTTAAAGATATCACATACTTAAACCATAAAACATGGAGAAATCAAGGTGATACTAACTCGGTAGCTGTATCCCTACTGAATAGCTATCTCAAATTACTAGAAGGTACTATGCACACTACTGGAAGAAAAAAGTGACCAATCTCACCAAGCTATGGAGCTTGGAAACTACGATAACTGGCATGGAAAGATGAATACACTGGTGCTCTAGTGACATGAACATCAAGGTAGTGACCAACCACTTTGTGGTTGGATTTAAGGTCCCATCAACAAGGTAAAACCCATATCTACCACCATTATTAGTTCAAGAACTTATGGCTAGACAGGCCATAGGCTATAGTGAAAAACCTACAAATATTGTTTTGCTAAATGAGCATAGCATTAAACAAACTCCCATTGATAAAGCCAGACCAAACACAATAAGAAATGTGGGCACAAAATCCTACAACCAACAGAGGATATATGACTACTTAAATATGAGCTGAACAAGGATTCCAACAATAGGCATGTAAATTTATGGTTGTAGTAGTGTTAAGTGCACAAGGAATTATGTAGCCTTCACAACTATGAGAGTAAAACTAGTCATGGGAAAATGGAACAAAGAAGAAGGAACAGAATACATAGGACAAAAGTTGTCATGGAGAGTTCATCCAAAATTGGCAAGTATTTCTAAAAGAGTTCATGTGATAAAGTTTTCCCCACCTTCCTGTACCTCTTCCTTCCTTCCTTCCTTCCTTCCTTCCTTCCTTCCTCTCTCCCTCCCTTCCTTTTTGTTTCCTTCCTTCTCTGTCCTCCCTTCTTTCCTTTTTTATACTAAGTTTTTCACAAGCATAATTGTTATAGTAGTTTTGTTTTTTAATCATTTAATGATTTTATAATGAGTGGAATTACACCATAATAAAAAGCAAAAGCAAAATAATATACTAGGTTTTTTATTAGCAAGTGAGTGAAATAGAATCACAGTTGAGAGACACTCGGTTATTGGTACTTGATTCTTCCTTTCCCTAGAAATGTGATCTGTAGCTGATTAGCTTCACTGAGCTTCAGTTGCACTCATCTGTAGAATAAATATTATGATATTTCTGACCTGTCAGCATTGTTGGAAGTAGTAAATGAAATAGTATGCATAGAATACCTCATAGCTGTAATGTATTGTACATTCGGCTTATAATTGTGTTCATTTATATATTCTATTCCTGCTCTACTCAATAAATCCACTGAGGTTTCTCACTAATGATTGTTGTGCGTATAAATTTGTAGCTTGCTCCTTGCTCTTATCATGGACTGACCTGCCTCTTGCTATATCATCAATATAATTCTGAAGGCTGTGTGGTATCTTAAGTGGATGCACTAAAATGCATCAAACCACTCTCTCCACTACTGAGTGGTCTAGCTCTTCCTGAAGCTTTTCTATATAGGTGAAAAAAAATAAGTATATTTAATGGTTTGTGTTTTTTATATTATCAGAAAACTTTAAACTCAAGGTCTATAAGAGTCTCCTGATCGTGTTAATGGCCAAAGTCAGGCTTACTGCCAGTAAGGCTTTCATGAGCCAAAGCAATCCCACCACAAATACAGTGTTTCTGGACCCATAAATTGTGTTTTGTGCCTCCACAAAGACCAAAATAAAATACAGAGTGAGGTCTGGGTAGTGAATGTTTTTCAATGTAACTATGAAAATTGCTATGAATATTGCCCAGAGCACTTATTCAGAGAATGGGATAAATGGAAAGACAATTTCCAAACACCACAAAGTAACATCCTTGCCCAAAGAGATTACAAATCAAAACTGTCCAAATGAATATGGAAACAAATAACAAAGATGTCCAGACAGTCACAAGTCTGGAAATACAGTCAGTAGACAGAACTGACACCATTAAAGTTTTCACTAATAGGCAAGTCTGAGGTAATCAGAATTAGAAGACAAAAATAAAAATAAAATAAAAAACTGAATGCAGCTTGGGCCATGTACTACTCTGGAAGAAAGACAAAGAAGGTAGAAGCAGTGATATTACATTAAGGAGCATAGTCTCACCAAATACAACCATAGGGAAGCAGCTTCTTCAAAGCTGCATCATTAGAAAAGACCAGGTAAAGTAGAGGTAAATAATCTCTCCCCTTAGAAGAAACCATGATGCCCCCATCACTAACCCTGAATCTATCTACAATTGACAACCACTTGCAAATAAAAAATTAGTTTTCTCTAAGGGAATCTCACTGGAAAAAAATCTACACTTAATGGTAGGCTATATGCCTAGCAGTAGATGGCCAATAAAAGCAAAATCAACAGCATCTTTGGAGATTTCTTGTATCATAATGTCATGTCAGGGATTTTTTAATTTTTACATTTATTTATTTATTTATTTACTAACCTACTAAATAAACTAAATAAATAACTAAATAAATAGTCCATGCATATTTATTTAGGTTTCCAGTTAGTGTGTGGGATGTCCAAGTATGTGAATGAGTGGGTCTCTGTGGTTATATCTGCTTGTTGTGCTTTCTCTTGTTTTTCTGTTTGTTTTGTCCTTTTCTGATTTGTTTGGTTCTGTTTAATAATATTACATTATATTACCTTATATATTTGTTGCTTTCTAATGAGAGATAGAAAAGGGGTGTATCTGAATGGTATAAGGTAGAGAAGAATTGGAAGGTGCAGAGGAATGAGAAACCATATGCAGAATACATTGTATGGGGGAAAATAAAGCTATTTTCAATGAAAGAAATAAAGAAAGAAACAAAGAAAGAAAAGGAAAGGAATGAAAGCCAAATGGTAGCTGCCTTAAGGATCAGGAAGTTGGCTCAGAGAACAAAGATGCTCACCAACATGTAAACCCAGGAAGCATGCACAGTCCCTCAACCAAACCATGTAAAGGATACAACAGGAGTTGACCTAATTATAGATCCATCCGACAGTGCCACATCCTACTTATAATCCTCCATAATTTTTCTCCTTGTATCTGGTCAAATTCTCATCTCATTTTAAGGTTCATAATGAAAAGACTGCAATCTGGAAATTTCATCGGTTTAACATCTGTTTACACCTTGCTGTTCTAAATTCCTGCATCTTAGGACCTTCGATATAATCTCTGACACTGAAATTATGGTATATGCAATTTTTCTTCTATCTTCAATATCCCCTTTCTACCGTGCTCATGCAGCTCATTCATATTTCCATTTGAATGCCACTTTCCCCCAAATATAGATAAATCCACTTTTTTACATCATTTATATGACCTATAGTGATACTCTAGTCTCATCCATAATCAGTAAGCTTAACTAGGAATGGTGCCTCATCTCTCTTGCTCACTGACTCCATAGTGCCAGGTATAGAATATTAATATAATTAATAAATATCTATGATCAAACTGATCAACTCTTATTCATAAATAGTCAATCCATGAAGTATAGAAGCTTTGTTACAAAATTAGTAAACAACCATGTTTCATGTACCCTTTTTATCCCAATGGATAGTCTAGTGTGTCATTGTTAAGGAAATAAAGAATCTTGCAATACATATCTACCATAGAGATGAAGAGTATACTTTTGAATCATTGGATCCAGCCACCAGAGGCTGAAGAGGGAAGACTTGCTGTATGAAATTTGTCAGAGATATTTAATCATGCTAAAAGACAAGGATGGTAGAAATGTGACAGTAGACAGAACACAGAGGTTATTTTGTAAAAATAAGAAAATAAACCTCATACCTAATCAGTGGGGATGCTCGAATATGGAAAATATAAAAGAACAGCGACTTGAAGGACCAACTGCCATGGAGCAAGCAGCCTGCACATAACTGTAAGCACGATAATCTTAGACAAAGATATGTAAGAAAAATCTTCAGTCCACCCTCCACAGTATAAAATTGTACAAATCATTATCAAATTATCAAAGATTGTATAAAGGATGTTACCTAAATACTGGTATACTTGGTTGATAGGGGTTAGTTTAGAGGCAAAGATATGATGGCAATTTACCTTGCACAGACCAGCTGGGCAAACATTCTGCATTCTCATACAGGTAAGAATAGCATAGGAGAATGGGGGAAGGACAAACGATATGAAGACAATATGAATCCAACCCAAGCTCTGCTTCTGACTTTTTGTCAAAACTTCAGCAAGCCCTTTCTCTCCTCTGAGTCTGTTTCTCCTCCTAAGCCTTCATTTTAATGTGCTGTAGTCAATTGGAAATCATTGGGTATACAATTGAAACGGGAGGAAGGCTACACCAAAGTTTATATCTTTGGTGAAAATAAGAGAAGATTTATGTAGCTTTTCTCTAAATATTAGACTTATAGTAGTTATAAAACCACTTTAAGAAATACGCAGATCTTTTCTGTTTACTAAGGGAATGGCATTTCCTGGGACAAGACAGTTGTGTTGATTAGATTTTATCAACTTGACATAAACTAATCACTTGGGAATAAGTAACCTCAGTTGAGAAATTGTCTCCATCCAATTGGTCTATGGGCATTTTATTGATTAATGATTGATGTGGGAGGGCACAGCCCACTGTGGACTCTGCCACACCTGGGTGGAAAACTGGTCCTTGTATAAAGAAGCAAGCCAGCAAGCAGTGTTCTTTATTGTCTCTGCTTGAAGTTCCTGCCTGAGTCGTTTGCCCTGTCTTCCCTCATTGATATACTGCTACCTGCAGGTCCAAGCCAAAGAAAGCATTTCCTCTTCAAGTTACTTTTGATCATGGCACTCATTACAGAAAAAGAAAGAAAACTAGAATAAAAGTATATAATTGACTTAAATTTTGGTAACCATGTTACTTAGCTTCTCTGGGTCTGTGGATTGTAACATGGTTATCTTTACTTTATAGCAAATGCCAATAAAAAGGGGGTGCATATCATGTTTGTCTTCCTGGGTCTGGCTTACGTCATCAAGGATAATTTTGTTTTCTAGTTCCAAACATTTACCTGCAAAGTTCATGATATCTTTTTTACGTAGCTGAGTAGTGTTCTGTTGTATACATGTACCACATTTTCTTTAGCCATTCTTCAATTGAGGAACATCTAGGTTGTTTACAATTTCTGGCTATTATGAATAAAGTTTCTATGATCATAGTAGAACAAGTGTCTTTCTGGTATGGTGGAACATTTTTGGGTATGTGCCCAGAAATGGTAGAGCTGGTTTTTGGGGTAAAACTCTTCCAAGTTTTCTGAAAACCCACCATATTGATTTCCAACGTAGTTGTATAAGTGTGCATTCTTAACAGCAAAGGAGGAGTGTTCCCCTTGTCTCACATGCTGACCAGAATGATCTGTCACTTGTGATTTGCTCTTAGCCATTCTAGTAATTGTAAGATAGAAGAGTAGTTTTGATTTGCATTTCCTTGATGGCTAAGGATGTTGAACATTTCTTTGAGTGCTTCTTAGTGATTTGAGATTTCTTTATTGAGCATTCAGTTTAGATCTATACCACATTTTTTATTTAGATTATTTGGTTTGTTGATGTCTAGTTTCTTGAGTGATTTATATATTTTGGAAGTTATCCCTCTATCAGATGTGTAGTTGATGAAAATACTTTTCCCATTCTGTAAGCTGCCATTTTGTCCTACTGTGTAGAGAAATTTTAATCCAACATCATAGCTGCTCTGGCAAGGGATCACATCCAAAGACCATATAGGTCTGTGTGATATGGCTGCAATGACACAACTTTAATTCCTCTGACTAAAATATAGACATGCCATTACTACACAACTTTAATCCTAAACAATGATATCTAATTGAGAGACAAAGTGACAATCAGAGAAATATTTGACAGAATGAGTCAGATATAGGATATGTCCAACTCCCACAAGAACAGGCAAGAAAGAAGGGCTACTTAAGAGCAGCACAGGGAGAAAGAGGCAGTTGAGAGGTACTGCAGTGTGACAATTCAGTTTGTGGAGCTCAGAGGCAGATTTTACCAGGACAGATTTACAGAGATATGTTGTAGAGAGAACAAGTTATACAAAGGTCAAGACAGGATGAGCCTGAGAATGAGAAGGAGCCAGAAGATTAGAACAAATTATCAGAGTTAGTTTGAGGGCAAGCAGGGCAAGTCTGTCAGAAGCTGAAAGAAGCCAGTTTGAATCAGTCAGCTTGGAGAGGACTTTGACCAAGAACAGCTGAGTTGAACTAGCCAGCAATAGTTCAGAAAGAACTAGAAAGGGTGAGCTTATTCAGCAGTAAGCCTCTGAGATCCTTTTTACACCTGGCAAATAAAAGCTACTTTTACACTATTGACTGTAGCCATTGCCTTATAGAAGATTTTCAGGTTCATGAGGTCCCATTTATTAATTGTTGATCTTAGTGATTGCATTATTGGTGTTCTGTTCAGGAAATTAAGTTGTGTGCCAATGAATTCAAGGATATTCCCTCATATTCTTTACTATCCAGTTTAGTGTATCTGGTTTCATTTTGTCTTTGATGAACTTGGAAATGAGTTTTATGCAAGATAATAGATATGCATCTATTTGCATTCTTCTACATGTTGACATCCTGTTAAACTAGCATTATTTGTTGAAGATACTGTCTTTTTTCCGTTGTATAATTTTGGCTTCTTTATCAAAAATTAGGTTTCCAGGTGTGTGGATTAATGTTTGGGCCTTCAATTAGATTCCATTGATTAGCCTCTCTGGTTTTTATGTCAATAACATGCATTTTTACTACTATTACTCTGCATTAAAGCATGAAATCTGGGATGGTGATACCTCCAGAAATTCTTTCATTTTACAGTATTGTTTTAGCTATCCTGGATTTTTGTTTTTCATATGCAGTTGAGTGTTCTTTCAAGGTTTATAAAAATTGTATTGAGATTTTAATGGGGATTGCATTGAATCTGTTGATTGTTCTTGGTAAGATGGACATTTTTCAATGGTATTCTTACAAGCCCATGAGTATAGGAGATCTTTCCATCTTCTGACATTTTCTTCCATCTCTTTCTTCAAATACTTGAAGTTCTTGTCATACAGGTCTTTTAGGTCTCAAATGATAATGTATGAATCTCCTTGTGAAGAGGAAATACAACAGTTATCTCCAAAGGACTAGTGGCAGATGCAGACAAGAACAAGAGTAATCAGGTGTGGGGAGGATGGAGGGAGTGAGTACTGGGAGAAACAACTGGAATTGGTGGTTGGAGGCATCTAAGGATGAGCTAGAAGTCTGTGCAATGGAAACTCCCAGCAATCTAGGAGAGTGACCCCTAGCTAAGATTCTCAATAATGGGAGATTCACAACCTGAACCAGTCATCTCCTGTAACCAGGCAAAACTTCCAGTGGAGGGATTGGGAAACCAATCCAGTCACAAAACCTCCAACCTACAAGTTGTCCTGCCTGCAAAGTATGCTGGGTTAATGGTGGCACAAAAACTGTGAGAGTAACTAACCAATGACTGGTCCAGCTTGAAATCCATGCCACAAGAAGGATCCCACCCATGCCACTGCTGGGAGAGCCAGGAATCAAAGGCTGGATAACCCCAGAGACTCAGATAGAACCAAACAGGACCAGCAATATATATGAAATGATCCCTAATGATTTCCTGCTACAGCCATAGATAGAAGCCTAATATAATTTTCACCAGAGAGCCTTCATTCATCAACTGGTTAAATAGATGCAAAGACTCACAATTAAACATTAGGTGGAGTTCAGAGAATCCACCAGTAGTGGGGAAAAGGAGTCAGAATGTGTCACAGAACCAACTAACTTCAGCTCATAGGGGCTTACAGAGACTAAACCAACAATTAGAGAACCTACATGGGTCTGACCAAGGCTGTCTGCATGTATGTTATGGTTGTGTACATTGGTCTACTTGTGTGACTCTTAACAGTGAGAGCAGGGGCTGTCTCTGACAGTTTTGACAGCTTTTGGGACTCTTTTCCTCCTACTAGGATGCCTTGTACAGCCTTAACAGGAGTAGTGGTAATGGCTAGTCTTACTGCACCTTGATGTCCCATATTTGTTTGCTATCCTTGGGAGGACTGCCCATGTTTTAAGAGAAACAAAGGGAGGTGAATGGATGGCAGGGCTACAGCTTGGAGGAAAGGAGGGTGGGGAAACTGTATTTGGGATGGAGTATATGAGAAAGGAATAAAGTTTTTAAAAAGTAAAGAAAAATAAATTTCTGCCACCCAGTTTCCCATAATATCCATGTCAGAAAACAGGGTTTAGGAGGGCATCAGTCTTCACAGTTAGTTATGTTACTGTTTTGGGATCAACAAGCAGTAACAAGGTAAGCAAAGATTATGCAAAGCCTGTGACCAGTAAGAATTACAATGACTGCCATACAATGTGGGGACCATATCATTCTTTCAGCAATCAGTTCCCCATAGGCAAAGATGACTCCAGTCAGGCACTACAGTTCAATTTGAGATGGGGAATGTAGGTTGATTAATTAGCCCAATTACTGGGCATATTAGAATAGAAATGTCATTCAGAATGGTTCCTTTTAGATGATAACTACTTGAGCATAACTCTTCCGAGCAATACTTTTCCAAAGTCACTTTTCTAAGGGGGGGTCTGCCTTGTGGACATCCAGACACAGATGGCAACAGAAGATTTGTTTCCAACTCAACCAAATATTTTAAAGGACTGATGTTTATTCCTCCACAAATGAATCCTTCACAGAACATGTTAAGTACATTTTGTCTGGGACTGACTTATTTATCAGCAACTAAAACATGAAATTAGCCAGTCACTAAAGTCAGTTATGTCCTCTATCTGGTGCTTTAATAAATCATCTCAATCAAGTTCAGCAGGCATTGGAGGAAAGTACCACATTTGCTTTTCATATTCTCACATTCTGTATGAACAATTGTTTTTCATTTTGGGCCTGTGATGATCCCTGTGGGACTGTCTGTGAGATCCTATGATTTCTAGTTTCTAGGGGATGGGCCATGTGTTTGCCTTGGCAGACTATAACAGGAAACTTTCCTTCCCCCTTTTACTTGCTTTCAAATTTTAAAGTACTGGGAATGTTTTAAGAAATAGACCCCTGACCAAGACAATGTTTCCACTGTAACAGAACATAACAAGGATGGTTCTCGTGAGCATAATCCTTCTCCTTCCCAGTCATATTTTTTTTAAGAGAAGCAGATTTGATCTGATTGCCCATATTTCCATCAATCCCCCTGCTGCTGTGAGAAATCTGAGTATGCATGAAACATGTTTCTCTGCTGCTTCAAACCCAAGGGATTCTGAAGATGCCATTTTTCTGAAAAGCAATAAGCCCACATGATGTTAGGAAAAACATGTTTTAGGTAGCATGGTGCTGGCCTTGTGGGTTAGAGGAAGCCATATTTTAAGGTCTAGAAAGGGTTCAGTGACAATGACTATCATGCTAAGGTCCTATCAGTCTTTCTCCTGGGATAAGGATGTTATGGGCCATAGCAATCTACCTGGGAAGTCAGACAATGTGTAATCTAGTTTGAGGCTCCCAAATCCAGTAATTCAAGAGTAGATACATGTATCATTTGACAAGCCTTCTCTGATGTGGAAGAGAATGCATCTGAAACTTTTTGTTTTGTGATAGGAGACACAGGCTGGCCTCAAACTTGTAATATCCCTTACTCACCAACCCAAGTAAGCAACGAAGACTTTTAAAAAACAAAAGACATGAAAACAAAATAGACTCAGCTCTCTTAAGTCCACAGTTTTTCTTGATCTCTATGTGCTAACAAAATCCAATGCTTCTTACTAGATATTATATTTATGTTTTTCATGCTTTATAAAAACAAAACAAAACAAAACAAAACAAAAAACCCAAATGTGTATCATTGGCATCCAGATCTGAAAGTAAATTTCATGATTTTAGAAGATATTCTTCTTTATTCCAAAAAAAGTAGCTTTGTGACATCTATAAAAGAAAATCATAAGTCATATCTCCACTTGCCTCATTTGATATCAAATTCCATGTTTTGTCCAAAAAGGGAAGACTGAAATTTTATTGCTTGTTTTACAGGGTTATGGTAAATTAATACGTGAGTATGCTATACTTTGTGGTTTTTATCTCAAAAATACACTAATTTTGCATGCTGTCTCTAATAGAAAGAATTAAGAGACTAAGATTATCTCTGTTGCTTTATCATGATGTTAAGATACTGGAAGGAAATGTCTCAATGTCACTCCTGGGTAAACAAGTGGAAATAGTACTTGTAACAGAATATAATAACAGAAAGATTTGCAAATCACATTAGAGTTGCTGAACATATGTCAAACTGTCACATATAGCTACTACTCTAAAATGAAAGCTCTTGTTCATAAATTATTAGTAAAGATATATGTTCATATACCACCAGTTTGTGTAAAACATTCTATAAATATTTTTCAAACAGATTGATTTCCTTTTTAATGACATATATTTTATATTATCCATTTAAAGAAGGATTTATAGTGTGGCCGATAGATTTCACCAGATCTCCCAAACACTAGGGCACCAGTCAGAATAAGGTCCCTTGTCCAAATTTAAGCAGAATTCTCACTCTACACAGATTACCTTCCAGGAATGAACAGTTTCACAGAAACTTATCAACATAAAAGTACACTCCAAGGATTTTCTAAATGTTTTGTTTATTTTGAGTGGGTCTCAAAGATCAAACCCAGGACACCAAGCTTCTTATCAGACACCTTTACCTACTGAACCATTTCTTTGGCCCCATCATCTTTCTAAATTGTATGGCAATTATGGGTTTATCTCAGGGAAAGAGCATCAGCCCTTAATCAACATGAAACCCCTGGGAACAGTCGAGCACCCCCTCACTACTTAATATCCTCAGTCATATATGACTCTGTATGGGCTGAGTTCTACTCTTCAATGTACAAGAAAAGGGTGAGGAACAAAGCCCTTGGTTTGTACAAAGAACATGACAACAAAATAACTTGTTAAAACATTTCCAGCAGTACTGCTCATTTTGAGGTACATAGGAAGAATGCACTGAAGTCTGTATATTTACAAAACTATGCTTACCAATGCCATCATCCTGGCACTTATTACCATTCCCTTCTTTCCTGAGTCTAGGCATTACATTCAGTCACACTAAGAAAAAGTACATTGCCACAGGACTAATTTAAAGCTCTGAAAAATTTTCACCCTATCTGATTGTCAGAAATCTTCAGTTTATTTTTAATTTAATAAATTATGCTTTCTTTATGCCTTAACTCAACACATAGATATCCATGTATGCAATTACAGGAAGATGTGCCTTTGCATTATTTCCTCATCTGGACAGAGACATTACAATTTTCATATAGAAGACATATTTTCAGGGTCAATATGAAATCACAGTTCCTGTAAAAGAGAAAGGGATGGCTGTGTATAAAGAATGGTACCATAGTTCAGTGTACACAGAATATCAGAAAAATCATCTCACTCTCTACAACTCAGTCTGGAAGACAGTTTTATCTCCATTTCTGATAACAAGTAAACAAAAGTCATATGCTTTATCCAAGGTCACAAAGCAGTCAGAAACAGAGGTAGAATTTCACTTTAGATATCTCTCTCTCCCTCCCTCTCCCTCTCTCTCCCTCTCTCCCTCCCTTCCCTCCCCTCCTCCCCCCTCTCTTTAGATTTTCATATTGCCTAAAAGTTTCAGACAAACAACATTGTCTCCTAAATCAAATGCTTGATGAGTAGCATACCCAAATATGGACCTCAAAATCAGTGCATCACACAGTTGGACTCCATCTTTATCCTGCTTCCCAAGTAAACACAGATGGAGGATCCTAATGAGTCCATAAAGGCTGACATACAAGAGGAGATCTTGTCCTAGCCACAAATCCTTTTGAAATTCAGAGAGCTGGCTTTTACTACTTGGATCAAAACTCCATGAACCAGCATCAGAATGCAGGTTCCCATTCCAGAACTTCTGGGACACACAATTTCTGGGATCACAGAGTGACAAAATGTGCTTGGAAAGGATTCTAAATGTTTCCTATTTGAAAGCACAGAAAATAGACAACATGGTAAATGAAGAATATTTCATTAAAGCGCCCCTGCCAATTTTCAATCTGGGTTTTACTGTGGTTCTCAAGGCAGTCCAGTGCTGGTGATAGCCAGAATACACCTGTAAATACTCAAGTGTTGGTACAATTATAGGACTTACTGACCATCTGTTATTTAAAGAAAAACTGTCTAATTGCATCTTTAACTGAGTATTTGCAGATGTGTTCAATACATACAAAAAGAAGACCACTGAAATCCACGACCATGAGCCTCATTGTGACATTGTTGAATCCTTCCACATAAACTGAGAAGAGACTTGCCAGTCAGAACATTCACCTCCAAATCAGTGATTTTTCTAAGGTTTGGAGGAATGAAATTAGAGAGAAACAAGAAAGTCATGTTTGTTCTCCTCCTCCAAAGGCCAGAACTAAGTTCCTAAGACATTTTTCCACAGTAAGGATAGAGCTTACTGCCAAGAAGTAGCCCCACAGCAGAAGCTGGGTAGAGTGAAGCGGTAGGTGACTTGCAAGTTGCCTCAAGGATGTCAGTAGCTGGAAATAGAGACAGAGAATGTAGGTGGCTGGCCCCACCTGTCTTCAGACTTATCATGAAACAACTGTGGTCCAATAAATGTAACATTAGGTCAGATATTCCACAGTATAGCAACTGTAATTGACAATCACGAATTGTGTTGTTTGAAATGTGACCTTTGCTCTCAATACTTCTACCCACAGAGCTACCTGACAATATTTTTACTTTTGTTTTTTGTGGTTTTTTTTTCAATGATAGGAAATAGCAAATTTATGCTTCAATAGTCCTTTCTCCTCTTGTATGGTCACCAAATGAATTGGGGAAGGGCATTACTTCACTTTGTCACTCAAGACCATGAGAAAACTCTCCTGTTTTCAGTAGTCAGAACTGGGGTAAAAGTGGGAGGGAAAGAAGTGGCTTGTTTGAGGTCACAAAGAAAGTTGGGAGCTTCTGAGGCAATGGCCAGGGCACTACCTGCTCACCAATTAGATGCATAATATGAAATTCATACAGATTATCTTTTCTAGTAAATGGTATTTAGTGTGACGGTTCCTTGACAGAGCTGGGACATGTCACTGACAGTCTTTAGCTCACTGTAACAATCAAAAATAACCTTCCCTCACTGTAAATATAAAACTCTTCTGAGAACATATCAGAAGGAAGAAGACTTCCATAACACTGAGTTAGAATCTGAATTACATTATTTAGAGTTATACAGGTATGAACTAATAAATAACATAAAATAGCACGTTATGAGGAAGATTCTTCCTATATTTCAAGCCTTTTCCCACTCTTAAATCCATTACTTAATATGGGCACTTTTAGCCACAAAATTTCTAGAGTTTATTCAATATCTTTTATGTGCTTTACAAGGTCATTAGAGAATTTCTTTGCTCTTTCCCTTACAGATCGGAAGGTGGGCAGTGATATATGAGCTTTCACGTTTTATTTATTCACCAAACTGTTCCAGATGTGATCCCATCATTTACCCACTGACACATCAAGCCTGCTGGCTGCCCTGCACACTGACCTCTTCCCCACGTTTGCTTTCATGCTCTTAAAGTTATAGCAGGGCCTTGGATGGGAAGACAAGAGAATTCCTATTTGGGGAGAGGTAGTGGTGGGAGGGAGATGATCAAACTTCAGTAATAAAAAAAATTAATTACTTGGCTGCAATTTGAAAATGATATCCAGGTGGAAAACTAACCCAGTACCGTTCCCTCCAAACTACTACTTCCACTTGTCCTCCACACAGGGCAGCTTGTCTCAGATTTGGAATGTACAGGGTCTGAATAAATGGGATTGAGCAGGTACTAAATCATTCCCCCCTTTCCTAGTGATTTGTCACCATAATAAGCATTCTGAGGGTGATAGACCTTTTATTACTACATACTGTTAAGCAGGAAGGAGGCTGCAATGTATTTCTGGCACTCTTGGAGGAAAATAATTACCCCATGCAGACCTTTTTTTTTAAAAATAAAATCAATTTAACAGAAAGAGATATATTTAAGCCTAAGTGCTTATTTAGTACAAAATATCAAACATTGTTATGCTTGTATTGGACAAGAAAATGACAACTCATTGTATTATACTGCAGCCTTCAAGGTATAATCTATGATTTCTAAATACTTCCCAAAGAATGGAAAGGGCAAAGAAAAGGGAAGATGCATTCCTCTATGATAACGGATGTACATGCACCACGCTATGCACTCACTTATACTGTATACAAAGACTGAAACTACAATCTAATATTCAGAAGTGTTGTTACCATTATCCCACTGAATCCCTATAACACCTTTTGATATTGTTCGTCCCACTTTCAGAAGAGAAGTCAGAGTCTCAGAGAAACTAACATAGGGATATAACTGTATTTAAAAAGCTGGCACTATTACTATAGTTGCCAAATTTACAAAAAATAGTTTAGGATAGTATAGAATGGGAACATACACATATTAACTTATACATTCTGAATTTGGAATTTAAATTTAACTGAGCCTCTTGTATTTCTCCTGGCTACCCTAAGTATAGAATCATTCCAAAATTGGAACACTCATTCATGTCTTGCCATTCCACAAAATAAGAGTTGATTATGAACATATGAACAACTTGCCCCTAGTCTCTCAGTGACGTTAGATAATTTCCATGGGTTCTTAGTTAAATGCTATTTAATATTTCTCTTCATTCCCGCTTGCCACTTGGGATTAGACAGGGGGAACTGGCCCATGTGTGCTGCTATGACAGAGGCAGCTCAGGCTGCCTTAGTTCAGTAAAATCCTTCTTAGGCTCTTCTAGCCTCACACTCAGGAGAATGAAGGGATCACTTTTACATGATATCTTCCACCTTTCTCATAACATTTATTATTTGAACCTAACAACTGAACTACATAAAAAGTTAGTCTTTTTAGAGTGCATAGAAAATATATGTTCAGTATCATTGATAGATACAGAAACATACAGAAAAAAATAGGATTTATCAGATAAGCAAAACATGAAGCTGTATTATAACTGATGTGGGGCAAGGGGAATGTCACTTTTATCTTAGTGATAATATAAACGATCCTTTTTATACAACTTAATTTGACACTATGGTAGTGTAAAATTTACATATTTGACCCCAAATATCTTCTACATGATGATGTAAGCAAAAGCAACTAGGGGCCTTAATTGTATGGGCCAACATGGCTGGGCTAAAGGATACCCAGATGACTGTTACAAAATTATCTCAAGATCTCTACTGTTCCTATGAGGGTCTTTTCGAATAGATTAGTATATAAAGCAATAGACCTAGTCAGAAGATTATCTTTACTGGTGTGGGTAGGCATAATTGAAACCAGGAGAGCTGAGATAAAACAGAAAGGCAAAAGGGCTGGGGTTTACTATTTCTGTTTTAGTAATAATATCCATTTTGCTCTACCCTCTATTTCTTTGGCCTTTAGATTGGAATGACCTTACTATTCTCTAATTCTCAATAGGATGTGATGAATCAGTCATAGTGGTGCACACCTGTAATTTGCCCCAGACTCCAGAATGTAGGAGAAAGAGGACAGACTATAAGGTAATTTGGGATATGTAGTTTTAAATTGCTATAATAGTAATAATAATAATAATAATAATAATAATAATAATAATAATAATAAAAACAAGACTAGAGAGATGTCTAAGCAGGTAAACCACGTACACACAAACATCAGGACATAAGTAGAGATCCCCAGAACCCATAAAAAGCAAGGCATAGTAGAAGACATTTGTCATACCAATGCTCCTCTGGCAAAGCATGAGATAGAGGCTCCAGAATCCTTAGAAGGATGCAGACAGCTAGTTGGGCATCTACAGAAGGTAGAAATAAAGAAACTCTGTCTCAAACAAGGTAGAAGGTGAGGACTAAACTCAAATGCTGTCCTATTTTCCCCACACAATATCCATGGCATGTATCCACAATCACACACAAGAACAAACACCAGAGAGACAGAGAGAGGGATTTAATAATTTAATAACAGTGTTTTAATTTTTAGTTTTGTAGTCACATCATTCCATCAAAAGCAAGTGACAACTGAATGCTAATAATGGAAAATTGGAGGTATTTTGAGAACTTGAGAAGGTATCTGTCAACTTGAGAAGACAACTTAAGAGAAAAGATGATACAACCTTGAATTGATCAGAGAAATTACTTTTAAAATTACCTTTTTTGAATATTCTATTTTATTTTTTTCATACTTTATTTACATTTCAAATGTTTCCCCCTTTCCAGATCTTCCCTTTGGAACCATCCTATTCCTCCACCTTCCCCTGCCACTATGGGGATATTCCCGCACCCGCCCACCCACACACTCTTGTCTTCTCTCCTTGATGTTTCCATAATATGATAAACACTAGATGTAAGAAAGACACAACCAAGGGACTGAGGAAAAGCCGGGAGGTAAGAGCCAGCCTGCTTCTACCTGTGGCCAGAGACAACCACCTGGTCCACCAGGCCTCCATATATAAGCAGTGCAGGGAGAAAGCTACCCGCCCACTTGCACTGAGGAGCCAGCAACAGGAGGAATCCAGACACAGGGTCTGAAGAACAGCTGGGAGAGAGAACTGGTCTCCCAGGAATATTGACATCTGAGCTTGAAGGAAAGAAAAGCCACAGTCCGAGAGAGAAAGACCAGCTAACACCAGAGATAACCAGATGGCGAAAGGCAAGGGCAAGAACACAAGAAACAGAAACCAAGACTACTTGGCTTCATCAGAACCCAGCTCTCCCACCACAGCCAGCCCTGGATACCCCAACACACCAGAAAAGGAAGACTCAGACTTAAAATCAGTTATCAAGAGGATGATAGAAGATTTTAAGAAGGAAGAAAATAACTCCCTTAAAGAAATACAAGAGAACACAGGTAAACAACTGGAAGCCCTTGAAGAGGACACACAAAAATCCCTTGAAGAATTACAGGAAAACACAATCAAACAGGCAGAATTACAGGAAAACACAATCAAACAAATGAACAAAACCATTCAGGAATTAAAAACAGAAATAGAAACAATAAAGAAATCACAAAGGGAGACATGCGTGGAGATAGAGAACATAAGAAAGAAATCAGGAGTCATAGATGCAAGCATCACCAACAGAAGAGATGGAAGAGAAAATTCCAGGTGTGGAAGATACCATAGAAAACATGGACACAAGAGTCAAAGAAAACACAAAATGCAAAAAGCTCCTAACCCAAAACTTCTAAGATATCTAGGATGCAATGAGAAGACAGAACCTGAGGATAATAGGTATAGAAGAGAGTGAAGATTCCCAACTTAAAGGACTAGTAAATATCTTCCAGAAAATTATAGAAGAAAACTTCCCTAACCTAAAGAAAGAGATGAACATAAATATACAAGAAGCCTACAGAACGCCAAATAGACTGGACCAGAAAGGAAATTCCTCCTGTCACATTATAGTCAAAACACCAAATACAGAAAATAAGGAAAGAATATTAAAAGCAGTAAGAGAAAAAGGGCAAGTAACATATAAAGGCAGACCTATCAGAATTACACCAGACTTCTCACCAGAGCCTATGAAAGCTAAAAGATACTGGGCAGATCTCATACAGACTCCAAAAGAACAAATGCCAGCCCAGGCTGCTATAAATAGCATCTCAATAATCATAGATGATAAAACCAAATTTTCTATGACAAATCCAAATTGCACAGTATGTTTCCACAAACCCAGCCCTACTAAGAATAATACATGGAAAGCGCCAACTCAAGGAGGGAAACTACACTCAATAAAAAGCAAGAAAGTAATCTTTCAACAAACTCAAAAGAAGATAACCACACAAACATATAAACAATATCAAAAATAATAGGAAACAACAATCACTATTCTTTAATATCTCTTAAGATTAAGGGTCTCAATTCCCCAATAAAAACACATAGACTGACAGACTGGATCCATAAACAGGACCCAGCATTTTGCTGCATCCAAGAAACGTACCTCCATATTAAAGACAAACAATACCTCAAAGAAAAGGGCTGGAAAAAATTTTTCCAGGCAAATGGCCAGAAGAAACAGGCTGGAGTAGCCATTCCAATATCAGATAAAATTGACTTTCAACCAAAAGTTATCAAAAAGATAAGAAAGGGCACTTCATACTCATCAAAGGAAAAATCTACCAAGAAGAACTCTCAATTCTGAACATCTATGCCCCAAATGCAAGAGCTCCCACTTTCATAAAAGATACTCTACTAAAGCTCAAAGCACACATTGCACCTCACACAATAATAGTGGGAGACTTCAACACCCCACTATCAACAATGGACAGATCTTGGAAACATAAACTAAACAGAGACAGAGTGAAACTAACATATGATATGAACCAAATGGGTTTAACAGATATCTATAGAACATTTCATCCTGCATCAAAAAAATATACCTTCTTCTCAGCACCTCATGGTACCTTCTCCAAAACTGATCATATAATTGGTCACAAAACAAACTTCAACAGATATAAGAAGATTGAAATAATCCCATGCCTCCTATCTGATCACTACGGATTAAGGTTGGTCTTCAATGGCAACAACAACAACAGAAAGCCCACATAGACATGGAACCTGAACAATGCTCTGCTCAATGATAACTTGGTCAAGGAAGAAAAGATGGAAATTAAAGACTTCCTAGAATTTGATGAAAATGAAAGTACAACTTACCCAAACCTATGGGACACAAAGAAAGCAGTGTTAAGAGGAAAACCCATAGCTCTGAATGCCTCCAAAAAGAAACTGGAGAGAGCATACACTAAGAGCTTAACAGCACATCTTAAGTTCTAGAACAAAAAGAAGCTAATACACCCAAGAGGAGTAGAAGGCAGGAAATAATCAAATTAAGGGCTGAAATCAACTAAGTGGAAACAAAAAGAACTATACAAAGAATTAACAAAACCAAGAGCTGATTCTTCGAGAAACTCAACAAGATAGATAGACCCTTAGCCAGAATAACCAGAGGGCACAGAGACAGTATCCAAATTAACAAAATTAGAAATGAAAACGGAGATATAACAACAGACTCGGAAGAAATTAATAAAATCATCAGATCCTACTACAAAAGCCTATATGTAACAAAATTGGAAAATCTGTAGGAAATGGACAAGTTTCTAGACAAATACCAATTACTGAAGTTAAATCAGGATCAGATAAACCATCTAAACAGCCCCATAACCCCCAAAGAAATAGAAGCAGTCATTAACAGTCTTCCAACCAAAAAAAGCCCAGGACCAGATGGGTTCAGTGCAGAATTCTATCAGACCTTCAAAGAAGACCTAATACCAATACTCTTCAGTTTATTCCACAAAAGAGAAATGGAAGGAATACTACCCAATTCATTCTATAAGGCCACAATTACACTGATACCAAAGCCCCACAAAGACCCAACAAAAAAAGAAAACCTCAGACCAATTTCCCTTATGAATATTGATGCAAAATTACTCAATAAAATTCTTGCTAACCAAATCCAAGAACACATCACAATGATCATTCACCGTGATCAAGTAGGCTTCATCCCAGGGATGCAGGGATGGTTCAATACCCGGAAATCCATTAATGTCATCCATTACATAAACAAACTCAAAGAAAAAAACCATATGGTCATTTTGTTAGATGCTGAAAAAGCATTTGACAAAATTCAACATCCCTTCATGATAAAAGTCTTGGAAAGATCAGGAATTCAAGGAGCATACCTAAACTTAGTAAAAGCAATATACAGCAAACCAGTAGCCAACATCAAACTACACAGAGAGAAACTCGAAGCAATCCCACTCAAATCAGGGACTAGACAAGGCTGCCTTCTCTCTCCCTATCTATTCAATATAGTACTTGAAGTTCTACCTAGAGCAATCAGGCAACAAAAGGAGGTCAAAGGGATACAAATTGGAAAGGAAGAAATCAAAATATCACTATTTGCAGATGATATGATGGTATACTTAAGTGACCCGAAAAACTCGACCAGAGATCTGCTACAGCTGATAAACAACTTCAGCAAAGTGGTCGGATACAAAATTAACACAAGCAAATCAGTAGCCTTCCTATACTCGAAGGATAAACAGGCTGAGAAAGAAATTAGGGAAATGACACCCTTCACAATAGTCACAAACAATATAAAATATCTTGGTGTGACTCTAACCAAACAAGTGAAAGATCTGTATGACAAGAACTTCAAGTCTCTGAAGAGAGAAATCAAAGAAGACCTCAGAAGATGGAAAGATCTCCCATGCTCATGGATCAGCAGGATTAACATAGTTAAAATGGCCATCCTGCCAAAAGCAATATACGGAGTCAATGCTATCCCCATCAAAATCCCAACTAAATTCTTTGTAGACCTAGAAAGAGCAATTCTCAAATTCATATGGAATAACAAAAAACCCAGGATAGCAAAAACTATCCTCAACAATAAAAGGTCTTCACGGGAATCAGCCTCCCTGACCTCAAGCTGTACTACAGAGTAGTAGTGATAAAAACTGCATGGTATTGGTACAGTGACAGGCAGATAGATCAATGGAATAGAATCGAAGACCCAGAAATGAACCCACACACATATGGTCACTTGATCTTCGACAAAGGAGCTAAAACCATATAGTAGAAAAAAGACAGCATCTTCAACAAATGGTGCTGGATCAACTGGTGGTCTACATGTAGAAGATTGCGAATTGATCCATTCCTATCTCACTGTACAAAGCTCAAGTCCAAGTGGATCATGAACCTTCACATAAAACCAGATACACTGAATCTAATAGAAGAGAATGTGGGGAAGAGTCTCAATCACTTGGGCATAGGCGAAATGTTCTTGAACAGAACACCAATGGCTTGTGTTCTAAGCTCAAGAATTGACAGATGGGAACTAATAAAATTACAAAGCTTCTGTAAGGCAAAGGACACTGTAAATAGGGCAAAACGGCAACCTACAGATTGGGAAAAGATCTTTACCAATCCTACATCTGATAGAGGGCTAATATCCAATGTATATAAAGAACTCAAGACGCTAGACTCCAGAGATCCAAATAACCCTATCAAAAAATGAGGAAGTGAGCTAAACAGAGAATTCTCAACTGAGGAAACTCGAATGGCCGAGAAGCACCTAAAGAAATGTTCAACATCCTTAGTCATCAGGGAAATGCAAATCAAAACAATCCTGAGATTCCACCTCACACCAGTCAGAATAGCTAAGTTCAAAAACTCAGGTGACAGCAGATGTTGGCAAGGATGTGGAGAAAGAGGAACACTCCTCCATTGCTGGTGGGAATGCAAGTTGATACAACCTCTCTGGAAATCAGTTTGTCAGACTCTCAGAAAAATGAACATAATACTACCTGAGGACCCAGCTATTCCACCCTGGGCATATACCCAGAAGATGCTCCAACATGTAATAAAGACACATGTTCCACTATGTTCATAGCAGCCATATTTATAATAGCCAGAAGCTGGAAACAACCCAGATGTCCCTCCACAGAGGAATGGATACAGAAAATGTGGTACATTTACACAATGGAATACTACTCAGCTATTAAAAACAATGACTTCATGAAATTCACAGACAAATGGATGGATCTTGAAAATATCATCCTGAGTGAGATAAAGCAGTCACAAAAGAATGAACATGGTATGTACTCACTGTCAAGTGGTAATTAGCCCAAAAGTTTGAAATACCCAAGAGTCACTTCACAGCAACAGTAGGGCTGAGTGGGAGGTCCCAGATCAAGGGCTTGGAGAAAGGACTGAAGGAACTAAGGGAGTGTGCAGCCCCAGGGAGGTAGCAACTGGCCTGACCCCCTGATACTTCTGGAGACTGATCCACCAACTAAAGAATACACATGGAGGGACCCATGGTGCTGGCCACAAATGCGGCAGAGGAGGGTCTTGTTATCTGTCAGGGGGAGGAGAGGCCCTTGGGCCTGAGTGTGTTAGATCCCCCAGTATAGGAGAATGACAAGGAGGTAAGATGAGAGTAGGTGGGTGGGTGGGAGGGTGGGTTGGAGAATATCCCCATAGTGGCAGGGGGAGGGTGGAGGGAATGGGGAGGTTCCAAACGGGAGATCTGAAAAGGGGGAAACATTTGAAATGTAAATAAAGTATGAAAATAAAAAAAAGAAAAAATAAGAACGAAAAAAAAAGAAAGACACAACCTTCTTGAGATAGTTTAATAGTTTATGAAGTAAAGGATGAATGATTTTGACAAGTAGAGGCATTTTAACTCTCTAGAGGAATAAAAAGAAAAGAAGGGAAAAAATCAAAAGAAAGGAAATGTTTGGTGTTGACCAACTAATGTATACTATTAAGGCACAATGGGAAGCATAAGGTTCTACGACACTGTGGAATGAAGCCAGCTATTACATGCATTGACTAGAGCCAAACTTCTTCAGCCATTGTAGATCAAAGACAAATGTCCCAAACTGCACAATAAAACAAAAGAGTAAAAGGACCTTCAGAGTGAGATTCATACCATAGTTGAAATTGACCAGTCAAATTTAAGACAAATACCTTAACTCTTACAGACTTTAGTTTCCTAGGCTATAGCCTGGGAATGATAATCCCATCTATATGTCATGGAATAATTATTATACTAAACCTATAACCATATTGACATAAAGTATATTGACAATAGTAAAAGTACAGATTGTGTGCTTGGTAATTTACTAATGAGGCTAGAAATGTACTAGAGAGGCCAAGAAAATCATGTTTTGGTTTTACATAAGCTGGATTAATGATCTTAGAAAAATTATTCCATTTTATTCAGGACTTCCTATGTAGGGAGAGAACAGAAGCACAGAGCTCATTTGGCTCCTACTCTACTGCAAACTTAGACAAAATATGTCAGGAGAAAAAATAGACATTTCAACAAAGAACTACTATGTCCTCAGCGAGAAAAATCCAGCTAACATGTTGGATGCAAAAGACATCATTTTAAAGCATTTAACACTCCAGGTATGAAGGGCTCTTGAGATACCATGAAAGGATCCAATGGTCCGAACACGATCTGTTCTTCAAGTTTAAGATCTGATTTGACTGTCTTATGTCAGCTATCTGTACAATTTCATTCCCATTTTACCACAGAGAGGGCTTTTTTGGATGATTTTCTTAATGGTCTTCTTTTCTTGTATTATAGTAGTAGTATAATTTCTATGTAGTAAACTCCCTTGCTCCAAATAAACTCTTAGTCAGTGGTGACACAATGGTAAAAGAGAAACCTGAATCATATATTTTTATCCAGGAATAAAACACATGTGGCAACTAAGACTCTTGGGCATAGGCTAAATGATTCTCTAGAGGAACATTATAGAACTTGGGAAAATGGTATACTTGATTGGTTCAACATAGCCAGAAGTCACAAAGCCCTCTGTAATGCCAACCAGTCTCAAACTTTTAAGAGAGGACCATTGCCATCCTTTCTTCCATATAGAGACTATTACAACAGTAAGGCACAAGATAATGGTGGCTGCAGCTTGGCAGCAGCTTTAGAAACCAACAGGCAGAAAGACACATGATTCCTCTTATAACAAATGGCAACATAGGTATTGAGCCAGCTACCTGTACTATTGAAACTGAAGTAGCTCTGAGCATGGAGTGTTTTTCTCTGATTCATTTTGCCACAAATTATTTCTCCTATATGATGTCAATGTTCCTATGTATCATTACAGAAACATAATTTCTATTAGAAATTCTCTCACCTTTCTCTCTCTCTCTCTCTCTCTCTCTCTCTCTCTCTCTCTCTCTCTCACACACACACACACACATACACACACACACACACACACGATATATCTATTTTTTTTTTGAAATTTGAAATGCTTAAAATCTGAACAACATCTAACCCAAGGATTTCAGGTAAGGAAGAGTACACTTGCATAGCACTGTGGTTATAAAAGTCAAACCTTGAAGTCAGGACTAGTTATTGTCCCAAGTGTACAATCTAACAGTTTGTAGGCCTCTAGTACATTACTTTATCCCTCAGAGTCCTGACTAAAATAATGTTTCATGGCTTGTGAAATCATAACTCAATGGCTTATCAAATAATGTCATTAATATTGTGAATGACCAGGAGACATCTAACATCAACCTAGAACCATCTAGAAGTCAGGACCTCTAGCCTAATCACAAACTAAGCAATATGGGATCTGATGATTCGGATCCTGGAAGAGAGTTTACTGAGCAAATAAAACACTCACTATTATCCCTTAGGTTCCAATAGTCCAAACCTTATGTGTTATTCAACATCAAGACTTGACTCTAAAATCAACTAATACTTTGACCTTGTGTGAGTGACTTTTGTCTTCTCTGAAACTTTGCAATGTGAAGTAGTAAATTAGATGATTTCCAAAGGCCTCCCTGTTTGAAAACATTGATTTAAAGAAAAACACACTGCAAATGAACTATGCTATATGGAGATTTGAAAAATCTCTCACTTGCTAATTCCTGGGAGGTAGAAAGGCAAAGCAATATAATCCTTGTTTTCATAACCTAGAGCTGTGTCTAGGGCCAGGCCAGAACAGCAGATGGACAGACCCAACTCCTAGATGTTTGTAATTGATCGGGACACACTATAATGAAGTAATTTTCTTGTCTTCATTCCCCATGTCAGCAGGGGCCTGTCTGCCACGCAGGAAGGGTGACAGAGTAATCTGAGCTGCAGCTGAAAACCTGCTTTTTCTCCACAGTTATTTAGCCTGCCATGAACTGTGGCAGGGGCGGGAAAGAGTCCAGACAAGCAGGGAGATTTGGCTGCTCTCAAACTATCATATAGGAACTTTAAAAATTGAACTGATTTATGCTCTGTAATGTTTTCAATAATGTGTAAATTAAGTTAGAACTTGAATCTCAGTTTAAGGAGATATTTTCCGTTACCAGCCATGAAAGAACCACAGGAAAATATACTGATTGTATGATAACATTCCCTCTGCCTTACCAAGAACTGCCTTTTGCATAAATAATGGATTCTGAAGTAGGATATGTAACATGCATTACATTTTAGCATCAAAGAAGTTCAGAATTACCTGAAGGTCTAAGAATTCGTCTGGGACTTATGAATCTCAATTCAGGAGAAAGCCTCCCACTGCACACCTGCCTCCAAGAACTGCAAATGCAAGGCACTATCATGGGAACCTGGCACAAAATTCAACCCTCCAACTTGAGCCATGGGCATGAATTATGGACCCATAGTTTTCCTCTAACCAGATTCTGGATTAGGGGGGGGAATTCACTGGGAAACTATGGGGTAGTTGATTCATCCATACTCATGGACACTGTTAAAGGCCAAGTTGTATGACTCGAAGTTGCTGGGGCTTTGGAATGCCTTCCACGTGTTGACTCTCTGAGCCAAAAGCTCATTTTTCCCTTAAATTTTTATTGTTTTGCACTGTTTTTAACCTTAGAGAATTTTACACTGGCTAGATTTGCAGTGAACAGAAGAAAATACCACTAAAGGAAAACCAGTTGCAGATGGTATTAAAACAAAGAAAACAGAAAATGTAACTTAGATCTATGTGCTTGGTGCAGACCATTTATAGGCATATGCCAGCATTTGTAACTATCTAGACAACTCTCCTGAAGACAAGAGACCCTGAGTGTATCAGTAAAATCAACCTATTTTGTATGAGTCTGATTAAAAATAGTAAACAGATTTTGGGATACTGTGCTTGTCTTGTTGGTCCTATTAGAGCCATAAGTAGTGTTTGCCCAGCTTATGAAAAGGCAAGGGTAATTTCACATTGCATTACTAAAAAGCTTTGCTAGAAATTATCATTCTAGCTAGTCATAAAAAGTACTAGAAATATAGTAAGTGGACTTGAGAGAACGTGAATTATTATATGCTATTAATATGTTACACAGAAGTTTTGAAATGATACAACTATAATGAAACCAAATTGTGATGGAGAGTAATACTGGACGCAGCATTGGCCAGTGCTTCACACTGATGGAATAGACAGAGGAACAAGGCACTTAAAGTGTGAAAGAGACAACTGGAGCTTGACCTCTGTACATGCTAGGTGTAGCTCCACCTTCTCTGAGGCAAATAGGTTAATAACTTTTAGGTCACTAGAAGTATTAGAGCTCAAGTCATTACATCAAAAATACTAGTAAGGCAAGTCTGGTAAAGAGAAGTCTGAAGAGGAAGATCTATCCAAGGGAGTCCATCAAAGCCTAGAACCCCAACAGCATTCTGAGGCAGACTCAGACCTTCTGAATCCAAGGCTAGACTTCAGGAATACTGGTTTGTTTTTATGCCAAACATTAGAGTCATATTCACGAGCATCCCATCTGATGCAGGAGTTAGTAGCAAAATGAGCCAGGGTCAAAACAAAGACAAATGTCACATTTTCTCTTAAAATACGAAAATAAATGAAAACAGTGGAAGAGGAACGGATCTAAAGAGAGAATAGGGAAGGAGGATATGCACGGAAAAGAAATATATAGAATGCTCTCTGTCACATGCAGGGCCTAGATATACACGACATATAATCTAGATGACATGAAAGGAAAAGTATTTCAACAGAAATGGGGAAGGAGGAGAAAGTACAATGATTTAAGGCTTTTGTATATTTAGAAAAATAATTGTTAATAACAATGGTGAAGAAAATTAGTGGCTTTGTAAACTTGGCATAAATACAGAATTTTCATTGTCAAAATTTATCAGTTAATTTGTTTTTGATTCCACAGAATATCTGAGGTAGTAGAGATAGGTGTTATTTTC
The DNA here is from genome assembly GCA_019843965.1 of Rhynchomys soricoides. Lineage (NCBI taxonomy): Eukaryota > Metazoa > Chordata > Mammalia > Rodentia > Muridae > Rhynchomys > Rhynchomys soricoides. Next base: position 246,475 of record JADRCH010007404.1, on the reverse strand, counting down.
ACTCTGATAGAGAAAGATACTTCTTGCCTTGGGTATAGTTGACAAGCAAGGATAAAAGAGACTAGCCTAGTCTCTACTACTTGTGATTTCTCACCAACCTTTTACCCTGTTAAGGACTAAACAGTGTAAAACAGCCAAATTTCCACTGAAGAATAGCACATATCAATAGGGCCACCATCCTGGTCTGCTTAGGACAATGGCTGCTTCATTTTCCAATAAGTCTGTAATTTGAAAACTGGATTATGACAAGAAGTATCTGGAGTCTGATAAAAGCTAATTACAGTTAAGGAATATGAAAATGGGGAGTTCAGGAGAAGATTGGTTTCAACTACTGCCTAGGTAGAATAATCAAGAAATTAGCAGAAAGTGATGGCAAACATAAAGAGGCACTAGAGGATAATTGAAGTATTAAAATTAAAAATATGCTGGCAAGTGGTCTTTCTCTAGAGATTTCAGGGCATTGTCTTTGCTACCAGGAAATAATAAAGCTGAAGAGCTTTTCACCAAGACAATGAAAGACTCAGTAGAATGGATGTCTCCCAAAGTAGGGCTAAATAACTGTGGCTGGTGTGCATGCATGAAGTACGGAGACCCCTGACTGGGCACTACACTTTTAGGATTACTTTGACAAAATAAAGTAAATACAGAAATGTGTAATCAGAGAAAAGGGTCTCAACTCACAGCATGGGCAAGCCTTGAGGTGGCCAGGCTTTTAGCTAGTATGGTAATGGCTTTTGACAGACACAGTTTTTCAGTTATTTTATAGAATATTGTGAAGAGAAGAAATGCAGTCTCTAGATTCCCAAAGGAATAGCAAAATCTACATTTAAAACATTTGAACTCAGTATTGTTGAGCTTCTTTTATGTGGTATAAAACAGAAGATAGTGTTCATATATAATTTCACATAATATTTGAAGCCATCCATGAAGTAGGACCAGATATGAAAAAAACAAGCTAATCACTTTTTTCCTCACAATTGGCAGGCTGGAGGTTCAGAAAGACAACATGATTTCCCCAAGTTCATGTGAGGGGGAACTGAATCTTCACTTCAGATCTATTCTATACTATGTCCAGTCATCTTTGTACTACATAATCCAGGTTTAATTGGATAGAAGAAACAATCAATATTTAGCGACATGCAACAATGAAATCCATTCTTCTTGAGAAGGCAGTGTCTCTATCATTTAAGGTATCCATCTAGAACATGAGCAGAAATTTTCAGATATTAGACCATATGTAATGAAAAGTATCTACCAACACTAAACTGTTTGGACCTGGCCACTTCAAAGACATTCATGAAGTAGGTGGGATAAATGTTAGAAAGATATCCAGCACTGATCTCTAATAACTAGAAAGAAAAGAGAACAATGACTCATCAATCATTCTAAAGCCTCCCTTTAGCCTCCTAATCCAAAGGCTCTTTACTATCCACTTCACAATAGTCCCTAATTTGACAGCAATCTTCTCTTTTCTTGACTTCTAAGGTGAGATTATATATATAAACAGTGACATGCTGATGACCTAACCTGGTTCTACAGCTTAGAGCTGAGAATCGTTATAGAAAACACGGGAGAAACAAGAGGTGATCCACCATGAAATGGTGCTTATCAACATTTTTAAATAACTGAATGTTTCAGAAGGCATAATATCTCCCTCAAGATATTCCTTAATCCTAATCTTCCATCTCCAGTTTCATTATATAAACTTTAAGAAGAACATGCTTCATGCTTATCTATTGCCTGCTCACCTTCTTGTCATCCTCTGACAGAAATGGGCTCCCACATCTCATAAGCTCTCTGGATAATCTTGAACTATAAAGACGCTTTCTGGCTGAGGATTAATATAAATTCCAACACAATATCACTTATAACATGACAGAAATAGATACTCTAACACAATTATTCTTACAGTAGTATGTGGGGAGACTACAAATGTTTTTATATCATCACATACCATCTACTTATCCAGAAGAACTCCATGAGGTTTAAATGTAACATTTTAACACAAATAGAAGAAAATCAAAACTGTTTAAACAAGAGAGAAAATAGAAGTGCCAGTATTCCTAAGGAGTTAAGAGGAGGACAGATGATTCTAATAAAAGACCTGAGTCAGACATTCAAAACTATGATACCCTACTGAAGTCAGGCAGGTTACACAAATGGGTGAGTCAGACTAAGTTTAAGGCTGGTAGAAGAGCGAAATCTCATGGAACTAAGGAGCATTTCTATCCTCCAAGGCTACAGAAGAGTTTAAAACACAACACTAGTTGACCACAACTCACTGTAAGTGATGTTTTGGCTTCAGTTTATGACTGTTGACTCAAATAAAGAGAAACCTAAAAGTAAACATGATTTCACTCTGTAGCTCCTGAAAGACTAAGAAAGGACAGGTAATGGACTAGAGACACTTCATCATCTTGCAGATGCAAGTAGACTGTTCTATCAAGAGAAATGACCTGTTTCTTATTTCAGTATTCTAACAAAAATTTCTACTTAGATCTTTGCTTCTGGGGACTAACACAAAATAATGGATGGATAGTATACTTAGAGGGAATGTTACATAAGAAATATACTGATTTCCCACATATGGTGTCTATTATGGAGACACTCAGGAAAATTCAAATGTATAATGTTAAACTATAGTTCTGGGAAAGCATTTCCACTGAGAAAAGAATGATACAGACCAGGTCTGTAGCTCCCTAGTGCTCTGGTATGAAGTAGAGAAAAAGCTTTGAAAATGCAGAATGTCCTGAAATTGACACTCTTTAATATCCATGACTTCCTCTGGGTTTTAACAGGAACTGTGATGGAGATAACTCAGACCACAGCTCCCAAAAGTAGACTAGAAATAATGGGGAGGTGCTTTTCAATGTTGACACAGAGGATCTATAACCAACTCAGCATGGAGGTAACTAGAGTATCACCTGCAGGCTGGCCTATGCTTTTCTCAAGAGGCAACTCCACTCACACATTTGGGATGTTTTCTTTCTCCAGTCAGGCTTTATCTATAGTACATCTGTTTATACCAACAATACACCAGAGGCTGTGATAGCTTCCATTCCCACTACTTTAAATATCAGCTCTAACCTTATGGCTTCCAAATTGATATTATAGTCTAGACATTGCCACTAAGCTACAGATTTCTGTTCACTTTCCATCCCTCTTTGAATGTCTCACAAGTATCTTAAATCTTTCATAGGCAAAAGTAGGCTCTAGAGTTTCAAGTGTTCCACTTATGTTCCTCTCCCACTCTTATCCACCTCAGTAATTGGCCAGAAACCTGAGAGTCATCATCATTCAAGATCCTGCTTGACATCACACCAGAGACCACAGAGATAAGAGCCTAGGCCCTTATGTTTACTATCTCACAGAGCTTCTTTTAACACTTTATATAATCTCATTCAAGTCATTCCAAATCTCTAAGACTCCCAGTGAACAAAAAGGAAGAGTGATAATTAATGTATAAATAACCCATGAATGAAATAAGATAGAGACTAATAAGATCTTAGAATATTGATCTAAAATACCTATTTAACAAATTTTATGTTATTGTCTCTCTTCTCACTTTGTGTTATTCCTGATGGTAATTGTATTATTGTATAAAATGTTGATAATGGAATATACATTATAATGATGCTTGGTTAATTAAATGATATAATATGCATATACTACATATAGTGTCAGATCTTTGATACATAATAATATTAATGGTAATTATTAGTTTGTCAAAGCATAAAAGATAATTATTAATTTGTTCTTCCTCAAAAATATCTTGGGGAGTTACTAAATTTTTGGCATTTTGATAGATTATCAAATCTATGATCCCCATATCCTGGCTTGTGGGGAAGTTTCTTTTCTGGTGTGGATACGGAAAGACAAGAAAGAAAATGTAGTAGGGAATTGAATAGGGTAGTAGTTAGTGAAGAGAATAGTGGCAAAGAGTAATGCTTACAAGCAAAACTAGAGAGGAGAAAGGGGAAAGGGTTACACTTTAAATCAGAATGGCTAAGGGAGTCTCTGAGTAAAGCCACAAAGGTTGGGAGGATGAAACCCAGTGTGTGCCCTGACATGGATCGATAAGGAACAGCAGAGATCAGTGTGATTGAAATAGTAGGAGCAAGGAAGAGAGTGATGCCAGATGAAGTCAGATAGGCTATAAAGGGCAAGAGCAGGGAGGGCCTTGTCAGCCCTTCTAAGGACTGTGAATTTTATTCTGAGAGAACAAACCAGGGGAAAATTTCGGTGATAGCAAAAACCAAAAAGTGTTTTATTATTTACTCTGCTGTACTGAGACCAGTCAATGAAGAGCTGAGGTAAGAGTAGAAGCAGAGAGACTAATCAAGAGGCTATTGCAATAAAACCACAGAGGATGGCAGGTTAGATCAACACAATGTCAAAAGAGGTTAACCAGTATTTGAATTGTGGATATACTTTAAAGGTAGAGCTTTGCTGACAAGAAAGCCTTATAAACATCTAAGAGTTAAGTATAATTTCAAGTATTAGAACCAGAACATTATAATTCAAGTACCAGCTGTCGAATTGGAATCCAAGTAGAAAATTATATTCACAGCAGCAGAGGCTATAAACAGCTAAATATCCTTCTCCACCTACAACAAATTTGGCCCCAAGAGTTAAGCAAAACTCAACAGTAGAGAAATATCTGGAAAGTGCTTAAACTTGTGGAACTTCAACAACACAATTTCAAATATTCTATAGGTCAAAGAGGGGTCTCAGTAAGTTTATCAAAATTAAAAGGACAAACCAAAAGAGAGGGGGGGAAAGTCATTTTTTGTGTGTTTTCTAAAGATTTTTTCCCTACTTCTTTTTTTATTGGATATTTTATTTATTTACAATTCAAATGTTATTCCCTTTCCCAGCCCCCCCTCCAGAAACCCACTATACCATCACCTTCCCCCTGCCTCTATGAGGGTGCTCCCCCACTCACCCACACACTTCTGCCTCCCCTCCCTGGCATTCTCCTATACTGTGGCATTAAACCTTCACAGGATCCAGGGTCTCTCCTCCCATTGATGCCCAACAAGGCCATCCTCTACTACAGATGAGGCTGGAGCCATGGGTCCCTTCATGTGTACTCCTTGGTTGGTGGTCTAGTCCCTGGGAGCTCTGGGGGCTCTGGTTGGTTGATATTGTTATTCTTCCTATGGTGTTGCAAACCTTCAGCTCCTTCAGTCCTTTCTCTTAACTCCTCCACCTCCATTGGGGATTTTGTGCTCAGTCCAATGGTTGGCAGCAAGCATCTGACACTCTATTTGTCAGGCTCTGACAGAGCCTCTCAGAAGACAGCTATATCAGGCTCCTTTCAGCAAGCACTTTTTGGCATCTGCAGTAGTGTCTGTATTTGGTGTCTGTATATGGGATAGATCCCCAATTAGGGCAGTCTCTGGATGGCCCTTCAGTCTCTGCTCTACACTTTGTCTCCATATTTGCTCCCATGAGTATTTTGTTCCCCTTTCTAAGAAGGATTGAAGCACCCACACTTTGGCCTTCCTTCTTCTTGAGCTTCATGTGATCTGTGAATTGAATCTTGGGTATTCTGAGCTTTTGGGCTAATATCCACTTATCAGTGAGTGCATGCCATGTGTGTTCTTTTGTTATTGGGTTACCTCACCCAGGATGATATTTTCTGGTTCCATCCATTTGCCTAAAAATTTCATGAATTCATCATTTTTAATAGCTGAGTAATATCCCATTGTGTAAATGTACCACATTTTCTGTATCCATTCCTTTATTGAAGGACATCTGGGTTCTTTCCAGCTTCTGGCTATATTATAAATAAAGCTGCTATGAACATAGTGGAGCATGTGCCCTTATTATATATTGAAGCATCTTTTGGGTATATGCCCAGGAGTGGTATAGCTGGGACCACTATATTGGTGGTTAGCTCAGGAACTAAACCACCAACCATGGAGTACAACATATGGAGGGACCCATGGCTCCAGCCGCATATGTAGCAGAGGATGGCCTTGTCAGGCATCAATGGGAAGAGAAGCCCTTGATCCTGTGAAGGCTTGATGCCACACTGTAGGGGAATTCAAGGGTGGGGAGGCAGGAGTAGGTGGTTGGGTGGGACAGCACCATCATAGAAGCAAGGGGAAGGGGGTAGGATAGGGGGGTTTCTGGAGAGGAAACTGGGAAAGGGGATAGATAACATTACAAATGTAAATAAAATATCCAATAAAAAAAAAAACATGGTGTGAAAAACCTAAAAGGGAATGTGATTTTGCACTTTTTAGTTTCTGCTATAAAGGCACAGGAGTTGGGGCTATTGATCTTGGATTTATAGAATTTATGTAAATTAAAGTTTTTTGAAGATTATTAACAATGAAAAAATATTTTCTGTTTCAACTGAGGCAGTTTCTGGTACTCCTGTACAATATTACTTAGTTGTTTTTTATCATAAAAAGAGAATCAACTCACTGTCAGTACTGAGAAGGGATTTGGGTGTAGGGATACCTGGCCTCTGGGAGCCATTGGGCTATAGACTAGTGTCAGTATCCATTTGGTGGTTGATTTTTAACACAAACTCAGTGCATTTTTAAAAAATAATTAAAAATACAGGACAGGATCACTTGAACATACAGAACAGAGACTATGCCTAGTGTAGGTTTTGTAGTTAATAGCCCGAATACTGGTTATCAGATCACCTGTTTCCCTGTTGGAACAGGAGAAAAGGCGAAGACCAAACCACCATCTGCTGCATGGTCACAGTAGAGCTCTCATGTCTTGCCTGTCTTTGGGACACCTGCATTCCATAGCATTGTGCTTGTACTGGTGCTCACAAGTTCACCTAGGGGTGGGCTGGGAGCCATTGTGGGGTACAGGGCCTGGCTTGTACTTGGTGTGTGGCCAGGTCCGATGCCAGCCTGCATATCTAGTTTACTCTTGGGCCCACTTGGCCTGGGGCTCACCAGCAGGAGTGCATGCAAGATGGGTGTTATTGATGGCGCTGTGCTGCCTGAATTTTTATGTTAATTTCTGCTCTCCTGGGAGGGGCTGCAGACAAGGAGTGAATCTCTTACTCTGGTGACTTGTGAACCAATCTCTTAATGAATACAGGAGCCAATCACTGGGCAAATAGGAGGGATTTCCGGGTTGGATAGGGGAAGAGGGGAGGAGGAGGAGAGAGAGAGAGGCTCTTTTTGGATCTGGTACAGTATAAGGGTAAGATGTAGCTGCTACAATTTCCAGGTATCGTGGGGGATCTGCAAGGATTCACCACCGGATGAATCAGATTTTAATATGGCTTACAAAATTAGATTTTAGTTTTTGTACCCAGATATTCTGTTACCATTATTTCTGAGCTAAGTTTGTGTGGTATTTTTCTTCTCCTAGCAGGTCATTTGTGTTCTTGAGAAAAAGGTACGGTGGCAAAGAGTGGGTTTGCCTGATGTGCACCACTAAGGCCCTGGGAGATTTGAAGCATGGGGTTGGCATGGTAACGATCTGCCAGTGGGAACCCACTGAGCTGGGTGGAGAGACTGTGGAGTGCTAAGTCAGAGTCTCAATGAGCTAAAAACAGGTCGGCCATTGCCAGCCAGTTTATGGATGGTCCTGCCACCAGGGCAGAGAGTTGCCAGCACAAGCATGGGAATGTGATAGCTCCATTTTCTAATATTTTCCACAACATGTGGGAGGGTTGGTCCATTGCAGACCCACATCCTGGAGCACCCCATCTCCATGTGTGAAGTAGCTTCCTCCCTCAGCCTGCAAGGATCCAATTTGCAATCAAAAGACAACCTCTACTTTTTTCTTTTGTATTTTGATAAACACTGAAGAAGCTAGAGCTGTTAAATTTATCTTGGGGAAATCTCAGAACTGGTTTATTTGCTGTTGTAGAACCTCTTACTGCTTTCAATACATAATTAGTAAACAACAAAAGAAAAAAAAACAAAGAGCCATACTGACTGGAATGAGAAATAAAATCATCCTATTTCATTTGCTATGAATTTTATATAAAAACTACCAAGGAATCTCCTTTAAAACCTTGGAAATAATAAAGGAGTTCATCAAATGTAACAGAATACATATCAACATACAAAAGTCCAAAATATTGCTATATATTTGTAATTCAAGGTTTGGAAACCAATTTTAAAAATAATTGCAATAGCTTTTGAAAAATGAAATATTGAGGTGTAATTCTAGTAAAACATCCTGGATGTAGATGCTGAAAATCAGAAAATATTTATAAAAAAATTGGGAGAACCAACTGCATTTATGTATTGAGATGCTATATAGTAACCATGGCAATGATCTCAAAATTGTTCCACAAATTTCATGAAATATTCAAAATTCCAGCATAATGTTTTTTTTTAAATAGTTAAGGTGATTCTAAAATTATAAGAATATGTAGAGTAAGCAAAACAATTTTGACATAATAAAGTCAGAAGACTTAGGCTACCCAATTTTACAACACATTATATACATTAATATAGAGTGTGTGGAATTCATGTAATGATAAACATATAGATCATTGAGGGGGTGTTCAATTTATTCTAAAATTGCAAGGTTGGTTCATTATTCTATAACAAATGGGTATAATCTATCACATTAGCATACAATCACAATCATATCAACAGGCATCAAAGAACTATTTGAGAAAAGCCAAAATGCATTTCTGTTTACTAATTTTTTACTAGTCAATTAACATTTGGCAAACAAAAATGAGTCTTTTCAATGAGTCGTGCTGAAATTGTTGGGTATGTAACAGCAAAGCAAATAATCCCAAACTTTCATAACTTTGTATTTTATAAAATCTTAAATAGATCATCAATTTAATAGATCAAAATAAAAAACATATCACTTTGACTCTTTTGAAGGAAACACTAAAGAAAAATTCCCATAAGCTCAAGTTAGGAAAGGAGAGACTTAGATATGATCAATAGACTGGTAATAAAAGGTAATAGATGGGATTTCATCAAAAACAATTCTTTACTATTCAAAATGATCATAGAAACATGAAAGAAACTGAAAGACTTGGGAAAATGTTTCTAATAACATATCTGATAGATATCTTATTTAGAACATACAAAGGAATCCAATTAGAACCTGAGTAAAAGGGCATACATTTATAATACCACCACTAGGGAAGCTCTCATAACACACACACACACACACACACACACACACACCATGAGGAGCAGGGTCAGAAAAAGAGTAACAAAAAAAGGAAAGGACTGAAAAGAACCTTACAATAGCTGATAAATGTGCATATGGGAAGAAATTCATCATCATTTAATATTAGAAATATCTAATTAAATGCAATGAATTTTTATAAAATGTTTATCAGAAGTTCTAAAATTGTAAAAACAAAACAACAAAAATGAGATAGATTCTTCTATATTTCTAACAGGAATTTAAAAAGCCACAGTCAAGAATCAAGTGTCCATAGGTGTGTGGGTTTATTTCTGGGTCTTTGATTCAATTTCATTGATCAAGCTGTCTATTTTTATGCCAATACCATGAAGTTTTTACTACTATTTATCTGTAGTACAGCTTGCTTGAAATCAGGGATGGTGATAGATCCAGAAGTTCTTTTATTGTACAGGATTGTTTTAGCTATCCTGGGTATTTTGGTGGTAGTGGTGGTGGTGGTGAGCTTTGTTTTGATTTTGATTTTTCATATGAAGTTGCAAATTGTTCTGTCAAGGTCTGTAAAGAATTGTGTGGGATTTTGATGGGAATTGCAATGGACCTGCAGATTGCTTTTGGTAAGATAGACATTTTTACTAAGTTATCCCTAACAATCCATGAACATGGGAGATCTTTTCATCTTCTGATATCTTCTTCAATTTCTTTCTTTAGGGACTTAAGATATTGTCAAACAGGTATTTCACTTGCCTGATTAGAATTTCACAAAGATGTTTTATATTATTTGTGGCTATTTTGAAGGGTGTTGTCTCCCTAATTTCTTTCTCAGTCCATTTATCTTTTGTATAAAGAAGAGCTACTGAATTTTTTTTATTTTTTAGTTAATTTTGTACTCAGCCACTTTTCTGAAAGTGTTTATCAGCACAAACCCAAAAGATGTTCCACCATTCCACAAGGACACATGCTCCACTATGTTCATAGCAGTTTTATTCATAATAGCCAGACAATGGAAACAACCTACATGTCACTCAATTGAAGAATGAATAACGAAAATATGGTTCATTTAAACAATGGAATACTACTCAGCTATTAAAAACAATGACTTCATGAAATTTGCAGGCAAATGGATGGAACTATAAGATATCATCCTGAGTGAGGTAACCCAGACCCAGAAAGACATGCATGGTATGTACTTACTTATAAATGGACATTAGCCACAAAGTTTGGGATAACCATACTACATTCCACAAACCCAAAGAAGCTGAGTAACAAGGAGGGCCCAAGGGAGGATACTTGAATCTCACTCAGAAAGGGGAAATAAAATAGACATCTGAAGTAGTTGGAGGGAGGGAACTAGTGGCAGAAGGGTTGGGAAGGGAAACATAGTGGAGATCAGGTGTCGGGAAGGGCTTGGAGAGAGAACAGAAATTGGTGGGGGACAATTCTGAGACAGGAGAGACTCCTGGGAGTCTTTGGAGGTGACCCTAGCTGAGTCTACTATCAGCAGGGAATGTGGAGTCTGAAGAGTCCACCTCATGTACCGGCAGGTGGGACATCCAGTGGAGGGAGGGGGCATTAACCCACCCACAAAACCTTCAACCCCAAATTTGTCCTGCCTACACCATGCACATAGATAAAGATTGAGTAAAGACTGGGGGAATAGCCAAGCAATGATGGACCCAACTTGAGACCCATCCCATGGGCAAGAACCAATCCCTGACACTATTAATGATACTCTGCTATGCTTGTAGACAGGAGTTTAGCATAACTGTCATCTGAGTGACTTCATCCAGCAGCTGATGGAAACAGATGCAGAGACCCACAACTAAACATCAGGCAAAGTTGGGGAGTCTTGTGGAAGAGTGGGAGGAAGGATTGAGAGAGCATGAGGGGTAAAGAGAACCACAAGAATAAACCAACCTGGGGCCATGGGGCCTCACAGAGACTGAGTCAATAACCAAAGAGCATGGACTGTCTTGTCTGACCTCAGTGGGAGAGTATGTGCTTAGTCCTGTTGTGACTTGATATATCAAGGTGTATGGGTACCCTATGGGGGACTTTCCCTTCTCCAAGGAGCAGGGAAGGGGGTAATGGGGGGAGGAGCACAAGAGTGGGACTGAGAGGAGAAGAGGGGCTATGAGCAGACTGTAATTGAATAAATAAATTAATGAAGAAAAAAAGAATAAAATAAAATGCTACAGTCTGGAAAACAGGTAAACATACACTAACCCCATGATCTGCCATTAGGATTCTTGGCAATTTTCCCAAAGCAATTAAAACTTAGATTCATACAAAGCTACACTATGCTCATATTAGCTTTGTTCATAATAGCCTCCAATTTGAAAGCAATCCAAATGTCTTTCTATACCTTAATGGATGTTCTGGTTTAATTTTTATTGCTATGATAAGATATCCCCACCAAAAACAACCTGGAGGAGGAAAGGTTTTATTCTGCTTCCAATTTCAGATCACAGTCCATCTCTTAGGGAAGTCCCTGTCATGACTTAGTGCAGGAACTTAAAAGTAGGTCTGGTTGCTATCCCATAAAGCATTATCTCTGACCTAGTAACTCACTTCATAGCCAAGGAAGGTACAACAGGAGCAATGGAGAATGCTGATTAATAGCTTGCTCATAGGCTCATGTTTAATTAGCTAGCTTTCTTATACAGCCCAATATCATGTGCTTTGGGACGGTGATAACCACAGTTGGCAATCTGTGAAAAAAATGTCTACAGGCCAATCTGATCTAGAAAATTCCCCAGCTGAGTCTTTTCTCTCATATGATTCTAGGCTGTATCAAGTTGACAGTTAACACTAAACAGGACAATAGATAAATTGTAAAACCACCACTCAGTGGAATAATATTCAGCAATAAAAATCTATGAACTGCTGTATAGAATCACTTTGGATGAATGTTAAAGCCATTATGCTGAATTAAAGGACTCATTCACAAGTTTTAAGTCATATCAACCATTCATATGCCTTAATTAACAAATGAAGATCTTAATGGTGCCTAATATTATAGGACTGTATCAGATTCTAGACTCTAGTTCTATTACCATATGTGTGTGTGCATGTGTGTGTGTGTGTGTTTACACTTAATGTTGAATTATGAACTTCTAAAACAAATCATATTTGTATTTGAACTTCTGATCCATTATGCATAGGAGGCAAAGCCTAGAATAACTTGATATAAACTTCTTTTTTTTTTTTTTCAGAGAACCAGTTCTATTTATTGGGAGGGAAAAAAGGCTATTTAAACTCTGCCTTCATGCCTGACCTTCCTGGTCCCACCTGTCCCCAGCCTCTGCTTTTCACCACAGTTGCTTTATTCTTGTGGTACCAGTATCACGTAGACAACTCTTTACTCCCAAGTTTTGCTTTAAGCTCCATATGTAGCATGGTCCACTCGGAGCACAACTGAATGAGTTTCTACATGCTGATCATGATAAAATACTCTCCTTTTGTCCCCATGAAGCACAAATTTCACTTCAATGGTACAGATTTCTTATTAATTGCAACAGATTTTTTAGCCACAGCCTGATTAGCACACACATCTCATGAATAGCCCCTGACCCAGTTTCTAGTAAAGTCCTTGTTACCCTGAGACCTCATGAACAGAATGTCCACTGCCCATATTTCTTTCAGTATTACTGTTTTCCAAGCTTTCATTAAAATGGCACATTAAACACTTTCAATACCATTCAATGGTTTTTCCAATCCAAAGTTGCAAACTGTCTAATTACTAAGCCCCCAAAACAGGGTCAGGCTTATCACAGGAATGCTCCCATTTTCCTCAGTGCTAATTTGTGCTTGAATTTAGGTTATGTTCTTTTTTTTTATTTTTTTTTTTCATATTTTATTTACATTTCAAATGTTTCCCCCTTTCCAGATCTCCCCTTTGGAACCTTCCCATTCCCTCCGCCCTCCCCCTGCTTCTATGGGGATATTCTCCAACCCACCTCCCCACCCCACCCCCCACCCACTCTCCTCTTCCCTCCTTGTCATTCTCCTATGCTGGGGGATATAACACCCTCAGGCCCAAGGGCCTCTCCTCCCCCTGACAGGTAACAAGACTCTCCTCTGCAGTCTTTGTGGCCAGCACTAAGGGTCCCTCCATGTGTATTCTTTAGTTGGTGGATCAGTCTCCAGAAGTATGGGGGGTCAGGCCAGTTGCCAGTGTTGCTACCTCCCTGGGGCTACACACTCTCTCAGCTCCTTCAGTCCTTTCTCCAAGCCCTCCATCTGGGACCTCATACACAGTACTACTGTTCCTGCGAAGTGACTCTTGGGTATTTCAAACTTTTAGGGTAATAACCACTTAACAGTGAGTACATACCATGTTCACTATTTTGTGACTGCTTTACCTGGCTCAGAATGATGTTTTCAAGATCCATCCATTTGTCTACGAATTTCATGAAGTCATTGTTTTTAATAGCTGAGTAGTATTCCATTGTGTAAATGTACTACATTTTCTGTATCCATTCCTCTGTGGAGGGACATCTGGGTTGTTTCCTGCTTCTGGCTATTATAAATATGGCTGCTATGAACATAGTGGAACATGTGTTTTTATTACATGTTGGAGCATCTTCTGGGTATATGCCCAGGAGTGGAATAGCTGGGTCCTCAGGTAGTATTATGTCCAATTTTCTGAGGGTCAGCCAAACTGATTTGCAGAGAGGTTGTATCAATTTGCATTATCACCAGCAATGGAGGAGTGTTCCCCTTTCTCCACATCCTCGCCAACATCTGCTGTCACCTGAGTTTTTGATCTTAGCCATTCTGACTGGTGTGAGGTGGAATCTCAGGGTTGTTTTGATTTGCATTTCCCTGATGACTAAGGATGTTGAACATTTCTTTAGGTGCTTCTCGACCATTCGAGTTTCCTCAGTTGAGAATTCTCTGTTTAGCTCACTTCCCATTTTTTGATAGGGTTATTTGTATCTCTGGAGTCTAGCTTCTTGAGTTCTTTGTATACATTGGATATTAGCCCTCTATCAGATGCAGGATTGGTAAAGATCTTTTCCCAATCTGTAGGTGGCCGTTTTGCCCTAATTACAGTGTGCTTTGCCTTACAGAAGCTTTGTAATTTTATGAGGTCCCATCTGTCAATTCTTGACCTTAGAGCACAAGCCATTGGTGTTCTGTTCAAGAACATTTCCCCTGTGCCCAAGTGTTCGAGATTCTTCCCTACTTTCTCTTCTATTAGATTCAGTGTATCTGGTTTTATGTGAAGGTCCATGATCCACTTGGACTTGAGCTTTGTGCAGGGAGATAGGAATGGATCAATTCGCAATCTTCTACATGTAGACCGCCAGTTGATCCAGCACCATTTGTTGAAGATGCTGTCTTTTTTCCACTGGATGGTTTTAGCTCCTTTATCAAAGATCAAGTGACCATATGTGTGTGGGTTCATTTCTGGGTCTTCGATTCTATTCCACTGATCTATCTGCCTGTCACTGTACCAATACCATGCAGTTTTTATCACTACTGCCCTGTAGTACAGCTTGAGGTCAGGGAGGCTGATTCCCCCAGAAGTCCTTTTATTGCTGAGAATAGTTTTTGCTATCCTTGGATTTTTGTTATTTCATATGAATTTGAGAATTGCTCTTTCTAAGTCTATGAAGAATTTAGTTGGGATTTTGATGGGGATTGCTCTGAATCTGTACATTGCTTTCGGCAGAATGGCCATTTTAACTATGTTAATCCTGCCGATCCATGAGCATGGGAGATCTTTCCATCTTCTGAGGTCTTCTTCGATTTCTCTCTTCAGAGACTTGAAGTTCTTGTCATACAGATCTTTCACTTCTTTGGTTAGAGTAACACCAAGATAATTTATATTGTTTGTGACTATTGTGAAGGGTGTCATTTCCCTAATTTTTTTCTCAGCCTGTTTATCCTTCGAGTATAGGAAGGCTACTGATTTGCTTGTGTTAATTTTGTATCCAGCCACTTTGCTGAAATTGTTTATCAGCTGTAGCAGATCTCTGGTTGATTTTTCAGGTCACTTAAGTATACCATCATATCATCTGCAAATAGTGATATTTTGATTTCTTCCTTTCCAATTTGTATCCCTTTGACTTCCTTTTGTTGCCTGATTGCTCTAGCTAGAACTTCAAGTACTATATTGAATAGATAGGGAGAGAGAGAGCACCCTTGTCTAGTCCCTGATTTTAGTGGGATTGCTTCAAGTTTTTCTCCATTTAGTTTGATTTTGGCCACTGGTTTGCTGTATATTGCTTTTACTAAGTTTAGGTATGCTCCTTGAATTCCTGATCTTTCCAAGACTGTTATCATGAAGGGATGTTGAATTTTGTCAAATGCTTTTTCAGCATCTAACAGATGACCATGTGGTTTTTTTCTTTGAGTTTGTTTATGTAGTGGATTACATTAATGGATTTCCAGATAATGAACCATCCCTGCATCCCTGAGATGAAGCCTACTTGATCATGGTGAATGATTGTCTTGATGTGTTCTTGGATTCGGTTTGCAAGAATTTTATTGAGTATTTTTGCATCGATATTCATGAGGGAAATTGGTCTGAAGTTTTCTTTTATTGTTGGGTCTTTGTGGGGCTTTGGTATCAGTGTAACTGTGGCCTCATAGAATGAGTTGGGTAGTGTTCCTTCTGTTTCTATTTTATGGAATAGCTTGAAGAGTATTGGTATTAGATCTTCTTTGAAGATCTGATAGAATTCTGCACTGAACCCGTCTGGTCTTGGGCTTTTTTTTGTTGGGAGACTTTTAATGACTGCTTCTATTTCTTTAGGAGTTATGGCACTGTTTAGATGGTTTATCTGATCCTGATTTAACTTTGGTAATTGGTATCTGTCTAGAAACCTGTCCATTTCCTCCAGATTTTCCAGTTTTGTTGCATATAGGCTTTTGTAGTAGGATCTGATGATTTTTTTTAATTTCCTCAGAGTCTGTTGTTATATCTCTGTTTTCATTTCTAATTTTGTTAATTTGGATAATGTCTCTGTGCCCTCTGGTTATTCTGGCTAAGGGTTTATCTATCTTGTTGATTTTCTCAAAGAACCAGCTCTTGGTTTTGTTGATTCTTTGTATAGTTCTTTTAGTTTCCACTTAGTTGATTTTAGACCTTAATTTGATTATTTCTTGCCTTCTACTCCTCTTGGGTGTATTAGCTTCTTTTTGTTTTAGAACTTTCAGATGTGCTGTTAATCTGTTAGTGTATGCTCTCTCCAGTTTCTTTTTGGAGGCATTCAGAGCTATGGGTTTTCCTCTTAACACTGCTTTCATTGTGTCCCATAGGTTTGGGTAAGTTGTACTTTCATTTTCATTGAATTGTAGGAAGTCTTTAATTTCCTTCTTTATTGCTTCCTTGACCAACTTATCATTTAGCAATGCGTTGTTCAGCTTCCATGTGTATGTGGGCTTTCTGTTGTTGTTGTTGCTATTGAAGACCAACCTTTATCCGTGGTGATCTGATAGGAGGCATGGGATTATTTCAATCTTCTTATATCTGTTGAGGTTTGTTTTGTGACCAATTATATGATCAATTTTGGAGAAGGTACCATGAGGTGCTGAGAAGGTATATTCTTTTGATGCAGGATAAAATGTTCTATAGATATCTGTTAAACCCATTTGGTTCATAGCATCTGTTAGTTTCACTGTGTCTCTGTTTATGTTTCCAAGATCTGTCCATTGTTGATAGTGGGGTGTTGAAGTCTCCCACTATTATTGTGTGAGGTGCAATGTGTGCTTTGAGCTTTAGTAGAGTTTTTTTTTTTTTTTTTTTATGAAAGTGGGAGCTCTTGCATTCGGGGCATAGATATTCAGAATTGAGAGTTCTTCTTGGTAGATTTTTCCTTTGATGAGTAAGTAGTGTCCTTCCTCATTGTTTTTGATGAATTTTGGTTGAAAGTCAATTTTATCGGATATTAGAATGGCTACTCCAGCCTGTTCCTTGGGGCCATTTGCTTGGAAAAATTTTTTCCAGCCCTTTACTTTGAGGTAGTGTTTGTCTTTAATACGGAGTTGCGTTTCCTGGTTGCAGCAAAATGCTGGGTCCTGTTTATAGATCCAGTCTGTCAGTCTATGTGTTTTTATTTGGGAGTTGAGACCATTGATGTTAAGAGATATTAAAGAATACTGATTGTTATTTCCTGTTATTTTTGATGTTGTTAATATTGTTTGTGTGGCTATCTTCTTTTGAGTTTGTTGAAAGATTGCTTTCTTTCTTTTTCTTGAGTGTAGTTTCCCTCTTTGTGTTGGCATTTCCCATGTTTTATTCTTTGTAGGGCTGGGTTTGTGGAAACATACTGTGCAAATTTGGATTTCTCATAGAATATTTTGGTTTCACCCTCTATGATTATTGAGAGTTTTGCTAGGTATAGCAGCCTGGGCTGGCATTTGTGTTCTTTTAGAGTCTGTATGAGCTCTGCCCAGATCTTCTAGCTTTCATAGTCTCTCATGAGAAGTCTGGTGTAATTCTGATAGGTCTGCCTTTATATGTTACTTGCCCCTTTTCCCTTACTGCTTTTAATATTCTTTCCTTGTTTTGTGTATTTGGTGTTTTGACTATAATGTGACAGGAGGAATTTCTTTTCTGGTCCAGTCTATTTGGAGTTCTGTAGGCTTCTTGTATATTTATGTTCATCTCTTTCTTTAGGTTAGGGAAGTTTTCTTCTATAATTTTGTTGAAGATATTTGCTGGCCCTTTAAGTTGGGAGTCTTCACTCTCTTCTATACCTATTATCCCCAGGTTCTGTCTTCTCATTGCATCCTGGATATGCTGGATGTTTTGGTTTAGGAGCTTTTTGCATTTTGTGTTTTCTTTGACTGTTGTGTCCATGTTTTCTATGGTATCTTCTGCACCTGAGATTCTCTCTTCTATCTCTTGTATTCTGTTGGTGATGCTTGCATCTATGACTCCTGATTTATTTCCTATGATCTCTAATTCCAGGGTTGTCTCCCTTTGTGAGTTCTTTATTGTTTCTATCTCTGTTTTTAATTCCTGAATGGTTTTGTTCATTTGATTGATTGTGTTTTCCTATATTTCTGCCCGTTTGATTGTGTTTTCCTCTAATTCACGGGATTTTTGTGTGTCCTCTTTAAGGGCTTCCAGTTGTTTACCTGTGTTCTCTTGTATTTCTTTAAGTGAGTTATTTATTTCCTTCTTAAAATCTTCTATCATCCACTTGATAAGTGATTTAAGTCTGAGTCTTCCTTTTCTGGTGTGTTGGGGTATCCATGGCTGGCTGTGGTGGGAGAACTGGGTTCAGCTGAAGCCAAGTAGTCTTGGTTTCTGTTTCTTGTGTTCTTGCCCTTGCCTTTCGCCATCTGGTTATCTCTGGTATTAGCTGGTCTTTCTCTATCTAACTGTGGCTTGTCTTTCCTTCAAGCTCAGATGTCAATATTCTTGGGAGACCAGTTCTCTCTCCCAGCTGTTCTTCAGACCCTGCATCTGGAGTCCTCCTGTTGCTGGCTCCTCAGCACAAGTGGGCGGGTAGCTTTCTCCCTGAGCTACTTGTATATGGAGAGGCCTGTTGGCCCAGGAGGGGTTTCTGGCCACAGGAGGAAGCAGGCAGGCTCTTACCTCCTGGCTTTTCCTCAGTCCCTGCCTCTGGAGCCTGCCTTCTGCTGCCTCTTCAACACAAGTGGGCAGGTAGCTTTCTCTCTGAGCTACTTGTATATGGAGAGGCCTGTTGGTCCAGGCAGGTTTTCTGGCTGCAGGTGGAAGGAGGCAGGCTCTTACCTCTAGCCTTTTCCTCAGTCCCTGCCTCTGGAGCCCCTTGATATAAACTTCTAAATTCTAATATAAAGATACTAATGAACAGAATCAGAAACAGAATGCAGATCACACTTGTATACTTCTTCAGTTCCCAGAAATCGGAAGTTTTCCAGCATATCTTCTCTGAGAACATTAAGTGTTCTTTCAGCTCACACACATTCCAACTGCTGTATGCATTAGGCAAAATGAAAGACAATGCCATCTCAGAGTGGTCTATCTCTGAGAAATTCTAAATCTTGACAAACTAAGCTCTTGCTGAAATGGTCAAGGGGGTTTTCATTGGTCTATTGGGGGTTTTCATTAAATGTAAAATTTGTGATAAATTGGCAAGGTGCTCTCAACCAGTTTATAAACCTTTTAAAGGACTGTCAGGAGCAGTTTTTAGATGAATCTTCTAATATTTCAAATTCTGATGGCTTCAGGCCAAATGGAAAAGAAAAATATAAAAATAAAAGGGAAAGTTTACTTTGTGTTATCTATATATTTGTTGCATCATGGTCAAATTTTTAGTGGCTAGTTCCTTAAAGAGAACTGAGTCTTTCCCTTCCCACACTTCTGCCAAAAGTCATCAATTGTGAAGAGTTATTCTTCGAGGCCCTTGGGCCTGAGGGTGTTAGACCCCCCAGTATAGGAGAATGTCAAGGGGGGAAGACAAGAGTGGATGAATGGGTGGGTGGGTGGGTGGGTGGGGGAGTACCCTCATAGTGGCAGGGGGAGGGCGGAGGAAATGGGGAGGTTCCAAAGGGGAGATCTGGAAAGGGGGAAACATTTGAAATATACATAAAGTATGAAAAATAAATTAATAATAATAATAATAATAATAATAATAATAATAATAATAAAAAGCACTACCAACAAGCTCACATCCCAAGGAACTAGGGGCTTGGGATTTCTAACTTAAACATTGGAAGTAAGGAGAGGAAGATATACTCACATATACCCTTTGCAACACACATAATAAATTGTTGCCAATTTAAAAAAAAAAAAGAGTTACTCTTCAACATCTCTGTCAAACATTTTAAGAGTTCTCTTTGGTGGCTTCCTGTCTAGGCTTTTATGTGGGTGGGGTTTGAGGAGTTAGGGGTTGTCACAGAAGCTTTCCATGTCTTTCCTTCTCAACTATTTATCTTCAGTCATCAATATCATAGCAAAAGGAGCCTCCTTGCTCTTTATAGTCAGCAGGAAAACAGCTCACAGTCCTTCATTCAGTTTCTGGCAATAGCACAGACCATGAATATGGACCTTGCTACAGTAGGACCATGGACCACGACAAACCCCTCAGAGGCTGCCCCAACCATTGACAGCAGCATGGTCTCAGGTAGCAGTTATAGACCACTCACATCAATATGCCCGCAGTGGCAGCATGACCTATGGACATCAAGATGTTTTGAGGCTGCTTTGGTGGCAGCATGGGCCAAGGACATCAACATAGACCTTACGTGCAGCAGGACCATAGACCAAGGCATCAACCCAGACATTACCATGGCCTCAGGTAGCAGTGTAGGCCACTCAGATCATTATAGCTCCTGACAGCAGTATGACCTATGAACATCAACATAGCAGCAGAAACTACAGACTTCCCCACAGCCTCTGGTGACAAACTAGACCATGGCCATCAACATAGTTCCCAACTGCAACAGGACTTTAGACCCATATGTGGCCAAGGATCCAGACATCACCATGGTCTCACGTGACAGTTTAGATCACCCTTATCAACATGGTCCCTGATGGTGACCCAACCCAAAAGCTTTGACATGGCCCCAAGAAGCAGCACAGACCATAGATATCCACATGGCCATCAGTATAAACATCTGCCACAGACAAGATCCTGGTTCCTAGCAGGGCAGGACAAGGGCATGGCATGGGGCCCAGCTGCTGGTTCTTCTTCTACCATGTCCTCACCTGAAAATAAGTTTTAAGTACCATAAGTTTTAGTAAACTAAAACTAATATTTAATATATAGCTATACGAATGGTTAGCATATACTGCTAAGTAACAAGTATCTTATGTATATTTATTTATTTAGTCTTTAAATGGGTTTGGTAATTTTAGAGAAACTGAGGCTTAGGAACATTAATTTTCATTAACCTGATAAGCAAAAGACTAAGAACTAAAGTTTAGTCAGTCTGTCTCCAGATCATGCAGAATTACTTCTTTCTACTCATAGATCACCCTTCTTCTTCCCACTGAATTAGATCTCTAGTTTTGGCTCCTGTTCGCTCCCTTTCCCCATAAATATACAGAAATGTTTCAGACTTGGTTTTTCTTCCTTGACCTTGGAACTCTGCTTTCAGAAGTGCCCTGTAGTTCCTTACCTCTTAACTTCATCTACCAGAACCACACATGGTACCCACCATTAATACTACCCTTCAACAACTGTCCCAGCTCATTTATGTTGCTGTGATAAAATAATCTGGCAAAACAGCTAAGGGATCATGAGATGTTTCAGTGGATGTCTTAGGCAGGTTTCTATTCCTGCACAAATAGCAAGTTGGGGAGGAAAGGGTTTATTGAGCTTACGCTTCCGCACTGCTGTTCATCACCAGAGGAAGTCAGGACTGGAACTCAAGCAGGTCAGGAAGCAGGAGCTGATGCAGAGGCCATGGAGGAATGCCGCTTACTGGCTTGCTTGCTTCTCCTGGCTTGCTCAGCTGGCTTTCTTATAGAACCCAGGATTACCAGCCCACAGATGGTACCACTCACAAGGGCCCCCCCCCTTGATCACTAATTGAGAAAATGCCTTACAGCTGGATCTCATGGAGGCATTTCTCAACTAAAACTCCTTTCTCTGTGATAACTCCAGCTTGTGTCAAGTTGACACAAAACCAGCCATTACAGTGCATAAAGCCTTTTGCTACCAGCCTGATGACCTAATTTGATCTCCAGAGTCCGCATGGTAAAAGTAGAAAACTCACTTCCACAAATTATCCTTAGAGCTTGACATACATGCACACACACACACACACACACACACACACACACTCCAAATAAAAATAATTTTAAAAATTTAAGTAACTTAAGAGAAATGCTTTAGTTTTCATTTTAGTTTACAATTTCAGGTTTTAGCCCATCATTGTGGGCAAGTCACAGGGACAAGAGCTTTAAGTAGCTAGTGACATGCATAGTCAAGAGAAAAGAATGCATATGTACTGGGGGTAGTCAACAGAATGTCCTAGATGCCAGGAAAGCAAGAGGCTCCCAGGATCCAATGGGGATGACATTAGCTGAAATACAGAACAAAGGGGGGATAGAACCTGTAGAGCCCATATCCAGAGGTCAGGCATGCCCCCTGGTTGAAGGATAGGGCCACCCATCCATCTCAAAAATTTAACCCTGCTGAGCATATACCCAAATGATGCTACACCATCCCACAAGGGCACTTGCATAACTATATTCATAGCAGCCATATTTATAATAGACAGAAACTGGAAACAACCCAGATGTCCCTCAACTGGAAAATGGATACAGAAAATGTGGTACATTTACACAATGGATTATTACTCAGCAATTAATAAACAATAACATCATGAAATTTGCACTTACACATGAATATATTACCATATTTGTCTTTCTTGGTCTAGGTTACATCACCCAGGATGATATTTTTTTTCTGAGTTCCATTCATTTACCTGCAAACTTCTTATCTTTTGTTTTGAACAGCTGAGTAGTTATCCATTGTGTAAATGCATCACATATATTTTATCCATTCTTCTCCATGGGGATATCTAGATTATTTTCAGTTTCTGGCTGCAATGAACAAGGTTGAACAAGTGTACCTGTGGTAGGATGGAATATCCTTTGGTTATATGCCCAAGAGTAGTATAGCTGGATCTTGAGGTGGATCCATTCCTAATATTCAGACAAAACACTGTTTTGATTTTCATAGTTGCTGTTCAAGATTGCACTCCACCCACAATAAAGGACTGTTCCCATTACTGCACATCCTTGACAGCATGAGCTTTCATTATGTTATTAGGCAGCCATTCTGACAATTGTTTTAAGATGGAATCTTAATTTGCATTTAGTAGAACATTTTGTTAAATGTTTCTCAGCCATTTGAGATTCCCCTATTGAGAATTCTGGGTTTAGATTTGTACGACATTTTAAAATTAGATTATTTCATTTTGGTTTTGCTGTTGTTGTTTTGATTTGTTTTGGTTTTGATATTTAATCTCGAGTTCTTTACATGTTTTGAATACTAGTACTCTATCAGATGTGGAGTGGATAAAAGTATTTTCCCATTCTTTAGGCTGTCATTATGAGGTCCCATTTATTAGTTGTTAGTCTTAGCAACTGTGCTATTAGTATTGTGTGCAGAAAGTCATCTCCTGTGTCATTGAGTTCAATGCTATTCCCAACTTTCTCTGTTATCAGGTTTTTATTTTTGATATTTACTTTATTTACATTTCAAATGTTTTCCCCTTTCCAGGTCTCCCCTTCAGAAACCCCCTATCCCATCCCCCTCCCCTGCCTCAATGAGGGTGCTCACCCACCCACCCACTCACTCCAGTCTTCTCTCCCCAGCATTCCACTACACTGGGGCATCCAATACCCTCAGGCCCAAGGGCCTCTCCCCTCGCTGATGTCCAACAAGGCCCTCCTCTGCCACATATGTGGCCAGCCCCATGGGTCCCTCCATGTGTATTCTTTGGTTGGTAGTCCAGTCTCTGGGAGCACCAAGGCATCTGACCAGTTGATACTGTTGCTCCCTCCATGGGGCCTTTTCAGCGATTGGGTTAGCATTCAAATGTGTATGCCTCTCTCTTCAAATCCCAAGAGTAGAGACAAATGAATGACAAGTAAACACTATAAATCACTTCTGTGATTGGATAGGCCAAGGCAGAGGTGGAGTTCAGCACATTTGTATAAAACAAGAATGAATTGTACCTGTTTTTCACCTGCTCTGGAATGTAAAATTGTCACAGCAATCTTGTTCCATGTCAATTACCCCAGTGTCTTAGTTAGGGTTTCTATTCCTGCACAAACATCATGACCAAGATGGATGTTGGGGAAGGAAAGGGTTTATTGAGCTTACACTTCCATGCTGCTGTTCATCATGAAAGGAAGTCAGGACTAGAACTCAAGCAGGTCAAGGAGCAGGAGCTGATGCAGAGGCCATGGCGGAATGTTGTTTACTGGCTTGCTTCCTTGGCTTGCTCAGTCTGCTTTCTTATAGAACCTAAGACTACCAGCCCAGGGATTGTACAATCCACAAGGGGCCTTCCCCCTTGATCACTAATTGAGAAAATACCTTATACTTGGATCTCATAGAGGCATTTCCTCAACTGAAGCTCCCTTCTCTGTGATAATTACAGCTTGTGTCAAGCTGACGCACAAAACTAGCCAATACACCCAGAGACCAGGCTGTTTGTGGAGACATTTTAGTGAGGGAAAAAAAGCCTAAAAATTCACTTTTCCTAAACAGTTCTTCTACCTTCCACTAACATAAGCAACCATAGCTCATCATTTCTGCAATGTTTTCTTATTTTCATAAAGAAGAATAAAGTGCCACAGGCACTGGTTAGACATAGGGGTGGACCGTTTGTTGAAGTTGCACCCCCATTATTTTTTTCTCTACTGATGCAATAACTATTCTCTGTACCTGCAGTAGTGGACAAGCTTGTAGCCCACTGAGAAGAAGTCATGAATTCATTATTTAATGCATAGGACCATAAAAAAGCACAGTCATGATTTAGTGCTGGCCCTGAATGTGATCCCAAGATAGCAGGGACACAGACAGCCACACCTATCTAAAATTTCGTATAACTAGTGTAGTGATAGCGGTAGGCACAGATCCTGTGCTAACATAAGAGAAAGTGTAAGAATGGTACCAGGCTTCCTAGGTTAAGTAGACTATAAAATGAAATAAAAGAAATTGACCACCAACCACAGAATACACATGGAGGGACCCATGGTGCTGGCCACATAATGTCGCAGAGGAGGGCCTTGTTGGCTTTTAGTGGAAGGAGAGGCCCTTGGGTCAGAGGGTGTTAGATGCCCCAGTGTAGGGGAATGTCAGGAAGGGAAGATGGGAGTGAGTTGGTGAGTGGGGGAACACACTCATAGAGGCAGGGAAAGGAGGGATGGGATAGGAGTTTTCAGAAGGGGAGCACAGTGAAACAAAAGCTTCTCTCAGTTAATTCCCACACATCTTCTCAAAACTGGGCTAGAGCCCAGGAAAATAAAAGCACTAAATATTCTGGCAATTTACCCAAAGGATTATTAGGAAGATGACCTTTTAGAATGTGGCAGTGGTCTAACAAATGAACCTAACAAACATGAAGGGAAAATGGCACTCTGTCAATGTGTAATCACAATGAGTTAGATTTTAGAGTTTAATATGATAGGTTAAGAAATGTATTTCCGAGTTGAAGCTAGTTTCTATGTGTGCATACACATATTTGAACTTTAAGTATTTTAAGCAAAAACCTAAATAAACATATCTGAGTCTGGACTGAAGTCATGGATTCGACTTACATTCAATAGCTTCCAACTTCCAAGCAATAACAAGGAGCACTCCATTATTCCATGCAAAACAGTCAAGACACTATTTCTCAACAGAGGCAAGAAAAGAGAAGTGGAGAGTTTAAACAGGCACAACACAGGGTCAAGATCTTGGAGGTATGTAAGAACAGTAAATGCTTGATCTTTTTTGAAAACCAAGGTTAGTCTGATGGACGGTCAATAAGAAAGAAGTGAGGATACAAAATCAGGCAACAAATTAACAGCAAAACCATCCAAATTTGAGTTATCTCAGCAAGGAAAAGTTATTGAAAGGTTTCATGCAGTTAGTGCAATAAATGTCTAGATTCCCATTCTGGAAACAACCCTCCAACTGTTTCTAGAGGTTAAATTTAGAGATCATAGATAGTGCACATACAACGATGGTAGAAATAGTTCAGGCAGGAAGCAATGCTATGCTGAACTTAGGAATAGTGGAAAGTAGATAGATCCTAGAGGTATTTTAAGAGATATATGCCACAGCACATGCCAGAAAACAATAGCCTTCTATATCTGCATTCACCCAGCTGTTTCCAGAGGAGAAAGTAATCTCAGATATGAGTAAGGAAATTGCTGCTAATAAGAGTCCCAAGAAGGCAAAAGCTAGCAGCAGTACCTGAAAGAACAAGCCATCGTTGGTGACAGGGAAGCTGTGACTTAATACCCACTGAGGCTCAGGATCTCATAAGAGGAAAGCTTGAAGAGGAAAAAACTACTTAAAGGATAATTACTTTCTGCAGGTTAAGGGATAGGGCCCAACCTAAAAGCGTCATGAAGTGCTTCTAGTTGTCTAGTCCCATCAATATAATCTTGGAGGATAGGAGCAGACACAAGCCTGAAATTCATAGGTAGCAGTATATTCCATTGCAGGGGACAAGAGGAGGACAATTAGTTCACTATATTTGAATCAAAAATCTGGGCAGGGATAAATTGAGAGACTGTTGCACAGTGAGGGAAAAGAGAAGCAAAATTAAGCCATGGCATGCATGCTATGTTCTTTTGAATCAGGTTCCCTAGAGCCCACGATCTACATATTATTATGCCACACCTATAGACAAACTGAGATTGTTAAACTGTCTGGTGCCAAAGGGTCAAATGGAACAAATGGTGAATGTGCTCTTTAAAAAATGTTATTCTCCAAATGCCTCCTTGAAAATCCCAACCCAATTGAAAAAGAAAACATTGTCAACTCTGATATATTGGGAAGACAATTCAAGCAGCTGTTATTTGTATTTTATTTTTAGACATATTTATTTTTTTCTTTCAGACTGATAACAATTCTATAATCTATTCCTTCTTCTAGGTCAAACAACATCTGTTGTATAAAAAAGAAAACGAACTAATTCACATTGTCAAGTTACATCTTCCATTTTTACTGTGCTGCAGCAGCACTGCAGTTATTTTACTTCCTGTCAGAAGACATCATTATTGTCAATGCTGTCAATATCCCATGGATTTAGGGTTATTAAAGCAGACTATAGCACACCATTGAGGCTTTTAGTGTCAATAATCATTGGGCAGGCTCTGATATGACAAATTGTAATAACTCCAAATGAAGACTTTCTGTTTATTATTAACATGGTACCCTGATAATGCCAAGGGAAAATTCAGAAAGTTTTATCTCATCACATCTGTGTTTCTCTCTGACTTAGAATCTCTGTACTACAAAGTGTGGGTAAAGTTACTTCTGCAGCTTGTTCATAGTGATGAACAAGAGATCCTACTTCAAAAGGAGAGTGAGAAAGTTTTCAACTAATTAAGTGCTTACTATGGCTTAAAAGTTTTTCACATCCACCGTAGCTCTTTTATTTATTTATTTATTTATTTATTTATTTATTTATTTAATGTATGTAAGTACACTATTTCTCTCTTCAGACACACCAGAACACATCTGGTCCTATTACAGATTGTTGTGAGCCACCATGTGGTTGCTGGGAATGGAACTCAGGACCTCTGGAAGAGCAGTCAGTGCTCTTAACCACTGAGCCTTCTCTCCAGTCTCCACCCTAGCTCTTTTAGTTTGATATATTTATTCTTTTCTGAATGGCTCATCTCCCTACACTTCCATACTTACTTGCCAATGCCAACACATACTTGAAGTATGAACTCAATTGTCATTGTCATCCTTTTAAGCATTGTATCACTCTAGTCAAGCACCTGAAGTAAGTTCTTTATAAAAAGAAAGTAGTTTGTTTAGCTTATACTTTGGGGCTCCAGTTTAAAAAGTGTTACACAGGTTCTGTAATGAAGGCTGCTCCTTGGTTGTATCACCTTGAGTACATAGGTATGGCATGACCACATGCATATGTACAAACAAGTGAGTTATAGCATAATAAAAAGAAGCATAGGATGAATCTGGGCTTGTTCTTTATAAAGAATCTTCTCTAACAAAATACGGGTTGAGAAGGTTGTACTTGGGAATATATTTGCATGCAATAACAGTGAAAAAGAGGTAATGAATTGGAAGGAGAGTGGGGAGGGGCATATGGGGATCTGGAGGGAGGAGAGAGAACTGTTACCATTATAATCTCAAAAATAAATTTGAAAAATATTCAGTGAGTTGTCCAAGATCAGACAAAAGCACTTATAAAAGTTCGCTAAATACATACCTCCCATTAACCTATACATCTTAACGATTGTACTGTTTTCCAAGACCACCCTGGATATCAAGCCTCCAACACATGAGCTGTTTGGGAAGGAACAAACCATAGCAGCATCCATAAAGCCTTCATCTACAGAACACACCACGTTCTTTTCATATCATGTGATTTTCTGTCTTAGCGATTGCCAGAGCTGAAATTTTCTTTAGATGTGTACAATCATTTATTTACTGCTTGTCCCCCTCACCACACCAGCATTCTTATACATGAGTAAGTAACCATGCCTGATTTACTCATTGCCACATCTCTGGCACTAAACAACAGTCTTGGAATAAGGTAAACATTCATTAATTATTATAAGATGCTACAATCTTCCAGATGTAGCCTGCATGGTCTCTAAAGAAGATTAAGCAGCATGGAGGGTAATCCAAAGGACTTTCTATCCAGCCTTAGAAGTGGCACACTGTCACTTTAACCAGCTGAAAACAAGCCATATGACCACAATGGGGGAGGGGCAGAAGTGTAGTCTTATTGTGAGCATAGGAAGAGGAAACAGGATAAATGAATAGCTAGTCTACCATCTCTACACTCTGTTCTACAAGTTACCATCTTCAGTATATTGGAGAAATGTGGCTCTTCTACTATGGTATAAAAAGTGAAGGTTCTATTTACCTGAAAATTCATAATTTAATTTTTTTTACATGTGAATAATATTCGTGTGTGTGTGTGTGTGTGTGTGTGTGTGCCAAATTTTCACTACCCACTCAGCAGTTGAAGGATTTTTAGGCTATTTCAATTTCTTTGCTATTGTGAAGTGAACATGGCTGAGTATTAGGTACTTGTGAAGTAGGATGTACATGCTAAGGAATGGTGTCACTGGGTCATACCATAGATTCACTTTAAGCTTTTTGAGATTTCTCCGTATTGATTTTGAGACTGGGTGCAATC
The DNA here is from genome assembly GCA_019843965.1 of Rhynchomys soricoides. Classification (NCBI taxonomy): domain Eukaryota; kingdom Metazoa; phylum Chordata; class Mammalia; order Rodentia; family Muridae; genus Rhynchomys; species Rhynchomys soricoides. Next base: position 217,561 of record JADRCH010007404.1, on the reverse strand, counting down.
CTACAGTGAATGAGGGTTCCCTTTTTCCTACATCCTTGCCACCATTCACTGTCAGTAGTTTGTGGTTTCAAATTATTATTATTATTATTATTATTATTATTATTATTATTATCTATTTTGAGTTTTGTAAGAAAATCTCAATGTAGTATTTATTTGTATTTCCCTGGTTTCTAAGGGTGTTGAACAATGTTTTAAGACAGTTCTTAGCATTTTTCTTCTTTTAAGAACTCAGTTCAGATTCATAGTCTATTTTCAATTGAATAATTTGTTCTCTTGATTCCTATACCAAGTGAGGTCATGCAGACCCAGCAAGACAAATTATTCCATGTTCTCTACTATTTGTAAATCTTAGGGCTAAAGTGTTAGCTGTGACTATATAACCTGAAATAACTGCAGAAACCACAGAAATAAAAAGAACCATGGTGAGGAAAAGGGAAAGAGCTTCACATCACAGGATACCAGGACATATGTACCATGAAGAAGAGCATGGGAAAAGGGAAAGGTAACTTGGAGAAAGGAGGAAAGACAAATAAATGAGACTAATGGTCTGAAAAACCCAGAAAAAAACATATCCTATCCTGTGTTTGCTCAAAATATTATACACATATACACATACACTATATATGTATGTGTGTGTGTGTATGTGTGTGTGTGTGTGTGTGTGTGTGTGTGTGTGTAATTTGTTTGGCATATATATATATATACACGCCTAGCATGGAAAATAGGCAATAGGAAAACTTGCTTTACGTTGTTGGTCAGAAGAGTTCAACGAATTTTCAAAATAATTGCCTCCCAAAACTTGAAGGTAAGATCCTGATGTTGAAGACAACTTATACTCCTGACATAGGACTTGAAGAAATCAAACCAGACCTGACCTAGAAGCATTTTCTCTGATGAATAGCTTCCCTGGTGTTAGAAAGTGCTATTAAAGCTGTCGATTAACAAAACAATCAATAGTCCTAACCAGCTATTGAGCCTGAGCCAGGACAATGACCACCATGGCAAGATGTTCCTGAGGGTGAAATAGTGGCACTTCTATCTTGCAGCTAACTAACAGCTAAGTAATTGGACTTAAGGTCAATTCAACAGAAGGGAATTTATACCCCAGTATACCCTTAGCTGGTGGGTCATGGACCCTAGAGGAGAACCTATAACTGCCACTCTCCTAAAGAACTATAATTCTGACTGCACCCTAAATACTTATCCTTATAACCACAAATGACTATAGCTCTCATCCATCATCACAGAAGCTTCCTTCTGCAGCAGACAAAAACTACCACAGAAATAGACAACTAGTCAAAATAGAGAGAATAACTGACCACAGGGTGCTCAGCCCCATTTGATACATCTATAACACAATAGCTAAAAGCTCGGAGATCTTTGTGGAAGAAAAAGTAAAAAAGAAGAAAAATAGAAATAGGATATCTGCTCTGAGTTAGATGATGGGGCAGGGCTGTGCTCATGAAATCTCAAAAATATGATCACCTAGATAAAACCTGCACAATGGTAACAACATTTGACATGCCAATCTCACAAGGCCAACACCTATCTGAAGAGCCATAGAGAATTAATGGCTTCAGATAGGAGAAGAATACGTCTTTTCTAGGGATGAAGCTCCTGGATAGGTTATTCAATCTCAAATGGTCAGATCTAAACACATAGAACAACACTAAATGGATTTAGTGGGCTGCATTTAAATGCAAATGGGTAACTATAATAATTAACGAAGAGGTTATGGGTTTGAGGAGAAATTGGGGAATTCATGGAAGAGAGAGACAGAGATGAAAATACAATATAGTATTCACATATAAATTCCATACTGAGGATGTTTTTTAAAAAGTCATAGGGAAATTACATTATTTTCTATTTACCTAAAATTATACAGATACATAGTTAGTTTAAATGTTTTTCCACTTTGACTAACAATGCTCCCCCTACAAGCCATATGCTATCTAACAAAACCCTAATAGGAGACATGAGAAACCACCTTCTGAGTTGCTGATCAGGAGAGTCCAAGAGATTTGCAAAACAAAACAAGCATTGGTGTTGCCTTTGGCTGCTTCCCAGAAGGTGAAAGTGGTGCCTGTTGCTGAAAACACCATGCATTTTGTATGCAAGGCTAAGATGCTCCAAGCTGGATCCAATCTGAAAGTCCTGTGAGGATTAGCTTTCATGGTACTAGAAGGTTCTACAGAAACAGCTAAAGCAGGTAGGCAATCAATAGTCTATCCATCTGTGATTCCTATGTATCTCAATGACCAGCATGGTAAGGTATCCTTTAAGGGTAGAGTGATGATACTCACACATTGTGGTTTCAACTGCTGCTTAATTGGACTTAAAGCCAACAAGAGGGAAATTATGCCTGGTACTGGAAACTTACCCAGCTACCGAGGGCTGGAGAGGTGATGGCTTGCAAAGGAGATCCCATTGCCACCACTTTACTAAACTAAAGCATAACTCATAACTGCTTTCAAAATACTTATGTCCACAGATAAGTGTAGCTCTCACTCTTCACCAAAATCTCTTTGCAACAGACAGAGACAATTCCAGAACACTAGAATTTATCAAAATTCAATGAATGATGGATTGTAGGATGCCCAGCTCCCATGAACACATTTACAACACAAGTCCTACACCTAAGACTCGGGGAACATTGTGCAAGAGATGGGGGTTGAGGACTGTAAGTCAGAGGACCAGAGAAACTGCTGTGAGATTTTGTCTCCTAAAAATGACAGAGAAGCCTCATATGTAACTTAATAATATGACTGCCTAAAAAAGAACTGAACAATGACAATACAAATATGGAAGGGGGAAATCTCATGGTGTCCCACCTACAGACAATGAAGCAACTAAGGAATGCTGAGAGCTGGAAAAATTAGTCCTCCCCAGGGTTGAGCCTCTTAATTGGATATCCAATACCAAATGGTCAGCTCTGAAATCCAATAATTACAAGCAACACTATAAGGACTCAGCAAGTTGCAGTTATAAATTTGTGTGTGTGTGTGTGTGTGTGTATGTGTAACAACAAACAAAGGAAAAGAGGCCATGAATTTTAGGGGGAACACATAAGAGGGGATAGAGAGAGGAAAGGAAGAGAAATGATATAATTATATATTTTTTATTGAGTTTTTTTTCAGACAATATATTTTGGTCCTCCCCCCTTCTCTGACCTGCTCCAAGTAAATGATATTTTTGAGGACTTTTGTTTAATTTTGCTTTGTTTCAGCAGGTTTTTTTTTTCTTTTGCTTTATTGGTGTTTTGTTGTTTGCTTTGATTTTGCTTTAGTATGTTTTGATGCATGTTTCTTGTAATGATATTTTAATTAAAAATAAAAATATATTTTAAACTAAGAGCAGGTAGTCAGGGAGTTGGAACCAAACTAATAAATATATCCCGACACTTTATTCTCCATCTCTACTTCCTTACCTTCCATCAGCCATCCTTACTCCAATTGAAGGTGAAGATTTTTAACCATTTTGTCCTGAGTGCATTTTCCCTTTTGTACATACCTAGAGAGATGAAGAACATACTCCAGGGCAGGTCTCCTTGTATAACAAACCCTTTGACAGAGTGCCGTCCCCACCATAGATTTCAAAGTTTCTCATGACTTAGTCCTGAATACCTTCTGAAAGCAAGAACTGATCTGCTTTCAAAACTGACTTTAACTTTTTAAAAACATTCTACATTGAGTTTCAAAATACATCTATAGATGTTTTAAATGTAAGCTTCTTCTAGAGAAAGGTCTAGATACAGTTATTAGTCCAGGATAATGCCCTGTCTTTATTCACCAGTTTTAGCTGCTTCTTGATGTGAGTGCTACAGAAGCCTGTCACCCCTAAGAATTAGTGTTGTAAAGTAATCTAATTACTTTAAGTGCTGCACAATTTTCTACTTGTAGGTGTATTATAATAAGAAACCAGAAAGCTCCACATAGGTGAGTTAAAATATTCATGGACTTTTCCCCACTGAATTCCCAATGTATGGATGGTTCAGAAAACCAAATCTATAGTTTTGAACAATGTGATACATGTTATATAACATACATATTATCTCTATGATTATATAGACATTTTCTAATATTTGTATAGATTGAAGTCCTAAACAATTAATATACACATATACGTTTTATTTGATGACTCTTACCTCTCCTTATTCCCTGTTTCCTCTTTAGATAACTGTAAAATAGACATGCCTTTAGTGTTACTATATATGTAACTATGTATGCACATATATGCACATGCGGGTTTTATACTAATAACAGAATAGATACATTTAGCAAGATACATGCATATCTCCAATAATCATCTAATAAAAATTGTTTTACAAATGATGAAATTACCAGAAAGAGGCCAACATAGATGGCACTTATCACCTAGGGCCATGCCTTAGTGCTTTGGACTGCCATATCAATGTGCCATTGACTGTGAGGCTTTGACAACAGACATTCATTTTTCCTCCCACTTCTCAAAACTAGAAATCATAAAGTGAGTTTTTCTGAGATCTCTCTCCTTGAATTGGACTTGGCTTATTTTCCTTGCATCCACATATTTTTTCCTGTGTACACTTTTTTTGGGGTCAAAGCTCTTCTTAGAAGGGTACCAGTAAGATTGGATTAAAGTCTTCTCTTAGGACTTCATTTCACCCTTTCAAAGGCACCATATACAAATAGTCACAATATGAAATACAGACTGCTAAAAATTTAGCGTGTGAAATGAGAAGTAGCCACAATTCAGCCCATAACAGATCACCAAGGTAATTTAAAGAGCAGAGCAGAAAAATTCCCCAGTGAATGTACCACAGGAAACAAATGACCCTTTCCTCAACACACACACACACACACACACACACACACACACTTACACTTTGGCAGGTATGAATGCAGAGAATTTTGATTTAAAGGATTTTGCATCTGCCTCGTTACTGTGAGTTTTGTGGTATTGTTTTGGAGTTGGTTTTCTACTGGCTGCTACACTTCTCAAGCAATAAATGGGATTTGAATTGTAATAATTTGGCTTCTTGCTGTCATTCAGGTTGCCTTGACTTGCTTGTCACACTTTGGACAGAAATCACAATTACATATACTTTTTGTGCTGAACCTGCCACCCTTCTATTTGTTTCCTGATAAATATGGCTTTTCCCTCAAATTCCATTCAAATGCCAGTCTGTGATCGATTCTGGTGCCTGTCTTGTCCCTGTGTTTTATCTGTGATCGATTCTGGTGCCTGTCTTGTCCCTGTGTTCTATGACAGCTCTGCCTGCATAGAGGGCCTTGCCCCTTCAGAGAGATGTGTTCAGAACTTAGTCTCCTCACTCCTCCCCCCCAGCCAGCACTCAGCAGCTGCTGAGCAGAAATGGATTTGGGGAATGCCAATGTGACAATTACACAGGTACCCAAGAGAACCTGAGGCTCTGGTTTCAGCAGCATGGCAGCTACAGGGAAATTAAATGCAAGCTGTTTGGAGAATATTTCTCCTTAGGACATGATGAAATCTCCGAGGTAGGTGCATGGACAATGCCTGCCCGCCCCACTCCTGCCAGCTTCCAACAGAAAGAAAGAGAAAAGCTTCAGCTTACTATTTGATATTTAGAATTAATTAGAGCCCCCAAATCCCACACCAACCTGCAGGCTTCTTAATGAGGCCAACATATTCATCTACTTTAGGGATCACTACAGTGCCTCACAATGCCCTGTGGGTTTCAAAGCACTGCCGCATGCTGCTGTTTCACCCGGGTAGGTGGTCAAGAAAGAAGTCAATCTTCCAAATTTCTAGATGAGTTTTCTGGGACATTGAACCACTTAACCAAGGTCATACAACCAATCAGCAGTGGAAACTGGATTTGAGTTCAGCTAGTCTAACACCAGGCAAGGCCCATGCAGCTAAACTCTGCTATTTTAAACTGTCCCTCCTTAAAGAGACATGGCTGCTTTCATGTCAGGGAGGATTCAGAAAAAAAAAAAATTAAAGAAAATTTGAATTGTAGATGAATGACAAATAATAGATCAGTGTAAGTATATCCCATAATCATTCTGCTTCTAATTCTTAGAGAATTGATTTTACATTTACTCAGAATTTAAAGTGGATATTCTACTTTTTAATTACTAAATCAGTCATGGCTTTATGCAGCACTGTCCTAATAAGGCTGTCTAACTAACTGACCCTCTGATTATTTCTACTCAAGCCCTCTGCACAGCTGTCTATTACTACTTTCTTACATGTGCCCATACTTAAAGATACCTTTATTTCTTGACTTTTGCCTTTTTGATGTCACGAAGTTCTACAGAAACAGAGTGAGGGTATGCTGCTCCATCCTGTCCTTGTCTCCCACTTTCCAATCACGACTTTAGTCAAGACACCTGCTATGTCTCATCCAGCCCATAACTACAACTCTGGCACAGTTGACAGTTAACAGATAGTTCCTGACCAAAATACAGGTGATTCTATTTAAAACAAACAAACAAAACACAGGTAACACAGGTGAGTATGAACAGGTGAGTACGGGCTCTAGGCCTTAAATCATATGAGGAATCCCAGATCCCCAGGATCTACTCTTACTTGTTTATAGCACTCTACAGTCCTGGAAGCTCGCTTCACTAACTATATCTAAGTCAAGTTCAGCTACTACTGCCTCCATTTTTCCTTTGCCTCAAAATCCATTGCCTTATTTACCCCTTTTTGGTACATACCACGATATGCTTCTGTTCTTGCTATTTGGGCTCATATCCGGGAATCTTTTCCCATTGTCTTACATTCCTAGGAAGGAGAGGTGTGTCTGTGCCCTCTGTTTCCTCTGTAAATGGCTTAACGTAATTTCTGGCATATGATAGGTATTCCATGGAAATGTTTGGATACAAGTGACTCACGAAACATCCTCAATAACATCTGATCTATGACCATACTAGGTCAAACCATGTGAATGGATGAACCAGTAGTTAACTTCTGAATCTCAAAACAAAGTGTGAAACAGAGTACTCTGCAAGTAGAATAAAGTAAGACCAGCCTGAAACCCATTTCAGCCTGTGATGTTTGTGTGGAAAGATCACACATCCAACTTCAGAATGTTTTAAAGAGTCAAGCAAGATTTTAGAATGTTGAATCGGATCCAAAGTAACCAGGGGGAAAATACATTTAGTACAATAACCTTCGAGGACATCGTTTCATATCTATATCTCAAACTAACTTTCAGGTAATGAGTTCTCCAATCTCTTCCTTCTAAACCAGAAAGAAGCTCCCAGTTACCTTTCATGGTGCCCAATCTTCAATTCTGTCCTGTACTGGTGTTTCATTTAATTTTTGAAGACTGCTTCTCATTTTTTTTCATAGCAAGTCAGTGTATAGCTGGTCTTTAGTACTTTGTGGGTTCTTTTTTTCTTCTGCCCTTCTCTACCCTTTTACTACCCTTTCAACCCTAACACTAGATAGGAGAAAAAAATGAGAGAGGGAAAGGGACGATGTTATCATTAGACTACTTCCTGCTGATTAGGGGCATCAAGTTCCTTGCAGCAGGTCTGAATCTTCAGTATCGGGATGTCTAATTTCTTCTTGCAGTTTCTTCTTTGTGCACAACTACTTAACAAACTCCAACCAACAATGAACACTCCCAGCCCACACACACACCTCTTGGGACCCTAGCATTTAGATACCCTCTGAAGATTCCTTAAAATTCCAAATGTCACACACTTGTAGAAACTAGGGCAAATTATAGTCAGGTGTTGTGGACAATCTAAAGCAGGCCCATATCCCACACCTAAGATTAAAATGAAAACATATTCTTATAATATTTCTGTGTTTTTCATAGAAGCCCAAATTCTCACTACATGTGTGCCCGCCTGTTTTCTCTGAATTTGCCTCTGTGTGATTGAATGAAACTGGCCTCATTGGCTCATATATTTTTTGGAAATGTTTGGGAAGGAATAGGAGATGTGACCTTGCAGGAGGAGATACATCACAGCGAGTGGGATTTGAGATTTCAAAACTCTCAAACGATTCCCAGTTACTATTCCCCCCACCTCCACCCTCTTCTCTCTCTCTCTCTCTCTCTCTCTCTCTCTCTCTCTCTCTCTCTCTGCTGTCTGTTTCTGTGTCTCTGTGTCTCTGTGTCTCTGTCTCTCTCTCTCTCTCTCTGTCCTACTTGCAGAAATAGATGGATGCTCTCAGCGACAGCTATAGCACCATGCCTGCCTGCCCACCTGCCTGCCCACCCGCCTGCCTGCCTGCCTGCCTGCTGCTATGCACCTTGCTATGATTATCATGGACTCAGCCTCTGAAAGTGAAGCTCCATCCCTCATTAAAGTCTTTCTTCTTTAAGTTACCTTGCTCATAGTTTCTCTTCAGAACAATAGAAAAGTAACTAAGAAAATCTCCCTTTACTGTAGAAGATTTCTAAGGAGATGAAAATAATTAATGTTGTGTTCTCATAAATAAATCATTGGCCTTTTGGAATATGGAGAGAAGTTTTGGAAGGAGAAAAGGAAGAAAAATCTGAAGAGAGATCTAGAATCCAATATCTATCTTCTACCTTTGAAAATTGCTTTTTTCCTTGGGCCTTCTAGCACCTTATAGCAAAGAATACACAAAGTGGCCTCCAAGCTGGCTCCCAGTGCAATCTCTGAATAGGAATGTCCTTTTACAGTCCCACCCTCATAGACTCGGGCAGCTTTCTAATACTCATTTGACATGGTCCTTGTCAGTAAGGCCTTGAGAACGGCTGCAATTCCAGCTGCTGTCATGACTACAATTTTTTGCAAGCATTGAACTAGAAGCTCCCAGATAGTCTGTATCCATCTGACTGCCCCATACAAACTGTGAGACAAGCCACTAAGTTTGGAGGTGAATTTGTCATGTAGTAGTGGACAACTAATGCTCAGCTAAAGTTTCCTCTTATTTCTTTTAAAGAGACATGTGATGCAGCTAGCTTTGCAGATTCAGTTGGTCTTTGTCAAAGATGAAGGCCGGAAGCACACTTATTACACTTAATATCCAAATGTCATTTTCTAATGCTGCAGCCAAAATGATAGTCAGCCATCCCCAGAGACAGTTGTGGAGCTTTATAGCTTTTGAAAATCCTGCTTCATGAATCCCAGAGCCATATGCAAATGTGAAACTGAACCTTTGATAAGCCACTTGATTTCCGTTTTAGTTAATGAACTGAAAATACACCATTTTACACTAAGATTAAATTGCTAAAATGTTTCACTTTGGTCCCTAGTTAGTTGTAATTAAAAATAGAAATGTAAGAACATGGCAAATTACTCGCTTTTAGCATCCTGAAGCAAGGAAGGGGAAATTTGTTGCCCTAAGCAATCTCTATATGGGAGTGGAAGGATGAGAAGGCCAGTCTTCAAGATCTAAGCTGAATAGTCAATGATGTGCCATATGCCTCTGTCTCCACCAGCAGGATGCCTGCAAAAAATATCACCTGTGCTTGCTAAGGAGGAAAGAGGAAGAATGGGAACTCCCAGTTTACTATCTGCACAACACCATGCTCCTCAGTTTGGAGCCCACAAACACCCAGAAGGACAAGAGTGTCTTTTGAGAAGTATGGGAAATTCCTTACACATAGTAAAGACACAAATGTGTACAAAATATATGTGTATTTGTATATAAGTGTAGGTAAGAGATGCTGTGTATAATATTAATGTATGTGAGAAAAAATAATCTGTGACCTTATGGTGTGTCTTCTTGTTCCTGTATGTGTATGTGTAGGTACACATTTCTTTAGGTATTTGTGCTAGAATGGAATGGGCGTGTACAAGTATATTACTTGAGTATGTAAATGAGGGAAATATTTTTGTGCATTCATGTTAATTTTGATTAATGGAAATATATAAATTTCTGTAATGAATATTGTGGGATGTTAAACTTAATTGTGTGAATATATGGGTAAAATACTCTAAAACTCTGTGTATGTTGTTAGAAAGAAAGGCTATGATAGAAAATATACAATGTGTGTTTGAGAGTTGCTGCAAAGGGCTATATATATGTTTGTGTGTGTGTTGAATACAGTATATGAGTTATATCCATATGAGTATATGATTGGGGTAGTAAATGCATGTGTGAGAGTGTATGAGTGATAGTCAATGCATGTATGCTGTATGCTTGTGTGTATGTAGGTAAATGATCATTTATATACAGATATATGTAAGTCAGCATATTAATGAGGTATGTTTCTGTGTGGAAAACTATATATAATTGAGTGCATAGGGTGATGATATTGTACATGTATATATGCATGATATTATGGCATAAAGAAATATGTGTATGTACATATAATTTATATGTATATGCTTTCTTGTAATTTTTTGGGTGAGCTGATATACATGAGCTTGGCATGAAGAAAGAGATTTTACTTTTCCATGAGTACATACATTGTGTGTGTGTGTGTGTGTGTGTGTGTATTTGCTATATATAAGTAATCATTTATATGTTACTGTATGAGCTTATATATATATATATATATATATATATATATGGATGAAACCTGATCCCTGGATTCAACTAATCAAGATTAGTTTTTAAAAAATTAGAAAAAATCCATTTAATGGAATATGTGCATATTTTTCTGAATTCCCTAAAAAATGTACTGTATTCACTATTATCTTAGCACATAGATTGTATTAAGTGTAATAAGTGATCTGGAGAAGATTTAAAATATAGAGGAGTGATATCTGCATAGTTTTTTCACAAATATTGTACCGTTTTATGTAAGAGATTTGGGCATCTATAGATAATAATACCTAAGAAGTATTTGGAAACAATCTCCAATGGATATCTGTGAACAAGTGTACTTATACCACAGTGGTGTGATACAAGACTTTTAGAGGGCATATCTCACACTGTATTTGTGAACATGCCCAGAACAGAGCTTGGTACCCAATAAACCTGTCCAATAAATGTTGCTTGTCATATATATATATTGTCTTGATAATGATTATCATCAGCACATTCTCAAAGGAGCCCATTGAGCAAATGGCAGTTGTATTTATGAACCCCTTCTAGGCAAAAGGGGACCACTAGAGAGGAAGCTGAAAGCATTACCTGGTTGTTTCTGCTTCTAACAATACTGGTATACAACAGCCAGAAGCCTAAGAGATCGAAAGAGCATTTTTGTCACATTCATGGATTCTTAAACAACATATTCCCTATTGGTTTAATAATCAAAATTGTCTTTGAACAATTCCAGCTTATCCAATCTACCACTGAGGAGAAACTCTCAGAGCCAAGAAACCATATTGCCAGGATGGGTGAGGGCATGTGGCAGCTGTCAGCCTGTACCATTTGAAACTGATGTTTAACACTATTTTAGACTAATGCTTATTGCAAGGGATCTGTAGAGCTACTCAAACACCAAAAATGTTTTGTGTACCTGCTCTAAGCTAGACACTGTTCAAAGAACAAGAGCAAAGAAATGAATCTGAAGAGTCCTTAGACTTTTATGTTTCTCCTGCCTGTGTGGTTCATTGAAAGGTCTGCCTACTTGCTCCTGTTGACTGAATTTCATTGCTCACAAGGCTGGAAATATCCACATTATGAGCACAAATGAAAACAATACGAATAAGAATCACCTGTGCATCTTGTTAGACAAACAGATTTCTAATCACTACCCACTGAGATTCTGGCTCCACCTTCTAGGGAGGGGCCCAGGAATCTGCATGCTTTTACCTTCAGGTGATTTAAGCAGATAGTCTCAGAAAGAAACTGGAGAATGGGAGCATTGAGATCCAGAGTGAAAAGAAACTGCAGGAGAGATTTCTTGCTGAAGAGAGATTTGTTGCAGGGCACACAGCTAGCAACTGATAATGCTGCAACTCCAACCCTGCTCTCCTGCATACATCCAGGTAAAGAAACATTTCACAGTGACTAGGAGAATAAAGTCACATGAGGGATTTTTTTCTGTGCAACATCCCATTCTACTGTGGCTTTTAAGGAGTCGTGCCTTAGTGAGCATCTATTGGGTTATGCCAATTACACACTTGGAAGGCACTGGGAGAAGAAAACATTTATTGGACACCAGAACCTGATATCATGTAACATTTTCCTACTAGGGCTATTGAATTAAATAACAACTGTAAAGATCAACAATGAAATATCATACCCAGGGAGCAGTCTCAATGGGGAGATTCATGGGGGATCATGGCTCAAGAGAAACTGGGTGTGGCATGAACCATTTCATGAGAAAGAGCTTTCAAAGAAACTTACAAAAGGGCCAGCCAAATGCTATTTTTAATTCAACTTTCACACCCTCTGACAGCCTCTCCTATTACCTCTCTCATTCATCTGTGATGCTGAACACTGTCAGAGGCTTTTAAAAACCTAAGCACACTATAGCCCCTGAGTTTCCTTTATCGTCATGACAGTGATATCTTCAAAGAACTTCCTTAGGTTATTTTAGAACGACCTCCTCTAGCCTTGAGCTTAGTTTCCCAGAGAGCTTTCATTAGTGTTAGCTGAAAGGAGGAGGGCCAGGAAGGCTACTCCAGCAGTCCCACTAAGGTGACACAGTCAGCCTCTGACAGAGAACTGTGTGGGTGGCCCACCGTGTTAGTGCAGGTTGGAAGCTGAAGCACTGACTTTATCCTAAATGAGAAAAGTCCAAGTGGCTGCATGTCTACATAAGCTAGCCTGGGCAAGGACAGATCCACCTCTGCCCTTCCCCCTAACACTTCTCTCATCATGACATACAGACACACCACAGCTGAGAATGGCAGTACTCATCCCTGAAAATTGTTCCCCAAAGGATAGCCCCCCAGACCAGGATACATGCTGCAGCTTGTGTTTGTTTATTCTTTCACCTGACTGTAAAGAAGGAGGGTAACAAATAGGCAATCATGAACTAAGTAGAAAGTATTGCCATCCTTCATCCTTCATATCCATGAAGGCTTGATTTCCAATACCACTGAAGAGACTTTGCATAGAGAGCCTTATGTCCTTTATTTTAAATAGTGTGATATTTGAAAATATTCTCTACATTCCCTTCCATATATTATACTTCAAATCATTTCTGAAGTACCTATCATATCTAATGCAATATAAGCAGTTATGCACATAGTTGTTGTGCTATATTGTTTAGGGAATATGATAAGATAAAGGTCTGTACGTGCCCAATATTGATACAAATTTATCCCTAATATTATCACATATTGGTAGAATGCACAGATGAAGAACTCATAAATGTTGAGAGGTTCGGGAATCTGCATGCTTCTGCCTTCAGGTGATTTAAGCATGTAGGCTCAGAGACAAATACTAAAATGGGATCATAGAGATCCAGAGTGAAAAGGAACTGCAGACACCATCATTGTGCAGCCTATGTTATATGATTCGAACACCTTAAGTCCTCCCCCCACCCCGTTAACTCAATAAAAGTTGAGTCAGCATTTTCAGTGCTGTCAAAGAGTTTACAATCACCTTTATAGGGCTTCTGATTGGACTTGACATTTTCCTACCATTCATTTTTTTTCCATGTAGGATTAACCAGCCCCTGATTTCCAAAAGTTTCTTCTCTTTGTATTTCTATTCTACCTAGTCTTTCTGGGCGCCTGCTCAGTTGTGATCTGGCCGTGAAAGGGAGAGTCTTGAGTCTTTTGTATACTTTGTCCAACATCTCACAAATTGTGAGTGTGCAGAAATATATTTCTATTTCTTTCCAGGCAAATATAGATGTATATATTTCAAAGCCTTCCCCCATTGTAAATTAGGGTGTGTTCCCTCTGTTGGTGGCCAGCCACTACATTCTAATGGAGAAATTCTGGAGAAAGAGGAGCAAGAAATCACTTGTGTAGGCCAGCCACACATCGCAGGGACAGGTATAAAGCAGAAATCCTCCCAAGGACTATATGAATCACTCTCCAGCTAGTTTAAGAAAGTTTTGGAATATTTTCTAATATGTGTACAGGGCTCATAAAAGTAGAGCCACACTAGAAGCCATGCTATAATAAGCTCATGCAGGTAACACAGCAGATCACCGAGCAAAGATTTACAGGCAGTAGCTGTCATCACCCTCTTCTTATATGGCAGTTCACCCGTGGCACCAAGATAGATAATTGCCTTTCTCAATTCCTGAGTTTCTACATCCGAAGAAGGGCATCCTGGGTATAGTGGCTCTTTAAAGTGTCTGTCTCTGAAATACAAGTTGCTAGAAGGTAGAAGTGAATAAAAGAACACAGGAATGGAGGGTTGCAAGCCTCTAAAGGCAGGAGACTCTGCTTTTCCCATCCAGCAACATTAGCTAAGGCAAGGTGCAAAAGGAAGCTTCAAAACATCAGCAGATGCCAAGAAACACTCCACAAAACTTTATGCATACATCTCTCTGCAGATTTTTCTGCAGAAGGAAGCCATGGCTTCATTTCAGGTCCAAGACCCAAAAGAAGGTAGAAAAGACATTTATTCAGTGTGCATTTCTTTGTCGTTGTGAATATGAAACATGACTGAAAGGAAGGAAGGAATTTGAGGTACCATTTGTATGTGAATTAAGTCAATCAAAAGAAGCCTTAGCATGAAGCCAGAATTCCATCTTATCTCCGCCTCTTGCTAGCCGTGTGACATCACTTAGTCTCCCCCACCCCCTTGCTGCTAAGCCTTACTGCATATGCCTGTACAATAGACATTGCAGTGATAGAGCTGTCATCAAAGGCTGTAAGAAACAGTACTTACAATGAACTACCACATGCCAGGAACTGAGTAAACGTTGTTTTCCTCTTCTTTCTTCTAGGTCTAATTACAAAGCAGTGGCAGAACCTCAACTCTAAATTGTTCATTGTTTCTATGTTTTTAGTCAAAATTTATGGAGTACTTACTATATACCAAGCTCTGTCCTAATTAATGCTCGCGTATTAATTCATTCACTTACCACAGTGATGACAGGAGTGATTCCTTAGGACTAAGGAGCAGAAAGGGCAAAAACACAGAGTTATGAAACAATGACTCATAAAGGAGTCTATAACTATTTCTGTTTCACATGTGACAAAATAGAGGTAGGCACTGGAAGGCCCAAGCTAATCAGTGGTTAAGTAATCTAGAACACTGAACTCAAATTGCCCTAATACAAGTAATCATAAGCCCCTGTTGGTTTGCAGGAAGTATTTAAAAGCCTCAGTTTTCTGCAAGCTTCTTAGAGGAAGCAGCCTGAGGATAGCCCTCTGGCTGTTCCACATCCCGTACCTCCTCCCCAAACCCCTGTCTCCACGTGTGGATGTCCCCACCCCACCTGAACTCTAAACTCTCTGGGGCCTCCAGTCTCTTGAGAGTTAGGTTGCATCATCTCTGATTGAACACAGGCCTGACAGTCCTCTGCTGTATATGTGTTGGGGCCTCATATCAGCTGGTGTATGCTGCCTGGTTGGTGGACCAGTGTTTGAGAGATCTCCGGGGTCCAGATTAATTGAGACTGCTGGTTCTCCTACAGGGCCACCCTCTTCCTCAGCTTCTTTTAGCCTTTCCCTAATTCAACCACAGGGTTCAACAGCTTCTGTCCTTTGGTTGGGTTCAACTATATGCATCTGAATCTTTCAGCTGCTTGTTGAGTCTTTCAGAGTACAGTCATGATAGGTCCCTTTTTGTGAGAGCTCCATAGCCTCAGTAATAGTGTCAGGCCTTGGGGTCTCCCTTTGAGCTGGATTGGGCCTGTCACTGGACCTTCTTTTCCTCAGGCTCCTCTCCATTTCCATCCCTGTAGTTCTTCCAGACAGGAACAATTATGGGTCAGAGATTTGACTGTGGGATGTCAACCCCATCCCTCACTTGATGCCTTGTCTTCCTGCTCTATAAGTTTCCTCTCCCTACTGTCAGACATTTCATCTAAGGTCCCTCCCTTTGAGTTCTGAGAGTCTCTCACCTCCCAGGTCTGTGGTGCATTCTAATGTGTCCCCCCAACCTCCAACCTCCCAAGGTGGCCTGTTGCCATTCTTTCTGCTGGCCCTCAGGGCTTCAGTCCTTTTCCCTCACCCAATACCAGATCAGGTTCCACTCTTGCCCCATACCCCATCTACTTTCCCTCCCAGGTCCCTCCCTCCTTCCCCACTTGTGATTGCTTTCTTCTCTCTTCCAAGTGGGACTGAGGCATCCTCATTTGGGCCCTTCAGCTTGTTGAACTTTTTGAGTTCTGTGGACTGTATCTTAGGTATTCTGTAATTTTTGTGGCTAATATTCACTTATTAGTGAGTACATACCATGCATGTCCTTTGGGTTCTGGGTTACCTCACTTAGGACTGTATTTTCTAGTTCCATCCATTTGCCTGTAAAACTCAGGATGTCATCGTTCTTAATAGCTGAGTAGTATGCCACTGTGTAAATGAATCACATTTTCTGTATCCCTTCTTCCATTGTGGGACATCTGGGTTGTTTCCAGCTTCTGGGTATCACAAATAAAGCTGATATGAACATAGTGGAACGCATGCCCCTGTGCTATGGTGGGGCATCTTTTGGGTATATTCCCAAAAGTGGTATAGCTGGGTCTTTAAGTAGATCTATTTCCAATTTTCTGAGGAACCTCCAGATTGATTTCCAGAGTGGTTGTACCAGTTGGCAATACCACCAGCAATGAAGGAGTGTTCCTCTTTCTCCACATCCTTGTCAGCATCTACTGTCACCTGAGTTTTTGATCATAACCATTCTGATTGGTGTAAGGTGGAACCTCAGGGTTGTTTTGATTTGCATTTCTCTGATCTCTTAGGACTTTGAACATTTCTTTAGGTGTTTCTCAGTCATTTGAGATTCCTCTGTTATGAATTCTTGGTTTAGTTCTATACCCCATTTTTTTATTGGGTTGTTTGGGTTTTTGGTGATTAGCTTATTGAGTTCTTTACATATTTGGGATATTAGCCCTCTATCAGATGTAGGGTTAGTGAAGTTTTTTTCCCAATCTGTAAGTTGCTGAATTGTCTTATTGACTATGTCCTTTGCCTTACAGAAGCTTCCCAGTTCATGAGGTCCCATTGATCAATTCTTGATCTTAGAGCATGAGCCATTGGAGTTCTGTTTAAGAAATTTTCCCCTGTGTCAATGAGTTCAAGGCTCTTTCCTACTTTCTCTTCTGTTAGATTCAATGTATCTGGTTTTCTGTTGAGGTCCTTGATCCACTTGGACTTGAGCTTTGTGCAAGGTGACAAATATGGATCTATTTTCATTTTTCTACATATAGACAGTCAGTTAGACCAGCACCATTTATTGAAGATGCTTTCTTTTTTTCCACTGTATGTCTTTGTCATCTTTGTCAAAGATCAAGTGTCCATAAGTGTGTGGTTTTATTTCTGGGTCTTCAATTCTATTCCATTGATCAACCTGTCTGTCTCTGTACCAATACCATACAGTTTTTTACCACTATTGCTCTGTAGTAAAGCTTGAGGTTAGGGATGGTGATTCTTCCAGCCGTTCTTTTATTATTTTTCTTGAAAATAAATCTTTTCATACAATATGTTCTGTTAATGGATTCCCCTCCCTCATCTCCGAGATCCTCCCCACATCCCTATTTATCCAAATCCATAACTTAATTTCTCTTTCTCTTTAGAAAATATAAATAAAATATTATTTTAAAGTAAAAGCACAGAAGCACACAACACCATAAAACACAAAGCAAAATACCAGTAAGTTTTTTAAAATGCCCAAATAATATTAGACAGCATATCTACAAATATACCATTGGGTTTGTTTTGTGTTGGACTTCTACTGCTGGGTATGTGTGGTTTATATGCCCAGTGAGACGTACCTTGAAAAAACTAATTTTTCATTTGCAAGAGGTTGTCAGTTGTAAATAACTTCTTTGTTAGGGATAAGGGCATGTGTCTACTTCCCCATCTCAGTGCTGGGACCAATCTTTCTTGGAACTATGCAGGCCCTATGCATACTACCATGATCTATGAGTTCATATATGTGTCAGTCCTGTTATGTCTGGAAGATACTATTTTCATGGTGTCATCCATCCCCTCTGTCTCTTACAATCTTTCTTCCCCAGTTAGTTAGGCTTTGCTTTGTTTCATTGAAACAGGATCATGCTTTGTAGCCTAAGCTGGCCTTAAACACATTATATAGCATAGGGTAGCATCAAACTCAAATCCCTTTCTCTCATCCCCAAAGAGCTGACAAAATCCTTGGTTAGTTTGGTTCTTCCCTCCTCCTTCTGCTTCAGCTATCATAGAATATACCAACAATCGTCTTGTCTTATTCCAAGGTTTTCCACATACTCATATAATCCTACTCAGCTTTATTTATTGGTGCAAGCATGCAACTGCTTGAAAACACATGCATTTAAGGTAGTTGATCATCGTATTACAAAACTGAGTTCATATTCTGTATATTTTGTGCACTTTTTTCATTGCTAAATTATCTCTTCCAGAAATTCATCTAGCTCAAATGGTAGCAGTGTAACTCAGTCTATTTACATGACAAAAGTCAAAACCACCATGTGCTTTATCTTTCAGTCATTTGTAAACACTGGATGTTCTCTGAATTACCCCAGTACCACATTGTCTTCCCTGCCTCCTCAGCACTTGAAGAGTACCTTCTCATCTGTCAAGACTGCTGAGTGTGAGTCTTTCATGGCTAGCACTGACCCTGAAAGGAGAGACAACTCTGACATTTTCCCATTTTGAGTCCTCAAGGTATATCCTGCACAGACTTTTATTTGAGTATGTCTAAAATGTTTATTAAATGAGGATGACATCTGTCTTCCTAATTAGATTCTAAGTTCCAGAAAAGCAAGTACACAATAAATATTTGCTGACATGAAGAATGAATGAGTAGGGATAAGTGGTATTGTGGACTGCAGTTATTCATGAGCTGTGAGGACTTGATAATTTGACATGAGTACCATGAAAAGTCATGTTTTGTTTTAGTCACAGTTTCATCCCATCTTATATTTACTAACTGGTATATAATTGTTGCTTAATAAATACTTATATATTTATTCCACTGATCCCTAATTTCTGGCTTCATTTTGTCTCTGAACAGTCTTCCACATGCTAAGCCTTTGACCATGATGGTGCTCAATAATTTCTTGTCACCTGCTTGCTTAGCTACACCATTGATAGCTAGGTATTAGAGACTCCTAATTTTTCTGTAGTCAACATCTTGGCTGGGAGGAATCAACAGTGTTTGGGAGCTGGGGTGGGGGGAGTAATACCCACATGTACAGCTGTTTTGCATGCAAATGTCACAGATTAGTATGAAGCAGGAGACTCAGAGTGCTGAGATAGAGAGGACATAGATAGGAGTTGCTCCTGGGAATAATAGAGAAAATTACCATTCATATGCTAGATTTGAACAGGCAGATCCACCTCACTTTCCTCTAAGTACCAGTCAAAAGTGTGAGCTATGGAACAGAATCTTAAATTCAGTATATAGAAATAATGGTAGAATCTTTCTCCTGGGTTACATTTAGGAACACTGGAGTCTGCGAAAATGTAGAGTGGAAGAAAATTTCAATCTTCAATACAAGCTCCTAGAAGAGCTTCACTGGGAAAGGTATCTTCTCTCACTTCACCTATCTCTACTACTGGCATCAGGTGACCACTGACTGAACTGGACAAGAAGTAGATAGGTAATAGTGATTCCTTCTCAGGATCCATGACCATATTCACCCACAGCCTCTGCTGTAATGTAAGGTTATAAACACAGGGAACCCATCATCCCACAACAAAGCTATAGCCTGAACAAAGTCACTGTCACTGAAATGCTTTGGGATCGCCCCAGACTCTAGCAGAGGGTCCATGTGTATGTGGAGGTACATGGAAGCCAGGAATCAGGAACGCATGAATGAAAGAACAAGGGGATCAGATTGTGGAATTATTTAAATTATTTTTTAAATATTTGGGCTGTATCCTAACGTCAATTTGAACTATATCTTTACTTCATAAAAGCTGTTAGTCTAAGGGGTGATGAGATCAACACTGGATCTGCAGTCACTCTGGCAGCAGTGTGAAACAGACTAACTGGACAAAAGATTCAAGGACAAGGGAACAAAGAAGAGATTTAGAGCATATGGTAATTGACATGGAGGAAATTAGGTAATTCAGAAAATAATTGAAGGGATGGACTTAGCAGAAGTAGAACAGAACTGTTGGGTGTAGAGCAGATCGAGGTGTCAAGGAGAAGATGGATAGCTAGAGAGTACGGGTAGGAATGGAAGGAAATCCAAAGTCAAAAGTGACTCAGGATGTGCAGAAAAATGAACAGAAGATCCACAGAATAGTGTTCAGCAGAATTGGCTGCAGAAAATTGGCAAAACAGGAAGCCAGAGTTTTAACTTGACCAGGTAAACTAGAGGTCTCAGCAGCCATCCTAGTGGAAATACCTAGTAGATAGTTGAGAACAGAACTCAGTAATGGTGAGAACAATGTGACATTTATCATATGACAAAGTCAACTCATAAGCCATGGCAGAACTGTCAGTGATCAAAAGCACACAGTATCAGACAAATTGGGTAATCCTGATCTGCAACTTGCCACAAGGCACATGGTGGGCAGTGCAGCCTCCTGTCAGTGAGTTCTCACAACCTTAGATCTAACTCCCCTACAAATAAAGGCAGTGTATTTAGCTTTTTGGAATATAAACTATTTATATAACCATATATTCCATTAGTACATTCACTTCCCACTTCAGGGCTGTCTCTACTAAATAAATACATTTATTTTAACTGCAGAAGCATTTATTTCCCAAATAAGGACATGTTAATTAACTACAGAGTGAAATTAATCCCAGGATGCTAATGCATACACTCATCTACCTCAATATATATTACCTATAGATACCTGGTTATACTACCAACCATCCACAGCACTGCTCCATGCATGCCACCTGGATTGACAGCCTTCTTGTTATCTTCTCACTTAAAATTGTGTGGCTACTGTAGAAAGTGGAATTTAACTATCATTAAATTCATCTTGGACTGAAAAAGACTAGAGATTCAAGATTCACTAGCATGCACCAATGTAATTCAAGGACATTTTCTTTTCTGAGTGAGGAGGTAACTGTCTCCAGTTACCCTGAGGAGATGTTTGCTCATGTTTTATGAGAACTGACACCTTAATTCTCTTGTCACTGACACTTTCTAGAAATGGATATATATCTGCAATTCTCATAATAAGTCATTAGTATTAATTAAGCCAACATCAATAGCATAATTTAGCTACTCAGTCAACATCTTCTGAGAGCTCAAGAAGTGATATCCACAATTCAGTACAATGAAAAGTTGGGATGAAAAGAGAGAATAAGACAAGGACAACAGTGTTCAGAAAGATGGGTATCCTTGCCATCACCACAACATGGGCATCAATTGCAGAAAGCTCAAGTAGTGGAATCCTATTTTATGGTATGGCATCTGGTTTTCTCACCTGTACAACGGAGCAGTGATACTGTACAGCTGTCTGGTATCAAGGAAGAGGAGCTTCACAGAAAGTGGTCTTCAGTGCCCCCTTGGAAAAGACAAATGGAACGTGCTTGTAAGTTACAATAGGAATCTAACAACTCTGTGGTCCAAATTCTGACCCTGTACATTAACAAGATTCCCATCTCCTTGCTTCCCTCTCTCTAAACCTCTCTCCCCTCTATCCTGACTCTCCCTCCTTCTCCCTATTATTGCACCTACTTCCTTCCTCCATTAGCATATTGACTTTGAATATTTATGTAGCATTTACTATGTACCAAAGATTTTGGTAAATATGTGGGGAAAATAAAGGTCAATGACCAGAAGTGATGAGAAGTAACATTATTCTAACAATAAGTGCTTATGTTTATAACACAGAGATGTACTAGTCCAATGAAATAGTTCCTTACACAGACAGATGGCCAAGGAAGAGATTCTATTTACAAAATAGATATCCTAGTATTGTGGACTCATAAAAGTTCCCCTATACTCAATATAAATCTTCCCTAGTATAATCAAAACTGTCAGATATGATGGCTCACCCTTATAATCACAGAACTCAGGAACCTTGGGCCAGAGAATTGTAAGTTCAAGGATATCCTAGACTACTTACATATCCTATATATACCCTGTCTCCAAACGATGAGGAGGATCTGGTTCACTAGCAAGCATGTGCCTAGTATGTAATGAGGCCCTGGATATGATTCCCAGCACTGAAAAGAATTGCCATCACAGGAATTAGTTGGAGTGGGCCCCTGTGCTATAACTGAGGTGAAGAGGTTTCTCATGTAATTGCTCTGTGTTCTTAAGATTGGATGTTCTCCAGAAGTCAGAAGGTATTCCTGCTCTTGGATAGCAGCCTTGGGAGTCATGTGCCCTGTAATTTTAATGCTTTGGAATAAGTTCTAACATTTTTAAAGTGTTATCTGAGTGTTACCAGCACCACAGATTTTTTTTTTAATGAGCAATGCAAGTTTTATTCAACATATTAAAAACACTCTCAAAGATTAAGTAGAATAAAAACATAGATTTCTAGTAACTTTTTAAATAAAGATTAAATTCAGATAACAAGGTATATGTATTTTTCCATTTAATTAATTGCTGTTTGATATAATCACAGAATCCTGTAATCTCAAACCTCTAGAATATTTTAGAATATTTTAATCAATGTCAAAACCAACAAGCAGATTTTTAATACCAATGCTTTCTTAGTCAAGTACCATATGCAATGCCTACCAAAAGACCGATGGCATCTTTACTACCCCTTCCCTTTACCTGAGTAGTATCTACTTGAAACTCCAAGAGAATGTTAACTAACTTTTATGTATTTTCTGGCTACTAAGTGCTAAAGGATAAGGAAAAATTAAAAATATGCACAAATGAAAAGTCTCTATGATTTGAATATAATTGCTCCTCTCCAAAACCCCTGGTGAAATTTGGTCTCCAGTATAACAGCCGTTGAGAGCTGGTGGAACATTAAGGAGGTGATAAGGTTGTAATAGAGATTAGTACAGTTCTCACTAGCCTGACTTCGTTACTGTAAAAATGGCTTATCACCAAAAGTAGTCCTTTGTGCTCTGTTTGCATATATCAATTTACCTTTCTGTTTTCCTACATGTTGTAAAGCCATAAAAACACTCACCAAAAAACAGGCAGATGTTGGTTCTCAAATAAAATTACTTATTTGTATATTGCCCACTCTTGGGTATTCTGTTAAAACTGTGAAGAAAGATCTATGGTAGAAATGTTTTTACTCCTATAAATGAGATAAGGATTGGGTTCAAAGTGAATATAAGAGGGTAGAATTAAATGGATTTTGCTATTTTATGTGGTACAAGTAATAGAATCCATGGACCTCCATATGCTAGGATTCAATCATTGTACCACCAAATCACACCTCTACCTTGGATCTTCAGCACTTTGTGAGTAGTTGAGATAGATGATAGCATTGCCTAATGTTGAGGGTATATCTAACAGTGAGGATAAACTAAAAAGTATCAAATTAAAGATTGAAACACAAATCCAATGCCCTTTCATGTATCTTTGATTATTGTTTATGGAAGAATATTGATATACTTTGACCATTTTACAGTTTTTAAGCTTAGTGAAGTAGACTATGGCTTAAGTTCACTGTTCTTAAACTATGCTTCCTTTGGCAGCCAGGAATTCTGAGGACTACACTCAAAGGATAAACCATCTCTGATAAATGGAGGCAGGGGACACATTGTCTTTACATTCCTGTGGATATTTCATGTTATTTCAACATTCTTCTTGAATAAAAACAGTTCATGATTGTTTTTCCATAATACTGTATCACCTTCACTTGAATATATTTTGACTCAGGATAGATATTCAATATGTATGTGTTGAACAGTAGATAAGTGTTTGGAACAGCTCTCTTGGAACTCTACATTTGGAGCCCATTGAGAAAGCAAGGTAGGGGGCAGAAAGACAGCCTAGTGATTAAGAGTGTGCTCTGGTATTCCTGAGGACCTAAGTTTATATTCTAGCACCTACATCAGGATCCTCACACTGCTTATAACTCCAGCTCCAGGGGATACAATGCCAAGAATTCTCTCTAGGTACTGCCTGTAAGTGCACAACCCACACTCAGACACATGAACATGTACACATCATTAAAAATAAAAAGCTTGCCTACTTAGAGACAACTCATTGTTTTTATTACACACCTTTGAGAGCTTTTGATATTTTCTAGTTATGAGACATTTATTATGAATATGTTTTACAAATAACCCCTCTGCCTTTTCATTCTTTAAAGAATGTCTTTTGAATAAACTATAATTTTTCAATTTTGATGAAGTCTTGTTTCTCTTTATTCTTTTTTGGCTTCTGCTTTTAGGGTCACACCTAAGAAAATTGAATAGCCCAAGGTCAATTTTTTTTAAAGTTTTATTCTGGATATTTTAGAGTTTATAAAATAGTTTTCCATCTAAGGCAAGGATTCATTTTAAGTTAATTTCTTTTTACAGTGAGGTAATAGGAACTATTCATCTTCTCCACATTGGAAAACTCAATTTTTTTAGCTTAATTTATTGAAATCATCTCCACTGGTACACTCCATATTTCTCCACTGGTACATTAGTATTTGTAATAGCATACTGTGGGAAACAATGCAAATATTCATTAATAGAAGACCCATTAAATCAATTGCATTATCTCTGTTCAGTGAAAATACATATCACCAATAAAAACAATATAAAAGTTGTGGCACATAGATATTGAATGTATTCTATACACTATTAAGTAACCAGATAATCTCTTTAAAAGAGCATTCATTTGCATTTTCTCTTCTGAAAATTCTCTGATATCACTTTTTTTTTTATAAAAAATGAATTCCTCCTGTGTGTCAGGTACTGTTTTAGGTATTAATGATACAGCTATGATATCTAGTGGAATGAAGCATACAATAATTTTAAGCTTCAATTTGACTGGGTTAAGGGCTAAGGTAGTTGGTTAAAAATAATTTCTGGGAAAGTTTAGCAATTTAAACAGTAGACTGGGTAAGTAATAGTCACTCTACTCAAAGATAATTGCCTATCCTAATTGTCATGAGAGAGGCTTCATCCAGCAATTGACAGAAGCAGATGCTGAGACCTACAGTCAAACATTAAGTGGAGCTCTAACTCTGCAGAAGAGGAGGAGGAAGGATTCTAGGAGCCAGAGGGTCAAGGACACAAGGAAACCCACAGAATCAACTAACCTAGGCTCATGGGGACTCACAGCGTCTGAACAGACAACCGGGGGGCCTGCATGGGACTGACATAGGCTCCCTGCATATATGTTATAGTTGTGTAGCTTGGGTTTCTTGCGGAACTCCCAACATTGGGATGGGAGGGTTGTCCCTGCCTCTTGTGCATGCTTTTGGGACCCCTTTCCTTGCAATGGGTTTCTTCATGAAGCCTTGATATAGGGGTTTGTACCTAGTCTTATTGTATTTTGTTATGCTGAGTTTGACTGATACCCCTGGGAGTCCTGCTAATTTTTTAAAAGGGAAATGGAGGAGTGGATCTGAGGCAGAGCAGAGGTGAGAGTACAGACCTAGATGAGTGGAAGGAAGAGAAACCGAGGTCTGAAGTTAATGGATAAGACAATAATAAAATTAATTAATTAAAGTGACATTTTTCCTCCCCTGAGTGAGTGAACATTATCAATCTGTTAAAGAATCAGATCCAACTAAATTGCAGAAGAATGAATTCCTACAACAAAACATTGCCAATACTGGTTTCCAGGTCTTCAGATTATACCAAAACTTAAATCTTTTGTTCATCTGGTTCTCTGAGCTTCAGTTTTTGACTGGAACTTACCAGCTTTCCTGGGCTGCCAGTGTGCTGATGGTGGACCATGGAAGCTCATGGGCTATATCTGAAACTGACCTCTTACTTGGATTTTCATCTTTTATTATGTGTGTTTGGGTGTAACCTCATTACAACCTGAGAAAAATGGGACTTACAATGTTTGACTTGCCATTTTTTCTTCATGGTAGGTTTATTGAAGGAAGGAATCTATAGGTGAATTTTTAACCTGCAATTTTTACTATGGGTAGGTTATAGCAACACTAAATATCACTTATTATATCTGTCCAACTAGAGAAGCCCTGTGAATAAATTTTGCAAGAAAGGAAGGGTGTGCCAAACTGGAGAGCTCCTGTTTAAAATGGTGAGAATATGGATGGTTTTACCAGTAAGGTGGCAGTTTGCTACAGACATAAAGGAAGTAATGGGAAGTTGTATAGACGTCTGGCAGAACATTACAGGCTGAGGAATAGCAATGTCCTGAGACAAGACCCTCTGATCCTTGGCCATGATATGATTAGATTGTGGGCATGTAAGAAACCTCAGCTGCTCTCCAAACTAAGATTTCTGCTTCTATGTTCCATGTTCTAGTATGATCAAATGCTAATTCAGGCTGCCCAGATCACCCTAGCTTAGTTGCTTACAGAGAAGTGTGGAGAAGTTAGCTTCTGCATTTTTTCACTCTGTACATCCTTCATATATGGATTGGAAAACACAGATGGGTGACTTCACAATTTGTTGTCCACACTGACTAGAAACAGTAATTCACAGTAATCAAGAAGTCCTCCACCATTAAATCTGAATTTTGTCCACATTTCTTTCCTTCCTTTAGTACATTTTCTTACTCTCACCATTTTCTTACCCAATGAGTAATAATAAAAGCTTTGGCATAGAGTTCCCATGAGAAGTTAAGTTAATATTTGCAAACCACTGAGGTCATACCAAACACACTCCATAATCACTGTTGTGCTATTAGCATCATTATCTCCGTTAGGCTCCAGCTTGACATACAGGGTTAGGTCTTGCCAACACATATTAGGGAAATGTTTCCAATTCTTCTTTATATCATGTTGATTTAAGGAGTATTTGAGTGTCTTCTGTGACTTTGTGAGTGCATGAAGAGTCTGTCTTTAGTGATAACGCTTCTATGGTCTTAAGATAAACTAGATGTTGCCTTTCTGTTTTATCTTGTGGAACCCAGCTGGTATGTTTGGCCAACTTGTCTATCATTTTTTACTGGCTTTGTACTTTAAGGTTTTTTCCTTCTTTTTGTTTTTTGTTTGTCTGTTGGCTAGTTGGTTGGTTTGGGGGTAGATAAATGTGTTTTACAGATCACTTTTTACTTATGTGCAAATGGTATAGTCATTCTTTAAATTTATTTTATACTTTGAAACTGTACATTAATGTAGGATGCTTTGCCATTTTCATGTGAGCCATCCTATCGAATATCTTTTCATGTACTCAAAGTTTCATTCATGTCTATCAACAGTTTCCCACGAAGAAGTTTGTACGGTCCTCCTTAAGTTCGTTCTTTTCTTTTCCTTTAAATCTCCTTTTCCCACTCTGTTCTTCATCAGGGATCACTAAATTTTGGTTCAAGGCATGATTCCATGCCACTAGCTGTTTTCATTTTTTCTAGTACATTTTAAATAACCATACCCATCATTTGCATATTATTTCTGGCTGCCTTAGGGTTACAATAGAAGAATTAAGTAATCATAAAACAGACTATTGTGGTCTATAAAGCCAAAATACGAACTATCTGTATTTACAGAAAAAAAGCTGCCATTCTCTGTTTCATGCATTTGAGCTAGTTGTTTGTGAAAGAGGAGTTATTGATATTTGTGTATTAAGTTTATATAGTAGTACTTGACTGGTTTCTTAT
Source organism: Rhynchomys soricoides (assembly GCA_019843965.1). Classification (NCBI taxonomy): domain Eukaryota; kingdom Metazoa; phylum Chordata; class Mammalia; order Rodentia; family Muridae; genus Rhynchomys; species Rhynchomys soricoides. Next base: position 190,011 of record JADRCH010007404.1, on the reverse strand, counting down.
TTAATAGAATTTTACTGTTTTCATAAGTATTTCAAGTGTATCTAAATATTTTGACAGGCTCAGAAAAACAAAGGCTATATGTTCTCTCTCAAGGTGGATCATAGCTTCAAATCTTTTACTTTGTGTACTCAATCTGAAGAACACATGGAAGCCAGGAAAGTAAAATGGAGTCTTCAGGGTATGTTAAGGGAGGGGCATGAGAGACTAGAAGTAAAACAAACGTAGAGAGCTGCAATACTGGATGGGAAACCCTAGAGGCAGAAAGGCTGTAGGAGTAGGATTACAGGAAAAGACAAGGGGGAAAGGGGAGAGCGAGTTCTCAAAATGGGGCCATGAAAAGCCATATAGGAGCTTACTATTTCGTAACCAAACTTAAAAAAGAATTTCAGAAACAGTAGCACACTAATATTCTTTACGATATTACTAGGTGGGTGTTGGGTAATATATTATGTAAATGTTTACATTAAGCACATTGTTTCCTCAGATATTTATCATTTCTTTATGATAAAAACATTTAAAATATCTCCTTGCTTTTCTGAAATATAATAGACACAGTCGTTAGCCATAATACTGAGCATGAGTATTACACAGTATACACAGTATTTATCTTTCTTACTAGAATTTAGTACATGCTACTTAACTTTCCCCAATCTCTATTTCTTTCTTAGTCTCTGGTTTAACAACTTTTCAGATTCCATATGTGTAAGCAATCATGTAGTGCAGTTTTTGTATGCCTGGTTCGTATTATGTGACATAGGTTCTCCAGTTTCATCGACTTCAGCACAAATGACAGAACTTAATATTTTTATGGCCAAATAGAATTCTTGTGTGTGTGTGTGTGTGTGTGTGTACATTTGCACACATGTTTCTATAGCCATTCGTCATTTGATGGACACATACTACTTACATTTTTGGTTATAGTGAATAGTTTTAAAATAAACATAGAATTAAAATAAATATGAAAGCATGAAAGACTCTGACACATTGTCCTTTGAATCTAGTAGGATTGATATATCATATTGGGAATTCTATATTCAATTTTTGAGAGCCTTAATACTGTTTGTCACAATAGTCATGATATTGTAGATTTCTACCAATAATGGTATTTTTTTTAATTCTTATCATTCCTTCTTATCTTTTGTCTTGTGTATGTGTGTGTGTGTGTGTGTGTGTGTGTGTGTGTGTGTGCATGTCTTCATCATGTGATGACAAGTTGGCTTTCTCCTTTCCAGTTTAGATATCTTTTTATTATCTTGCCAGATTTCTCTGATAAAGACTTCCAATGCTACATTGGAAATGTAAATAAAAATAAATATGATAAAAGTAGGCATCTTAGTCTTGTTTCTGCTAATATTTTGATTGAATTTTGATTGTTAGAAAGTGAATTGAATTTTCCGTTGCATTCATCAATCTTGATTCATTCTATAAAATGAAACTAGGAGCTTAAATATTAAATGAGTCTGAGAAAATTGTATGCAGTAAGACAGGCAACCAGCAGCATGGAAGTCTAAAATGTAGACATAGAATCCTCAAGCCTAAGTACAGAAATTGATGGTTCCCAGGACATCACTAAGATGCTATCGCAGTGCTCGCATTTGCCCATGATTACTTATACTGTTGTCATAGACAAATGGTCCCTCCTTCCTCTACCTCCCCAGTCTCATGAGACTTCCCGTCATGTGGCTAAATGAACCAAAACTCCTTGCTGATTCTAGGAAATGTACTCACTGGTTTCTTCAAAGAGAGTGACACTAAATTTTGTTCTCAAGAGTGTTTTGCTTTCCAATTACATCATTTTTCCTTGTTATTATTCCATGAGTCTTTGAAATGTTTTTTATCTTATTGATTAGGTATAAATTAAGTAGATTTAAACATTAAGGTTATTATATACCATGTTAATTTAGTAAATTCTGAACAATTAATTATTTTTTACTGTTATGGAAGTCTAGAACTTAATTAGTTTGTATTTTTTTTTTTTTTTTGGTTTAGTTTTTGAGACAATTAGTTTGTATTTTTATATTCCTCCATTATTTGAATGATAAATGTGATTCAAGTTGTACAGTATATCTTGTCATGCTAGCCTGTGGGGTTTTTTTTTCCTTTATTTTTTTTTTTTGATACTTTATTCACATTTCAAACATTTCCCCCTTTCCAGATCTCCCCTTTGGAACCTCCCTATTCCCTTCCCCCTCCCCCTGCCTCTATGGAGGTATTCCCCCACCCACCCATCTACTCTCTTCTTCCCTCCATGGAATTTTCCTATACTAGGGGATCTAACACCCTCAGGCCCAAGGTGTCTCCTCTCCCTGATGGCTAACAAGACACTCCTCTGCAACATATGTGGCCAACACCATGGGTCCCTCCATGTGGATTCTTTGGTTGGTGATCCAGTCTCCCAGAGCAACAGGGGGTCAGGTCAGTTGACACTGTTGCTCCCTCCATGGGACTGCCAACTTCTTCAGCTCCTTTAGTCCATTTTCCAACTCCTCCATCCGGGACCTCACACTCAGCCCAATGGTTGCTGTGAAGTGACTCTTGGGTATTAGGAACTATTGGGCTAATAACCACTTATCAGTGAGTACATACCATGTTCATTCTTTTGTGACTGTCTTACCTCACTCAGGATGATATTTTCAAGTTCCATCCATAAGAATTTCATGAAGTCATTGTTTTTAATAGCTGAGTAGTATTCCATTGAGTAAATGTACCACATTTTCTGTATCCATTCCTCTGTTGAGGGACATCTGGGTTGTTTCCAGCTTCTGGCTATTATAAATATGGCTGCTATGAACATAGTGGAACATGTGTCTTTATTACATGTTGGAGCATCTTCTGGGTATATGCCCAGGAGGGGAATAGCTGGGTTCTCAGGTAGTATTATGTTCATTTTTCTGAGGGTCCGCCAAACTGATTTCCAGAGAAGTTGTATCAATTTGCATTCTCACCAGCAATGGAGGAGTGTTCCTCTTTCTCCACATCCTTGCCAACATCTGCTGTCACCTGAGTTTTTGATCTTAGCCATTCTGACTGGTGTGAGGTAGAATCTCAGCGTTGTTTTGATTTGCATTTCTCTGATGACTAAGGATGTTGAACATTTCTTTAGGTGCTTCTCAGACATTCGAGTTTCCTCAGTTGAGAATTCTTTGTTTAGCTCTCTTCCCATTTTTTGATAGGGTTATTTGGATCTCTGGAGTCTAGCTTCTTGAGTTCTTTGTATACATTGGATATTAGCCCTCTATCAGATGCAGGATTGGTAAAGATCTTTTCCCAATCTGTAGGTGGCCGTTTTGCCCTAATTACAGTGTGCTTTGCCTTACAGAAGCTTTGTAATTTTATGAGGTCCCATCTGTCAATTCTTGACCTTAGAGCACAAGCCATTGGTGTTCTGTTCAAGAACATTTCCCCTGTGCCCAAGTGTTGGAGACTCTTCCCCACTTTCTCTTCTATTAGATTCAGTGTATCTGGTTTTATGTGGAGGTCCTTGATCTACTTGGACTTGAGCTTTGTACAGGGAGATAGGAATGGATCAATTCGCAATCTTCTACATGCAGACCGCCAGTTGATCCAGCACCATTTGTTGAAGATGCTGTCTTTTTTCCACTGGATGGTTTTAGCTCCTTTATCAAAGATCAAGTGACCATAAGTGTGTGGGTTCATTTCTGGGTCTTTGATTCTATTCCATTAATCTACCTGCCTGTCACTGTACCAATACCATGTAGTTTTTATCACTACTGCTCTATAGTACAGCTTGTGGTCAGGGAGGCTGATTCCCCCAGAAGTCCTTTTATTGTTGAGAATATTTTTTGCTATCCTGGGATTTTTGTTATTTCATATGAATTTGAGAATTGCTCTTTCTAAGTCTATGAAGAATTTAGTTGGGATTTTGATGGGGATTGCACTGAATCTGTAGATTGTTTTCGGCAGAATGGCCATTTTAACTATGTTAATCCTGCCGATCCATGAGCATGGGAGATCTTTCCATCTTCTGAGGTCTTCTTCGATTTCTCTCTTCAGAGACTTGAAGTTCTTGTCATACAGATCTTTCACTTCTTTGGTTAGAGTAACACCAAGATATTTTATATTGTTTGTGACTATTGTGAAGGGTGTCATTTCCCTAATTTTTTTCTCAGCCTGTTTATCCTTCGAGTATAGGAAGGCTACTGATTTGCTTGAGTTAATTTTGTATCCAGCCACTTTGCTGAAGTTGTTTTTCAGCCGTAGCAGATCTCTGGTGGAGTTTTTCAGGTCACTTAAGTATACCATCATATCATCTGCAAATAGTGATATTTTGATTTCCTCCTTTCCAATTTGTATCCCTTTGATTTCCTTTTGTTGTCTAACTGCTCTAGCTAGAACTTCAAGTACTATATTGAATAGATAGGGAGAGAGAGGGCAGCCTTGCCTAGTCCCTGATTTTAGTAGGATTGCTTCGAGTTTCTCTCCATCTAGTTTGATGTTCCCACTGGTTTGCTGTATATTACTTTTACTATGTTTATTTATGCTCCTTGAATTACTGATCTTTCCAAGACTTTTATTATGAAGGGATGTTGAATTTTGTCAAATGCTTTTTCAGCATCTAGTGAAATGACCATGTGATTTTTTTCTTTGAGTTTGTTTATGTAGTGGATGGATTGATGGAAATACATTTCCAGGTATTGAACCATCCCTGCATCCCTGGAATGAGGCCTACTTTTTCATGGTGAATGATCATTTTGACGTGTTCTTGGATTCTTTTTGCAAGGATTTTATTGTGTGTTTTTACATCGATATTCATAAGGGAACTTGGTCTCAAGTTTTAGCCTGTGTTTTTATTTTACTGTTCTATGTTTTTTGATCTTTTTTGTCTTGGTGCTAACAAATTACTTTCTTTCTACAAAATTGAGAATTGTGCTAGATTATGATTAAATGTTTACTAATCTTCATTTACATAAGATATAGTATGCTCTTTAAAATTTATATTCAATTCTCCCTTAATATTGCTTTTAACATACATTTTCTAATATTTTCATAACTTAATTGTTTTTCTAAAAAGAAATACATATATGCTCACATTATCTCTACTTTGCCTGCTTTTTATAATTTTCCTCTAATCATTTTTAAAATTTCTGTTTCATTTTCTTCAATTATCTCAAGATTGCCATCTATTTCTATCAGTCCTCACTGGTACTTCAATAAATCTGATGGTACTTTGTCAGATACCATTATTTATACTTTATTGACAAGCTCTGTTATAATTTTAATTTGTTATCCACTTTGTGTATAAAGCAGAGAACTCATTTTCATCTTTTCTTGATATTTTCTTCTTTAGGCTCATAATTCACAAGAGACAATTTTGTTGAGTTGTTCAATCAATATTGGATCATAATTTTTATCAATGTAACAACAAAATATTAATATTATATAAGCTTAGTTTATCTTTTATGCCCTAATTTTTTTCACTCTTTCTTGGCATTTTCATATAGGTACCTTTGCCCTCTGTCACTAGTCATCCTTGAGTGAGCAAAAATCTTTTACTCCAGATATTTGAACAGTATATTGTAAAAGAGGCAACAGGGCATTGACGTGGGATAGTAGAAAATCCTCGATTCTTAGTAAAATCCTTTAAGATTCATAGTTTTTCAGGAGAAGATGGCAAGGTGTGTTTTCTGAATGTGCTTTGTGTGTGATACAGAGAATACATTTTTTCCTTTTCCTTTTTGCTCACAAAGAATGGCTGCTATAGAGCTGCTTAACACCTATAGTTTTTCTCCCATGTGCTGCAAGTTTACAATGATACAGTTTCTGCGAGTGTTCTCTTGTGTCATCTCAACTCCACCTGTCAATTTATTATATTCAGGAATATTTGGGGGTGATTTGTATAGCCAAACATTCACCCAGATCTTATAGCTCCAACAAATGTTTGCCAATTTCCCCTTATAGCACATTGCTGATTTCAGAGAATCGTATGCCCTACTAGTGTCTCTAGGATCTGTAAAGGTATTTATTTATTCTCTAGTAAAAATCACTATACCTTCATTACATTGTTGACCATACATATCACCAACTTTAACTGTGTGATGCATGTTTCATTATTTCCTCATTTTTATATAAATAAGAATATTGTTTTTGTCATTTTTCTAAGGTTGATTTCAGAGAGAAGAAATAAAGATAGACTTACTCCAAGACATTAAAAACTAATGTCTGATGAGACTTTGACCAATCTCAAATGCCTGCTGGACTGTATTCAAGGCGACAGAATCTATACTCCATGTTAACTTTATCTTTTCTTTCATATCCAGTAAAACCTTACCTAGCCACCCCCTTGTGATTTTACATAGCCATGTAATTGAGACTGAGCTGATAAAATCTGAAGAGCAGCAGGGCTTCAGGTGCAGCTCAGTTGGTGGAATCATTGCTTGGCATGCACAAGATACCAGATCTAATCCTTGTGCCCTATGGCATAGGTGCAGGGGCACATACCTATAATCACAGTACGTGGAAATAGAGGCAAAAAGGATCAAGAATTCAAGGCCATCCTAAAGCTGCAAAGTGAAAAAAAGCAAATGCAAGGTATGCTAGTTTGATGCTCAGTTCATTAAAAACACAAACATGCATTCTGCTTGCTTTCTTCCCTTTGTTTGGCATGTTGGAGATAGCCATGTTAACACAAAGTGTTTTTAAATGTTTTTGTTAAAACCAGAGATTGTTTAGCATAGACCTCTGAATGACTTGTGAAAAAAATTTCCCTGCCCATCTGGGATTAGTCTGGATAGTTACATGAGTAAAAATTAAATTTATGTTGAAATAGCCTCAGTCTCTCTGTCTCTCTCTGTCTCTTGGTCTCTGTGTCTGTATCTCTGTGTGTGTGTGTGTGTATGTGCCTGCCTCAGATTAAATACAGAGGGAATCAAAAAAATGAATACTTTATTCAGTATGGATTATCACTAGAAATAAGATATAAAAATCATAAAAGCCAAATATCACTATTGGCTGGCCAACACAGAATGGAACAAACGTGTGGCATAATGTTAAATAGAGATGCCATAGCTGTGAGAAGGGAGCAGTCTATTGCTATGGACAAAAAGATAAGAATAAAATAGCCAAGGTATAGAATCAATGAACATTAAGGGGTACTAGAATACACCTGTGTAGATAACATAGGAATGAAATGAAACAGGACAATTTATGTGAATTAAAGATATGACTATTTCTCAAATAAACAAGTCATATCAAGTTACACGATCTGGGGAAGAAGACAAAGTGGGCTGGAAGGAATGAAGGGCAAAGAAACTGCAGTCTGGATGCAATAATATATGAGAGAAGAATAAATAAAATTGAAAAGTATCTGACTATTTGTTTCACTTTCAATTTCAATTTGAATTTAAGCTTAATTTGAAGAAAAATACCTCCTAAATATTTCATGCTTTGTGTGTTTTTTAAGCTGTCCAACCTTTTGTAGAAATAAGACTCCACAATGCAGAATTCATGGGAGCCAGAGATTAATTGAATCAGGCATCTATGGGGTTAAAAGTATAACAGAATATTGCTTGGGATCATTGGTACCCAGATAGCCAGAGGAGGTCTAAGAAGAATCAGGTAAAGAGGCATCATTATCAAACGTCCCCTTCTATTCAAGGTAGGTTCATGTCCTACCTTGGCTGCTACCATGTGTCTGCTTCCTCTCACTTGACATTCACTGAGTATGTATCTGACATTCGTCATTATGTTGAAAAGATCAAGAAAGACAACTGTTTACCAATGCCTGATAGGAATGAACATGCCCAATTCCATAGAGAGCTTTCGATGGCAATGACAATCATTTTTAGGCCAGACTATAAAACCAGCAATTGATCCCAGGTAGATTATTGGGAACGTAATGAAGGCTTGGCTAAATGGGCCATCTTCACAGAAATCCTTTTCAAAGATCAGCATTTAATTTTGCACTTGTAACTTTGAAGTGTTTTTTTCAAAGAGGCTCCCTACAGATCCTATAAAACTTAGATCTGCTCCCTTGGAGCCAAGTAGCCTGATCAAAAATAACTTTCAGGGTTCATTGGATACTGGAAAAAATTCATAGCTGGATATTTGAATAAAAATGCAGAAAATCTGCAGAACCTTCTGACAGACACCAAAGCTTTCCTTCCATAACTTGCCTTCTAGAAACCAGAAGGTAGGGCACCTCCATCTGCTGGCTGAGCACCGAAACTGCACTATATTCTCTGGACTGCAGATTTTGTTTCCTTATAAATGAATAGGTACAATCCATCAGGCAACATCATATTGAATTGGGAAAATAGATGGGAGTATTCAGACTCAAACCCCAAAACTGAGTCATCATTTCCATCTTGAAGAATCTGTGCGGAGGCTCTTTTGCAAGGTGCTCACACTCTTTTTTTTTTTTTTAATGACCAGTGCACCAGCCAGTCCAGTCCTGCTTTGTAGAAGCTATTATTAAACTGACCATAAGCAATTTCCATGTTTGTACAAATCTTTACAGCCAACTGTTGTAATTACTATATAATCTTCTAATAATGTCCCTGACTGATTTAAACAGTCACCTTCACATACTGTATACGGACTACAAGTATAGAATTTGTTTTTAGGAATCACTGAAACAGTACCATTTCACAGCCAGGCTTAAAGAAAGTAGGATTTCATATGACAGTAGCCGTCATCATTCATAGCTCAGCATGCACCTAATGGTTGGTTCAATGAATCAAAGAGTGAATGAAATCCCCTGTTATTAGTAGATGTCATGCAAAGCAAGCCTGAGGGGTTACTCTAGTCAGTAGAGGTTGTAGAAGCATCCAAATGTTCCAATCTTGTTGCAGGCTTATCTACAATGACAGCAGTGAGAATGTTGGCCATGAAGCTTCTTAAATTGAACTCTGGCATCTTAGAATTCCACTCTCTTACCAATATGCATACTTAACCAAAGATGCAATCCAGTTAGTTTTTTGTAACAATTTGTTTCACATATTAAAATCATATTCTATATCAATCAATTACAAATTGTAATAAGATATCTATATATGTATATATGATTTCACCTATTGTATTGGTTATATATAAATTTTAGAAAGGAATTATTAATTTTATGAACCCAAAATGTCCAAATCCCTTTGATAGTGACCCCCCAAAAGTCCACATAAATTCTTTTTTTTTAAATTTTCATATTTTATTTACATTTCAAATGTTTCCCCCTTTTCAGATCTCCCCTTTGGAACCTCCTCATTCCCTCTGCCACCCCCCACCCTGCTTCTATGGGAATATTCTCCAACCCACCTCCCCACCCAACCCCTGACCCACTCTCGTCTTCCCTCCTTGACATTATCCTATACTGGGGGATATAACACCCTCAGGCCCAAGGGCCTCTCCTCCTCCTGACGGGTAACAAGACTCTCCTCTGCAGTCTTTGTGGCCAGCACTATGGGTCCCTCCATGTGTATTCTTTAGTTGGTGGATCAGTCTCCAGAAGGATGGGGGGTCAGGCCAGTTGCCAGTGTTGCCACCTCCCTGGGGCTGCACACTCCCTCAGCACCTTCAGTCCTTTCTCCAAGCCATCCATCTGGGACCTCGTACACAGTACTACTGTTCCTGTGAAGTGACTCTTGGGTATTTCAAACTTTTAGGCTAATAACCACTTAACAGTGAGTACATACCATGTTCATTCTTTTGTGACTGCGTTACCTGGCTCAGAATGATGATTTCAAAATCCATCCATTTGTCTACGAATTTCATGAAGTCATTGTTTTTAATAGCTGAGTAGTATTCCATTGTGTAAATGTACCACATTTTCTGTATCCATTCCTCTGTGGAGGGACATCTGGGTTGTTTCCAGCTTCTGGCTATTATAAATATGGCTGCTATGAACATAGTGGAACATGTGTTTTTATTACATGTTGGAGCATCTTCTGGGTATATGCCCAGGAGGGGAATAGCTGGGTCCTCAGGTAGTATTATGTTCATTTTTCTGAGGGTCAGCCAAACTGATTTCCAGAGAGGTTGTATCAGCTTGCATTCCCACCAGCAATGGAGGAGTGAACCTCTTTCTCCACATCCTTGCCAACATCTGCTGTCACCTGAGTTTTTGATCTTAGCCATTCTGACTGGTGTGAGGTGGAATCTCAGCGTTGTTTTGATTTGCATTTCTCTGATGACTAAGGATGTTGAACATTTCTTTAGGTGCTTCTCAGACATTCGAGTTTCCTCAGTTGAGAATTCTCTGTTTAGCTCACTTCCCCATTTTTTGATAGGGTTATTTGGATCTCTGGAGTCTAGCTTCTTGAGTTCTTTGTATACATTGGATATTATAGCCCTCTATCAGATGTAGGATTGGTAAAGATCTTTTCCCAATCTGTAGGTTGCCATTTTGCCCCAATTACAGTGTCCTTTGCCTTACAGAAGCTTTGTAAATTTATGAGGTCCCATCTGTCAATTATTGACCTTAGAGCACAAGCCATTGGTGTTCTGTTCAAGAACATTTCCCCTGTGCCCAAGTGTTCAAGACTCTTCCCTACTTTCTCTTCTACTAGATTCAGTGTATCTGGTTTTATGTGAAGGTCCATGATCCACTTAGACTTGAGCTTTATGCAGGGAGATAGGAATGGATCAATTCGCAATCTTCTACATGTAGACTGCCAGTTGATTGAGCACCATTTGTTGAAGATGCTGTCTTTTTTCCACTGGATGGTTTTAGCTCCTTTGTCGAAGATCAAGTGACCATATGTGTGTGGATTCATTTCTGAGTCTTCGATTCTATTCCATTGATCAACCTGCCTGTCACTGTACCAATACCATGCAGTTTTTATCACTACTGCTCTGTAGTACAGCTTGAGGTCAGGGAGGCTGACTCCCCCAGAAAACCTTTTATTTTTGAGGATAGTTTTTGCTATCCTGGGTTTTTTTGTTATTCCATATGAATTTGAGAATTTTTCTTTCTAGGTCTACAAAGAAGTGAGTTGGGATTTTGATCGGGATAGCATTGATTCTGTATATTGCTTTCGGCAGGATGGACATTTTAACTATGTTAATCCTGCCGATCCATGAGCATGGGAGATCTTTCCATCTTCTGAGGTCTTCTTCGATTTCTCTCTTCAGAGACTTGAAGTTCTTGTCATACAGATCTTTCACTTCTTTGGTTAGAGTCACACCAAGATATTTTATATTGTTTGTGACTATTGTGAAGGGTGTCATTTCCCTAATTTCTTTCTCAGCCTGTTTATCCTTCAAGTATAGGAAGGCTACTGATTTGCTTGTGTTAATTTTGTATCCAGCCACTTTTCTGAAGTTGTTTTTCAGCCGTAGCAGATCTCTGGTGGACTTTTTCAGGTCACTTAAGTATACTATCATATCATCGGCAAATAGTGATATTTTGATTTCTTCCTTTCCAATTTGTATCCCTTTGATTTCCTTTTGTTGCCTGATTGCTCTAGCTAGAACTTCAAGTACTATGTTGAATAGATAGGGAGAGAGAGGGCAGCCTTTTCTAGTCCCTGATTTGAGTGGGATTGCTTCAAGTTTCTCTCCATTTAGTTTAATGTTGGCCACTGGTTTGCTCTATATTGCTTTTACTAAGTTTAGGTATGCTCCTTGAATTCCTCATCTTTCCAAGACTTTTATCATGAAAGGATATTGAATTTTGTCAAATGCTTCTTCAGCATCTAATGAGATGACCATGTTGTTTTTTTTCTTTGAGTTTGTTTATGTAGTGGATTACATTAATGGATTTCTGGATATTGAACCATCCCTGCATCCCTGAGATGAAGCCTACTTGATCATGGTGAATGATTGTCTTGATGTGTTCTTGGATTCGGTTTGCAAGAATTTTATTGAGTATTTTTGCATCGATATTCATGAGGGAAATTGGTCTGAAGTTTTCTTTTATTGTTGGGTCTTTGTGGGGCTTTGATATCAGTGTAACTGTGGCCTCATAGAATGAATTGGGTAGTGTTCCTTCTGTTTCTATTTTATGGAATAGCTTGAAGAGTATTGGTATTAGATCTACTTTGAAGGTCTGATGGTTTCTGCACTTAACCCATCTGGTCCTGGGCTTTTTTTTGCTGGGAGACTTTTAATGACTGCTTCTATTTCTTTAGGAGTTATGGCACTGTTTAGATGGTTTATCTGATCCTGATTTAACTTTGGTAATTGGTATCTGTCTAGAAACTTGTCCATTTCCTCAAGATTTTCCAGTTTTGTTGCATATAGGCTTTTATATTAGGATCTGATGATTTTTTTAATTTCCTCAGAGTCTGTTGTTATGTCTCCGTTTTCATTTCTAATTTTGTTAATTTGGATACTGTCTCTGTGCCCTCTGGTTATTCTGGCTAAGGGTTTATCTATCTTGTTGATTTTCTCAAAGAACCAGCTCTTGGTTTTGTTGATTCTTTGTATAGTTCTTTTAGTTTCCACTTGGTTGATTTTAGCCCTTAATTTGATTATTTCTTGCCTTCTACTCCTCTTGGGTGTATTAGCTTCTTTTTGTTCTAGAACTTTCAGATGTGCTGTTAAGCTGTTAGTGTATGCTCTCTGCAGTTTCTTTTTGGAGGCATTCAGAGTTATGTGTTTTCCTCTTAACATTGCTTTCATTGTGTCCCATAGGTTTGGGTAAGTTGTACTTTCATTTTCATTGAATTGTAGGAAGTCTTTAATTTCCTTCTTTATTGCTTCCTTGACCAACTTATCATTAAGCAATGCGTTGTTCAGCTTCCATGTGTATGTGGGCTTTCTGTTGTTGTTGTTGCCATTGAAGACCAACCTTTATCCCTGGTGATCTGATAGGAGGCATGGGATTATTTCAATCTTCTTATATCTGTTGAGGTTTTTTTGTGACCAATTATATGATCAATTTTGGAGAAGGTACCATGAGGCGCTGAGAAGAAGGTATATTCTTTTGATGCAGGATGAAATGTTCTATAGATATCTGTTAAACCCATTTGGTTCATAGCATCTGTTAGTTTCACTGTGTCTCTGTTTAGTTTATGTTTCCAAGCTCTGTCCATTGTTGATAGTTAGGTGTTGAAGTCTCCCACTATTATTGTGTGAGGTGCAATGTGTGCTTTGAGCTTTAGTAGAGTTTTTTTTTTTTTTTTATGAAAGTGGGAGCTCTTGCATTCGGGGCATAGATGTTCAGAACTGAGATTTCTTGGTAGATTTTTCCTTTGATGAGTAAGAAGTGTCCTTCCTCATCCTTTTTGATGAATTTTGGTTGAAAGTCAATTTTATGCGATATTAGAATGGCTACTCCAGCCTGTTTCTTGGGGCCATTTGCTTGGAAAATTGTTTTCCAGCCCTTTACTCTGAGGTAGTGTTTGTCTTTAATAGGGAGGTGCGTTTCCTGGATGCAGCAAAATGCTAGGTCCTGTTTATGGATCCAGTCTGTCAGTCTATGTCTTTTTATTGGGGAGTTGAGACCATTGATGTTAAGAGATATTAAAGAATAGTTATTGTTATTTCCTGTTATTTTTTATGTTGTTAATATTGTTTGTGTGGCTATCTTCTTTTGAGTTTGTTGAAAGATTACTTTCTTTCTTTTTCTTGAGTGTAGTTTCCCTCTTTGTGTTGACATTTCCCATGTATTATTCTTTGTAGGGCTGGGTTTGTGGAAACATACTGTGCAAATTTGGATTTCTCGTAGAATATTTTGGTTTCACCCTCTATGATTATTGAGAGTTTTACTGGGTATAGCAGTCTGGGCTGGTATTTGTGTTCTTTTAGAGTCTGTATGAGCTCTTCCCAGGATCTTCTAGCTTTCATAGTCTCTGGTGAGAAGTCTGGTGTAATTCTGATAGGTCTGCCTTTATATGTTACTTGCCCCTTTTCCCTTACTGCTTTTAATATTCTTTCCTTGTTTTGTGTATTTGGTGTTTTGACTATAATGTGACAGGAGGAATTTCTTTTCTGGTCCAGTCTATTTGGAGTTCTGTAGGCTTCTTGTATATTTATGTTCATCTCTTTCTTTAGGTTAGGGAAGTATTCTTCTATAATTTTGTTGAAGATATTTACTGGTCCTTTAAGTTGGGAGTCTTCACTCTCTTCTATACCTATTATCCCCAGGTTCTGTCTTCTCATTGCATCCTGGATATGCTGGATGTTTTGGTTTAGGAGCTTTTTGCATTTTGTGTTTTCTTTGACTGTTGTGTCCATGTTTTCTATGGTATCTTCTGCACCTGAGATTCTCTCTTCTATCTCTTGTATTCTGTTGGTGATGCTTGCATCTATGACTCCTGATTTATTTCCTATGATCTCTAATTCCAGGGTTGTCTCCCTTTGTGATTTCTTTATTGTTTCTATCTCTGTTTTTAATTCCTGAATGGTTTTGTTCATTTGATTGATTGTGTTTTCCTGTTTCTGCCCATTTGATTGTTTTTTCCTATAATTCTTCAAGGGATCTTGTGTGTCCTCTTTAAGGGCTTCCAGTTGTTTACCTGTGTTCTCTTGTATTTCTTTAAGTGAGTTATTTATTTCCTTCTTAAAATCTTCTATCATCCTCTTGATAAGTGATTTTAAGTCTGAGTCTTCTTTTTCTGGTGTGTTGGGGTATCCAGGGCTGGCTGTGGTGGGAGAGCTGGGATCGGCTGAAGCCAAGTATTCTTGGTTTCTGTTCCTTGTGTTCTTGCCTTTTCCTTTCCCCATCTGGTTATCTCTGGTGTTATCTTGTCTTTCTCTTTCTGACTGTGGCTTGTCTTTCCTTCAAGCTCAGATGTCAATATTCCTGGGAGACCAGTTCTATCTTCCAGCTGTTCTTCAGACCCTGCGTCTGGAGTCCTCCTGTTGCTGGCTCTTCAGCACAAGTGGGCGGGTAGCTTTCTCCCTGCGCTACTTGTATATGGAGAGGCCTGTTGGCCCAGGAGGGGTTTCTGGCCACAGGTGGAAGCAGGCAGGCTCTTACCTCCCGGCTTTTCCTCAGTCCCACATAAATTCTTGATGGTGGCTGGCCAGCAGAGTGATCAGCAAGCAGAGGAAGGATAAAGGACCAAAGTTAAAGACCCTGTGTTTCTACTTGCCATTCCATAGGTGTGCTATTGACCCTACAGACAGTATAAATTCCCTGTTCTGTTAAATGTTGTACTGCAAGAGTTAGGCTGCCTTCTGTGGACCTTCTAATACTAGAGTACTGTGAGTTTATGCAGTCAAATTGTTTTGGACCTTGCAAAGATCACGACAGTTAAAAAATAAAAGGTCTTGTGGCACCACCTTTCTAAAGCAACCACTCTAAGCCATGAATTCTTGTTGTCAATCATTTATATAACAGATGTGGCACAGCAGATATGAAAGCCTGTTGCCACTCTGAGAATGGTGTGAGTCTGGCAATTATTTCTTCAAGGAAGCAGCAGCAGAGGACTGGCTTAGCCAAGACCAGCTTGGCCATGCTGCATTTTCACCAGAATGCACAGGCTTCATGCCAGGTAACAGGGTGAAAAGAAAGTACTACAAACGACCCCATCCTAGCCTCCTACCATTAGCCTGAGTTTGAGTCACTGAGTTCAAAAGAGAGCTCAGCATATTGTATACCACACTCTAAGTGGAGCCAGGTTAGCGTCTAGAGAATTCTAGAGACAAGGTAAGCATGTTATTCATGTCCAACAAGGGGAAAGTGTAATACAGGAGATAGGGTCATGATTCAGTATGAATTTCCAAATAGAACTGTCAAGGTCTTAATGAGTTACAGAATATACGATAATATTAATTTAAATAGAAAGGTAAGGACAGATGGTAGAGGAATGGTCTCCAGAAGAAATGTCATGTAAGAAGGTATTTTGCAGAGTAAGGCTTTGATAAAAAACGATAGGAAAGGTGGCAGGACATCTGTCAGAAATCACCATGTGTGCAGAAGTCTAAAGGCAGAAAAGGCAGAAATACTATTGTTAACCTGAGCCCTGGATTACTGGCAGGCTCCTCATCTATTAGTAGGGCTTAGCAGCACCATGTAATGTCTGCACAGGGTCATATCAAAAAGGATCCAACCACAGGGCCACCTGCTGATCTTGAACCTTTACTTTTGCTTCTCCTGGTGATTTAAGAGCCTCCCAAGGCTGTCTTAAATTCGTCCTATGAATATACAAGCTATGTACATATTGGGGAGTACTCATTAAAGGTCAGTGAGGATGTCTTATTTTGCTTGTTTTTAAAGGGTGTATAAAATAATGAGCTCTCCAAATGAAGGTTTTCCCTGGGACACTGAGGTTCTTCAAGATGGCTGTTCTCTTCCTGCCACTGAATCCAGGGCTCTCCAGTAGCTCTTTTCTCAGTGCTCCTGCTGACAGACCTTATGTTTCCCCATACAATCAACTTAGATATGCAACACATCTAGATTTTTATTATTGGAGCAATATAATCATTATTGCTATATTACTCCACATTATTTTTCTATTTTATTTGATGAGATAATCTTTGTGGCTGGCTCTTGTACTGGAGGGAATAAGTCATGAAGGACAGCCTACCTTATTGCACCCTACCCTGTACTTGTTCCTCACCCACATATTCTACAAGCCATCTCTACAGGATAGTAAAAGGTTTCACAGAAAGGTTGACGTGTGCGGTCAAGATCCAGAGACTGTGCTGTCTGATGTCTACAAACATCAACAACCAAAAATCACATAGTTCTTTAAGATGCTTGCAACTAGAATGCCAAGAACGGACAGTAGATACCATCTTAACTTGTAGTAGTTGAGTATTAAGAAGAACTGAAAGGCAGCATGTATCTGCATGTGAATATACCTTTCCCAATGCAGAAGAAACCTTCAATACCTGGGATATTGGATAGTTTTTTCTTGGGTAGTAGATCGTGGGGGAAAGTATCTGGCAAATAAGCATCTCAGATGGAGACCTATTGTATGTCAGTGGTGAAACTACAAACTCTTCTATATCTTGCCACATCCATTGTACGTAGTGCCCACTCTCAGGGGCCTACCTAATGTAGGGCCTCAGGAAAAAGAAATAGACATATTTAGTGTCTGTTTGACTCCAAAGTCTAGACAGTTGTCCTGCAGAACTTGGTACATCACTGAGATGTATAGGTGTATCGAAGATGAGACTTCAGTTTTCTTAAGGGTCAAATCCACAGGTAGTGGGTGATAGGAATCCAGAAAACTCCCTTATTTGGAAGCCACAGGTCATAAATAAACAGTAAAGTCACAAGCGTCCCTGTGCCTTCTTAGAAGATAGAGAAGGCATCTCTGCCTCCGTTGCTATCTTTTGCCTGCATCTTCTTGTTTTCCTGTCAAAAAAATATCAGGGATACCAAAGACCTGATTTGACATCTTGGATGAGGATGGGGGTAAACTGAGGCAGGCAACAGGGTGTGAAGTCTGAGGAGGATCAGTGCTGAGAACAACTGACAGGGGTCATCACCAAGAGCATCTGACTAGGGTCAGTCCAGAGGCAGCCAACAGGGGCTGCTGCCTATGGCAGCCAGCGATTAGAGAAATTATTCAGCAGACTTTACTCAGAGGGAACAAAGCTTAATTCACCAGGGCTGGCACTCTCTGTGGCCAGTGAAAAACTCTGAACTCTTTTAACTCTTATGGGCTAAAGGGAAAGAAAAGGAAAGAGAAAATTCTTAAACACACACATACACAGAGAGGTTGAAGCAGAATCTAATACCTTCATACATACAAATACATACACACATGCATACATACATATACACATTCACACATAGAATGAATGTAACAAAGCTTCAGTAAGCAGGTTCCAAGCATTTCACCATTTCACACACACACACACACACACACACACACACACACACACACACACAAACACACACACACACATACATGCACATAGAAACGCAAACTTCATGTATATACATATATACAGATTTGATGAATGGAATAAAGTTCTAACTATTTTTCCCCTATATCTTATCTTTCACAGCAAAACTTTTCAAGCAGTATAGGAGTACAATGTGATTGCATTCTATTATTCTTCTAGTGAATAACTATGAAAAAGCAGTGTGTTTCCTAATACTTTACAAGAAATAACATTACAAAGTACAGGGAAAGAAAACAAATTATTCTCAAGAACCCACACACATTCGTAACTAAGCAACTTGTTATAGATTAACAAATTGTGAGCAAGCAACTTAAGTTTTCTCAGCCAGTTTCTCTTACTTGCAGGCAGCAATTTGTGGTCACAAAGAAAGGATTATTTTATTTATCATTAAAAATGATTTTATCATATCTACTTTAAATCTTAGGAGTGCATATGTACTCATCAGCAATTCTTATTAAATCATATCAAGAAGCCGAGGGCAAAAATAGGTATAAGAAATCAATTATCACCAGTCCAACCTCAGTGAAAGTCACATCAGCCAGTGCTGCCATTATTCTTGTTCCTGATCATAAAAACTCCATAGTTTAACTAATAAGAGTATGCATTTATGAAGTTCATATTGTTCCCTAAGATTCTTTTACATAAGAGCCAGTAGTAAAAACATCTCAGCCTGGATTCACTAACAACTTTATTTTTCCAAATGCTTTCTAAGGGTGGCGGTCATTGCTAACAATCTATATCTCTAAGTTCTTTCCTAGGGTGGTGACTAAATCATAAATCTGCTCCAGCAACAATGCCTGAAAGATATCAAGCATTAGTACTGTGAGTGTCAGAGATACTGCCCAGTGAGGGACTGGAAGTTGCTTTGAGCTTTCATACAATTCTTATGAAGGATTCTTAAGAGGGATGTGAGGGCAGAAAGGGGAGCAGAACTCCACAACAGCATGATGTTCTCAGGACATGTGGTCCTCAAGTCATGGCACACTGAGGCCCACCCATGTTGCTGTGCTAACCAATGGGCTTCATTTTATGAGTTGTAAAGCCACTTGTCATTCCTCCTGCATGATGCTGTATGACCCTTGGCAATTTCCTTGTCCCTCTCTCTTTGGGTTATCAGTAAAGAGGTTAAATGAAATGTTTCCTGATGCTAAAGCATGGGTAACTAGGGTTACTGAAATAGCCATGGTGAAACAGTGACTCTTCCTGCCCTCTTCTCCCCATCCCCATACACTCACAGGCAGGCAGAACTACATGGTCATCAATATGCAGCCAAATCCTCTTCCAAAATGTTACATTTCCAACAGTAAACCAGTCATTTTCCTTCTGATGCATTAGTAGAACTTGTGGCCCTCAGCTCCTATAACTATGGCTCTCTGTAGAATAATGCAACTGAATTTTAAAACATCACTACAAGTATTCTCAACCCTCTATGGAGAGTGATTTGTTAAAAGTGTAGGACATTCCCCAACCTAGGTCATACAGATAGCTAGAAAAAACCTGAAGTACAGTTCCTGGCATCTTATGAAACTTACTGCTCATTAGAATGTTCAACCTCAATGTTCTTCCTTCTGTTGAACCTTCCCTCCAGCATGTCAGCCTGTTGACCATGCTACAAAGATGGTAAAGTAGTTGCCTACACAGTCCTTTAGTATTGTCAACAGTGTCCTCCTAAAGGCATTGCCTTGCTTCAAAGAAGGAACACTCGAGATGACCCTTGTAAAAATTGTATCTTCCCATCTGTAATAATTTGCTACTGCTTGAAAGCCTGCTGTGGCAAAAAAAAAATTCCCCAGTATCTCAATGCTGTTTTTGCTCCACTGGTAGGGCAGAAAACACACATGAACATGAAGTAAAAGCCTACTATGTGTAGTAATGCAGACTCGTTCTTGCATTTGTTGCTGATGTGCTAGGCAAGGGCAACATGATGGACACGTTTGATTCTTGCACCCTTGTTTAATACTAACAGATGACAAGACATCCAAATTTGAGTTCTTAGAAGGTAAATGAGGAATGTGTGTAGAAACCAGGGTCCAAGATTACTTGATTTATTTTGGAGAAGCTCCAGTATAGCAGAGTTGCAGAATTTGTTTATAACTCAGGGGAAGGGTACTCATATATTTAGCTCCAGCTAAAGGTCCCAGGAGATCATATGTTCTCCAAAATCATGTCCTCTATCCTTCAGAACCAACTGACCTCTGTGCCAAGATGCTTGTCAGGTTTAACCATTTGCAAATGTTTTCTATGAAAAACCTGTGACACACTAGTCATTTGGGGACACTTTCATTTGTCACCTTTCTAACTGTTGACTATTATTAAAAGCATTAGAATGGACATAAAGTAACTATTTCACCATTAACATAGAGGCAGCTTTTAAGTTGTCCTGGAATAAAAGAAATCGTGAGACTGTTCAAATGTAAGAGGCCAGGAACCGAAGTGAACAGCTGTTCCATATTTTAAAAAAGCACCTAACTGTGTGTAAGACATTCCAGGCAATGAGATAAATTTTAAATGAAGATGGGATCAATGTTTGTCTTCTCTTTCCAAATGCCATACTAACACAATGCATTTTAATAAGCTACCTATTTTATGCTGACATTTAAATAATCCATCTAAACCCATCAACTGACATTCCTCAAGTATACCCTCATTTTAAGGTCTAAAAAGAAAATAAAGTTGACAACGAATATATCAATATTCTTCTTAATATGCATGAAGCTCTATGGCAAGTCCCATACTAGGTACACTGTATTTTCTCTTTTGTGTTCTTGGCAACAACCTGATGGGGAGACAACATTAACACCACTTTAAAGATGTGATAACTGAACCCAGATGAAGTATAGGCAAGATTTAACCCTTCTGTTTCTACTGTCTGATCACCAGTCAACCTTAGTAGATGTGTGTGTGTGTGTGTGTGTGTGTGTGTGTGTGTGTGTGTGTGTGTTATCCTAATGAATGTCTAGGCTTGCATTCTCTCAGTATGTATGGAAGATGAATAACATAAACTCATCATTATATCTCATCATTATATAAACCATTAAATATTTCTTATATATTATCTCTTACTTGGTCCCACTAATAAGCCAGTCTAACACTTATATCCAATGAAACATGATGGGTGGAAATATTTAATTTTGAGAGCCTCTGTAAGCATTCTTTAGCCTTCAAATGAGAGAGCCACAAGCTCTGCTAACTCTGTAATTTACATTCCTGTGTGGATTAATGCCTCAGGCTATTTTATAGGTGTGACTACACTGTATATATGTAACGGATGAAGAAATGCAGGAATAATAAGCTTGGTGGATATTCCCTTGCTTCCTATTTTTAAGTTTCCAGGGCTCTTTCATCTATAACAACAGTACAGATTTGTATCTTGTTTGCACAAAGAGCTAGGGCCAAAGAAATACTTGAAATAAACACAAGAAAAGATAAATAAATAAATACATAAATAAATAAAGTAAGTAAGTAAGTAAGTAAGTTTTGTTTTACTTTAAAACAAGCCAAGTTTAGCCTTTCAGGCTAGGCCACAAGCAAGGCATTTTACTATTGCTCTCAAAGTTAGTGTTCTTCTTTTCCAAATGCCTAATTACACAATCTTTCCTCAATGTGTACAAAAATCAGCATAAATATTTCTTCAACATTCACACAGCTAAACATCATTATGGAAGGTGGAGGGGGTGCCTCAGTAGATGGGTCTGTGACAGTGAATTGGGTGAGACCCAAATGGGATAAAAGAGTTTCAGGAATGAATCAGTGTGTTTGGGGAACATCCAGGGCCCCAAGAATTTTTATAGAAACAGACTTCATGAGACACATTTGCTTTGTTGATGAGTACAGTCATTATGACTTGGGCGACACAAGAAAGACAACATGTTCTCCTGGCACAAATGCAGATCTTGGATTTTCATCTCACCCTGTGGGTAGGAAACATTTCTGAAAGAAATGGGAAACATCTGGAGAAAAGCACAACCCAGCAGAGAACATCAGATGCCCCTCTCCAGATGAGCGCCTCAGATACATTTCCTGACATTTCCTAAGGAAGAACAATATACTCTTAAAGCAATTAGATGACAGTATGGTAAGCCAAGCAAAGCTCCCTAAGTTCTAAGTGGCTTTGTATGCACCAGTTTAGCTTTCAACCAAGATTTTAGGAGTGTGACATTGGAGCCTATGAATTTAGATAGCTCATTGGTTGTGGGACACTAACCATGCACCAGCATAAAGTATGTTTTTAGATCCTTCAAACATGAGGAGAATTCAGGTACAGAATCACATATTACCACCCACTACAGCCTCAAACACAGCTATGAATTTCTATTACAGCCTTACCCATAATTGTAGTCTTCATTAATTCAGGCAGGATTATGGTTCAGCTTTTTTTTTATTAAGGGAGTGTATAACAAAACATTGTGATTTCAATTTGTAAAACCAAATACCTACATGGGACCTGTCATGGCCAGCCTGAGCTGCAGGCAGTCACATTGATGGGGTTAATTGCCATTTAAAAATAATTCACTGCCTCCAGATTGATTCTTCTGTTTCTTTCTTTCTTTTTTTTCTTTTTTGTCTTTACACAACATTACTGTGTCTCATTCTAATTATTCAATGCTAAGTTCATACTTCTAAAGCAGGATACTGGAGTCAGAGGAAATGGTGTTTGATTTGTTGCCATGGAAACATCTTGCTGTAGATGGACTCTAATCCCATGACAACTCTCTCTCTCTCTCTTAAGAACCATTTTTTTCTGACTTAATAAAAATCTGATCAAGGTCAGATTTAATAACCATCTCAATTCCCTGACTTTCTCTTGTATTTGGTGTCAGAGAATCATTTTTAACAAAGCAGAGCCTAAAAGAACTTTTGTTTGCTTTCTGTGTAAAATTATTATTTATGTCTCTGAACACATAAACCAGGCTCTGTATCATATTAATTCACAGCCATACCTTTTGTTATTGCATAATTTTTACATTAAAAGAAAGTTACTTATAATTGTTTGGACTGTGTCGACAGCTGTTAACATTTTGTGGTGCATTGTTCTGCTAATACATACATTAGGGTATCAGCAAAGCTCATCATTTGCCAACAAATTATGTTTGCAGTACTAACAAATGCCATAACCATTTATCTTTCAGTTTACATTGTAATAATTTTATGAACTGATTATTATGCATACATGCAGTTCAGTGAGACTAGAACTATGCAATTCCACACTGAAATGAAATACTTCGTGTTGGAGATAGGTAAATGAGCCTTGTCTGTGAGCTTAAAAAAGGTACTTCCCCTTTCTCTGGGTCCTAGTGACCTCTTTTTCAATTAGGGCTGAGAGCATATGGTCTCGAAGGGCCATTGCTGCCATCTCACAGATTCTGATCTGCACTGTCCTTGCTATAGAGGTAACACAGGCTTCTGGGATCCTGCCTGACCTATGATTTTACCCGATCCTGGGCCTAGAACTACCTCTCCTACTTGTCATGCATACAGCACTTAACCAGCCCCAATGATTGTTCTTTTGTTTTTACTTTCTTTTTGTTTTTCCTTCCTTCTTTCTCTCTCTCTCTCTCTCTCTCTCTCTCTCTCTCTCTCTCTCTCTTTCTTTTGTAGTCTTGCATTCATCCTATGAAAAAGTGCAAAGATTTTGTCAATAAAACAACTAGAGACTTAGAGAGGCTAACCCACTTGCCAACATCATACAGCTTCAATTTTGTAAAACTAATGACTTCATGAAATTCGCAGACAAATGAATGGATCTTGAAAATATTATCCTGAGTGAGGTAACGCAGTCACAAAAGAATGAACATGGTATGTATTCACTGTTAAGTGATTATTGGCCCAAAAGTTCGAAATACCCAAGAGTCACTTCACAGCAACAGTAGGGCAGAGTGTGGGGTCCCAGACGGAGGACTTGGAGAAGGGACTGAAGGAGCTGAGGGAGTTTGCAGCCCCAGGGAGGCAGCAAAAGTGGCAACTGGCTTGACCCCCCCCCCATACTCCTGGAGACTGATCCACCAACCAAAGAATACACATGGGACCCATGGGACCCATGGTGCTGGCCACATATGCGACAGAGGAGGGTCTTGTTATCCATCAGGGGGAGGAGAGGACCTTGGGCCTGAGGGTGTTAGATCCACAGTATAGGAGAATGCCAAGGAGGGAAGATGAGAGTGAGTGGGTGGGTGGGTGGGGGAATACCCTCAGAGAGGCAGGGAAGGGAATAGGGAGGTTCCAAAGGGGAGATCTGGAAAGGGGAAAACATTTGAAATGTAAATAAAGTAGGAAAAAAAAACTAAGTCTCAAATTTGCATTCCTCTACATAGTAAAGGACATCATACTAGTGAGGTGTTGCAGAAATATACATATGCATTCAATTCCTTTCATACTGAGGATTTTGAACCCTGGTTCCACATCTTATGTATATATGTATCCTAAGAAACAGTTCAGCTCGCTCAGCCTAGGCCTTAACTATAAGTTGAATGTGATGACACTACTACAGTGGTTCACAGAGTAAATTAATGAGAATTACACTTGTAAAATGATCACCATGGA
Source organism: Rhynchomys soricoides (assembly GCA_019843965.1). Taxonomy (NCBI): domain Eukaryota; kingdom Metazoa; phylum Chordata; class Mammalia; order Rodentia; family Muridae; genus Rhynchomys; species Rhynchomys soricoides. The sequence goes on along the minus strand of JADRCH010007404.1, from coordinate 165,714 downwards.
GCCTAGTATACAGTAGGCACTCATAACAGTACATCATCATTATCTCTGCTAGCAATTCCAGATGGAGCCTGGCACGTTGCCAGGGTGTGGGCTCCTTTAAACTATATAGCCTCTGATGGCCACCTTTGCTTGCTCCCTAGAGGTCCTGAAGCTTTCTCTTCCTTCTACTGGCTTTTGTGCACTCTTCATTCCCAGTACTACAAATCTTCAGAAAAACACCAAACATAAAATAAACCAGATGCCTATGTGCTTAAATCATCCCATTCATTCCCTGAGAGTCATTCAGCAAGCCTGGTTCTGATCTCTCTTTAGACAGAGAGGGTCTGTGATTTGTGTGACAAATGTAACAGATGCAAATATTTTTCTGTCCTACTTTTCGGTTTGCTTTCCACCAGTCATCAAAGCTTGTTGTACAGAAATCTGCAAAGGTGACCTTCTCTAGGGTGAAAGCCCTCATGGGGCCAGCTCAGATTTGTTTTGGAATTCTACCAGTGTCTGAAAATTTTTGCCTGGTACAAGACTTAAGAGTTGTGTTAAGGGAAGAAGGTTATTTTATTTTATTTTATTTTTATTGATGCAGGTCATTGAGTCAATTCCCATGAGAGAAAACCCTGATGGACCTTCAGCTGTATCTAATCTTTATCTTTGTTTAGAGGTTTCCAAGCACCAAGGCACACAGGACACCACAGTTCTGGCCGCTGAGCTCCCAATGAATTATTCATGTAACCCTTTCCTCCCCCAGTTTCCCATCCAACAACACCCTCAACATACAGGCATATACATGTGCATAAAGCCGTGCACACACAACACACTTGCTTGAAATGATTAGATGAAAGGTCTTTCAGTGACCTCTCCAGTGCTACCACTATAGAAGAACACCATCTGCCCCATATCCTTTGCTGGCAAAAAATATGTCTAGGAGGGCGTGGTTTATGGTTGTCAGGCTACAAGCTCAAGGAGGAGCAAACCCTGAGTCACACTTGGCAACTGCCTTTGTAAAATTCACCTTTTTTCCATTGAAAAAGTCTCTCTCCATCCCTCTCTCCTTTTCCCCTCTTTCTTTCTATCCCCCCTGATCTTGGGGGGAGGGGGTGTGGAGCTGTGGGCATGTGTGTGGGTGCATGCACACACATCTGTTCTAATGAGTTTAATTACAGTTGCTTACAGAAATATGGCTGAGGAGTAAAAGGGTGCCAAGAGAGGGTAATGGGTGAGGGTAAATATGAAAATGTCTATAATGAGAGCCATTAGTACACACAGTTAATTAACATGAATAAAAACTTTTTAAAAGAACTAGTAATGAAATATGCTGAACAAAAAGTAAAACACTGTACAAACTTACGGCTGGGCCTGGCTGTCTGAATGTGAGCCAAGAGTACAATGAATGCAGCAATATAGCAGGTAGATTTTGCTGTCTTAAGTGACCATAACAAGACCATCCTTGTGGTTTAGAATTTGACGTGAGTAAATGAATGGTGTTACATAAGGGTTGGGCAATATCATTACAAAGCAGGAGTCAAATTAAGAGGCCATATTTTTATTGCTCTCCAATCCTTCCTGTGGATATGTGATCTGCTTTGGGGCCAAGAGTCTGACTATATGGCAAATATATGTTTTCAAAATCATTTAAAGTTGCACCAATTCTACCTGGCAGATTGTCTACAAAAGTGCTTGTCAGCAAACTTCTCCCTTTCTGGATAAATTGATGCTTCTCCCATTGACTAATATTATTTGGACAGATAAATCCACTGCCAGGCACAAAGCCAGGAGTTGGCATTGAGGATATATCAATGAACATTCACAGATCCTCTTCTGTAACAGACACGGCATAGGCTGTGATCAAAGTAGGAAATGGGCTACAAAAATAGGTCATGAAAGTTGTACCATGTATACTGTCTGTGTCACATTGAACATAATATGCAACACCTTGTACCTCAGGCTCCTTGACTATACAATGAACATAAAAGGCATAGCTCTGCCAGTTTCATGTGACCATTAGCTGTAGAAAGTCATAAGGTGCCCAGGGACCCATCCTTTATGACTTACTGCACATAATCTATAGCCCTGCTGGCTCAGAAGAGGACTGAGTAATCTGATAAGTCTCTGGGAGAAAGTGAAACAAGACTGAAAGCTGAGGAGGACATCACAAAGTAAGAAGTAATTTTGGAGTCACTCCGGCAATAAGGTTCCATCATAGCAAAGGGAGGCAATCCTAATCCGTGCTTACCAATCCATCTACAATATCTCTAAAATCAAGATAATGATGGCATGCTCCTCTTTATTTACCCCTAAATACCAGTGTAGAATTAGCAGATATCCAGTGATAAATTACCAAATTATTATGAAAACCAATCATCAAATAGGTGCATGAACCACTGGACTACTGTTAATGATTTGATTAACAGAGCCATTGTTTTTCTCTCTCACTAGTCACTTTCCCTATATTCCAGACTTGCCATTTTGTAAGAAAACATGTCAAATAATTTATGGCATGAGCCAATAACTGAAAGGGAAGTTGCCAAAGGCAAATTAGAGCCACTACTGTCAGAAAACACACAAATTAGTTTCAAAAAATATTGGGAAATGTCTTCCAAGGTCCCAGTGAGCACTGAGAAATGACCCAAAGAGACCTCGCTTACAGCAAATGGGAAGAACAGGATAAGGGACTCACATTCATTCCACAAAAGTTTCCAAACTAAATTTTCCATTACTTTTTTAAAAAAAAATTTTATTGGATATTTTATATATTTACATTTCAAATATTATCCTCTTTCCTGATTTCCCCCACTGAAATACCTTATCCCTTACCCCTTTCCCCTGCTTCTATGAGGGTGTTCCCTTAACCACCCACGCACTCATGCCTCCCTGCCCTCAAATTCCCCTACACTGGAGTATCAAGTCTTGCCAAGGCCAAAGGCCCGTCCTCCCATTGATACTGACAATACCATCCTCTGCTACATGTGCAGCTGGAGCCATGGGTCCCCCCATATGTACTCCTTGGCTGGTGGCTTAGTACCTGGGAACTCTGGGGGGGGGTCTGGTTGGTTGATACTGTTGTTCTTCCTATGGGTTGCAAACCCCTTCAGCTCTTCAGTCCTTTCTCTAACTCCTCCATTGGGGACCCCATACTCAGTCCATTGGTTGTCATTGAGCATCTGCCTCTGTACTTGTCAGGCTCTGGCAGAGCCTCTCAGGAGACAGCTATATCAAGCTCCTTTCAGCAAGCACTTCTGGGTATCCACAATAGTGTCTGTGTTTGGTGACTGTATACAGGATGGATCCCCAGGTAGGGCAGTCTCTGGATGGCCTTTCCTTCAGTCTCTGCTCCACATTTTTTCTCTGTATTTGCTCCTGTGAGTATTTTGTTCCCCTTTCTAAGAAGAACCAAAACACCCATACTTTGGTCTTCCTTCTTATTGAGCTTCATGTGGTCTGTGAATTGTATCTTGGGTATTTCGAGCTTTTGGGCTAATATACACTTATCAGTGAGTGCATACCATGTGAGTTATTTTGTGACTGTGTTACCTTGCTCAGAATGATATTTTCTAAGTCCAGCCATTAGCCTAAGAATTTCATAAATTCATTGTTTTTAATAGCTGAGTAGTACTCCATTGTGTAAATGTACCACATTTTCTGTATCCATTCCTCTGTTGAAGGACATCTGGGTTCTTTCCAGCTTCTGGTTATTATAAATATGACTGCTATGAACATAGTGGAAGATGTGTCTTTATTACATGTTGGAGCATCTTCTGGGTATATGCCCAGGAGTAGTATAGCTGGGTCCTCAGGTAGTACTATGTCCAATTTTCTGAGGTACCTCCAGACTGATATCCAGGGTGATTGAACCAGCTTGTAATTCCACCAGCAATGGAGGAGTGTTCCTCTTTCTCCACATGCTCTCCAGCATCTGTTGTCACCCGAGTTTTTGATCTTAGCCATTCTGAGTGGTGTGAGGTGGAATCTCAGAGTTGTTTTGATTTGCATTTCCCTGATGACTACGGATGTTGAACATTTCTTTAGGTTCTTCTCAGCCATTTGATATTCCTCAGTTGAAAATTCTTTGTTTAGCTCTGTTCCCCATTTTTAATAGGGTTATTTGGTTCTCTGGATTCGAATTTCTTGAGTTCTTTGTATATATTGGATATTAGCCCTCTATCAGATGCAGGATTGGTAAAGATCTTTTACCAATCTGTTGGTTGCAGTTTTGTTCTATTATAGTGTCCTTTGCCTTACAGAAGCTTTGTAATTTCATGAGGTCCCATTTGTCAATTCTTGATCTTAGAGCATAAGCCATTGGTGGTCTGTTCAGGAAATTTTCCGCTGTGCCCATGTGTTCGAGGCTCAGTCTATGAATCCACAAATATGCTTATACCTAAACTACACAAAAACCAAAGAAATAGAACTTCAGATCAATTTCCCTTATGAACATGGATGCAATAATACTTAATAAAATTCTCACAAACTGAATCCAAGAACACATCAATAAGATCATTACCATGATCAATTAGACTTCATCCCAGGATGCAGGGATGATTCAATATACAGAAATCCATCAAAGTAATCCACTATATAAACAAACTCAAAGAAAAAAAAACCACACAATCATTTCATTAGATGATGAAAAGGTATCTGACAAAATTCAACATCCCTTCATGTTCAAAGTCTTGGAAAGATTAGTAATTGAAGGCCAATATCTAAACATAGTGAAAGCAATATACAGCAAACCAGTAGCTAACATCAAACTAAATGGAGAGAAACTTGAAACAATCCCACTAAAATCAGGGTCTAGACAAGGCTGTCCTTTCTCTCCCAATCTATTCAATATAGTACTTGAAGTTCTAGCTAGAGCAATTACACAACAAAAAGAGGTCAAATGGATACAAATTGGAAAGGAGGAAGTCAAAATATCACTATTTTCAGTTGATAAACAACTTCAGCAAAGTGGCTGGATATAAAATTAACTCAAACAAATCAGTAGCCTTCCTATACTCGAAGGATAAACAGGCTGAGAAAGAAATTAGGGAAATGACACTCTTCACAATAGTCACAAGTAATATTACATACCTTGGTGTGACTCCATTACTCTTAATGATTAATAATGTCTAATTTTGTCTAGTGAGTTATCATGTTCTCTTTTTATGAGAGCATGTTGGATTTCCAGATCCTGATACCCCCTCTGGATTCTCTGGTTTCTCTCCTATGATCTGAATAATCCTAGTGCTGGACCTTTGACTTGCCTGATTATGTTTCTTTGTCTCTGCTGTTGGGTAGATCTCTGTCTACCCTCACAATCTTAATAAGAGAAAGTAAGGCAAGGTAATTTGAAGGCTGCAAAATGCTGGACAAATGTAAGTGACTTTTATTATTAAATCAAGCCGTGGAATTTACACATTCACTGTGTGCTCTCAAGGTTGGAAATAGAGCTCAAAGGTCAAGTGCAATTCATTAAAAGCTAATTAGAAGACAAATTGTCTTTCATTTAAACATGTGATACAGAATAAAGCAGCTTAAGGAATGAGGGTGGCTTATTTTAAAATCTTTATTTTAATTCAAGGCTTCTTAGATTTGTCAAGCAGCTGCTCTATGCAGAGTCTCAGAGGACATGAAGAAGCAGAAGACACTGTGTTCACCTTCCTAGAGCTCACTGTCCAATGTAGATAAAAAGATGAAGTCATAAATAAACAAGAGATGCATGCATGAAGGTTTACATAGAGACCTAGTGCTCTGGCCTAAGTTCCCTTGGGAGCAATAGTCTTAGATAGTTGAGGTCAAGGTAATTCTCATAAAAGGCTTTATAGGACAAAAGGGACCACATATGCTGGAGAAGACATTCAGTAGGCAGAAACCGAGTGGCAGAGGTACAACAATATGGGCATACTCTAGATGTCCCTTAAGGTCTGACTCAAATGTGGCAGATGTACCCCCAATAGACCAGCTGATGAAAAGGGATTTGACCCTGGAAGCTGGAGAGATTAGATTAAGAATTTGGCCATTTGGCCTTGTGTCAGTTCTTATTGCAGAGCTGGGAGCGGGAGGAATTTTTGAGAAATGACTCTACATACTATGGTTTTCTTCTCCATGATTTTGCTGTTTCATTGATCTGCCTCAATGCAGAAATATTCAAACTCATTGGAGCAATAACTGAGCTTTCTCCCACAGTCAGTTTCACACTCCTTGCACTATTGCTTGAGCTGCAGGATGCTTTTTGATGCAGCAGACTTGTAAGGTGCTCCTACAGTACCCATTTCCTCAATCAAACACTAATCTATGTGGCATGGTGAATGGTACTTTTCAGGTGTGGTTAAATACCCTAATTAGTTTACTTAAATTAATCCAAGAGAGATTACCCTTGATGGGAATTACCTAGTGAAATGAGCCCTTAATGGATTCTGGGATTTTCCTTAGGGAGAAACCTCAAATAGCTCATACCACAGAGTTTAATATACTGTTGACTACTTTCCTCCTACAGTTGCCCATGGACACAAGTTTCAGTCAGTGTCTGCAGCTCTAGACTGTTTTCTGATCTTCTCTTCCAGATTTTGGTCTACAGATGTTGAACACATTTAGATAATCCTGATACTTACTTGTTGTAGATAGATGGATGGCATCCCTCTTGTAGATAAGAGGGTGGGTATTAGGATGGATAAGGACAATATTTTGAGATCTTTAGCTAACCTTGGTACTTACAGAAGCCAATTCCATGTAGATGATAATATGACTAGACAGATGATTGATAGATATTAGATAGTTATAGGATAAATGTCACTTATCTTTTCTATAGTATATATAATATTGATGTTTTGTGAGACATAAATGTCATCTATACATCCATATTTACACCTGTATCTATGGCTCTTGCTGTTACTTTTTGGATAAAATCATCTCTGATATGAGAAACTATCCTATAAAAACCTACATGCAGAACACCAAGGACATAGCTATAAGCAAGATAGACACACTTTACCCAAGACAGTCATTTATTAAAGACAACATAGATAAGTCAAGTGGTATTATACAAACATCAGAAGAATGTTTGGAAAAGGTGGCATGAGAACACAAAGGAGATTTAGCTTATAATGAGGGTGAGTCGGGGATAACATGATGATGAAGTAGTAACCTACAGAATAGGGAATATGCCAAGTGGGTGGAGAGGCTTCCCAATGTTGACAAGATCGTACTGCTCATTCCAGAAACAATTAATATGAATTCATAACCTGTAAATTAGCATAGATCCTCACATACATTATATAGCCAATAAATATATATACAATGAGTTTCCTAAGAGAAAAAGAATACATTGCCCTAGAAAGGAATAAAAGTCAGGCCTAAGCACAACTTGTTAGATTAAGGAGCTAAGGAGTTAACAAGGTAGTCTGCCGAATTTCTTTTATTAAAGAGTTCTCCTGAAGCACAGTTGGTCCAAATGTCTATGGGATATCCTCCCACAGACAAAATTATTTCTTTTGTACTATAGTTAAAGTTGTAACAGCTATGTCTCATGCAGTCCTGCATAAAGATATTGATGCAGCTATGAAATTTAAAAAGAAAAAAATCATGCAATAAAGGAGTTTCAACATGCCACAATATGTCTAAGATGAGGTGGTAGAAAAATATGTCTGAGAAAAAAGACAATGTCTATCAAATCAAAATATCATGGGTATATTTTCTATATATAGTTATTAAAAAGTATTGTCTGTTTCTCAAAGTTTTAAAATCATCATCCAGTATTAATTAATGAATAAAAACAAACAAATATAATGATGAAAAGACATGGAAGCCTTAATTTTAAGTGGAAGAACTGTAGCATTATCAGACATATAAGGATATCTAGATACAGGTGTGTGTGTGTGTGTGTGTGTGTGTGTGTGTGTGTGTCTGTGTGTGTGTGTAAGTGACCTGAAAACACAAATGTGATAACAATGTTGGAAGCTGGGAGCTGTTTTAAAGTACCTGACATTGCTGGACACAACAAAGTGATGAGCTATTGATCCCCTAAGGAAATTACCAAGTCCACCAAGCAGCAATCCCCAGGGGGTTTCTCTGAAAATCAGGGAAACCAACTAGTCTTTTTCTGGCAGGTCAATCCTGCTATTCAAGTGACATTTAGAAGTGGACACTTTAGAGTCTAAGACTACACTTAGCAAAAGAAAATTGCACTGATAAAAACTACTGACTTAATCATGGCAATCCACCATGTGATGTGTCTCGTTTTCCTCTTAAACTCTCCAGGGCTGTACTTGGCCACTTGATCAAGCCCTTTGCCAGATCCCAGAGCTCTGGAGACAAATCAAGTATGATGCCTGTCCTTAAAAGATATTCCCACAAGAGACCTCACATAACAAATATAGAGGATAAACACAAAGAAAAATTTACATAAGGGTACAAGGTGGTTGGTCCTAAAGAATAGGAGGCAATTCCCATTAAAATGACTCTCTGGCAATTGAACAGCCTTCCTAAAGAGATGAGGATGTTTATACAGCAACATTCAGACCATTACAAAATCTTAAACTACAGCAGTCTTCTACTGGCTGGAATGTTAGGTGAGATTGGAATATAAACATAAAAATAACAGGACTAGAGAGATGGTTCAGACGTAAAGAATGTACTGGTCTTACAGAGGACATAGGTTCAGTTCCCAGCACTGACACGTTGACTTGCAGGCCCTTTTCTGACATCTCTGGACACTGCACATACTAAATGCAATACACCCATGTAGGTGAACACTCAAACAAATAAAATTATTTTAAAAATCTAAAATAAAATAAAACAAGTAGAAAACAGACTAGCAAGGCCCACCTTCGCTGTAGTTGAAACTTACGCTGTAACTAGTAGCTTTCATCCATCTTACTTGCTCTGTCTCTAGCACTCTGGGACCTGGCATAGGGCTTGATCAACAGGACAGTCAAGGGGAAACATGTACAAAATGACTCTTGACCACAGAATTAGCATCTATGCTTTTGATACAGGCCAATGATGACAAAACAAGGCTGACAATATTGATAAAAGATTTTGACAGTGAGTATTATAATGACTTTCTGAATCTTAAAAGGCATTTTCCCGCAGGTATTTTCTTTTAAATCTAAAACCTTTAGATTTGTGACCGTTTATTAAAGTTAAATGTCTAACTTACCTTTTCCACCAAACCAAAAGAGTATATCATGTGTAATGTTGACATAAAAGGACTACTCCACCACAATTCATTTCAACTATGGACTGAATGGACATGTAATTACTTTCATTGCAAATTTATAAACATCACATTTTCTAATTCCCTTATTTCTGTTTGATATGACATAGTTTTTACACCTACCCCTATTTAGCACTAGCCTAAATAAGTTCAAGATTATGTAGGTGTGTGTGTGTGTGTGTGTGTGTGTATGTAAAACAACAATTAAAGTAAAAGAAGCCATAAATTTAAAAGAGAGCAAGGAGATAGATAATATGGGAGGATTAGGAGGGAGGAAAAGGGGGGAAATTATCCAATTATATAATAATCTCAATTTTCAAAAAGTAAATAAAAGACACTGGCCTTGCTCACTCTTGGGAGTTATGGAGAAAGAAAAAAATAAATGAGAGTACATAAACATCTATTTCAGAGAGAAGACTGCAAGTGAGGAGCCCTACAGGAACAGATAACTGTTTGAGGAATTTAGCTTGTTTCAGAAGTTGAGAGTAGAAGAGCTAAAAATAACCCCCTTCTGACATTATCACCACTAAGTATTCAAATGCATACACAACAACACTTAAGCATGTGAGAAGGTTGTCAATTTACTGACTTTCAGAGAAGCACCAAAGGGCTGGAGACTTAGCTCAGTGGTCTAATGCTTGCTTTGCATATGGGAGGCTCTGGGTTTTACCTCCAGCTCTTCCAAAAAATGTAACACATGTGTTAGTCAGGCATGGTAACCCAAGCCTGTAATCTGAGAACTCAGGAGGCTGAGGCAGAAGGATTGCTCCAAGTTTGAGCAGAACCTGCTCTACATAGTGAATTTGAGACCATGCTAAACCTCAAAATGAGACCTGTCTGAGGCAGAGACAGAGAGACAAAAAGGACTACAAATTAAAACTGGAGAGTTTTCTTCAATTTGTGTAAGAAAGTGGAAGTTTTTTCCATTCCAGACTCCCATTTCCTGGGGAAAATAGCCTATTCCTTGCTCAAGTACAGCTGAAGACCCTACATCCTAAATACCTTATGAAACAAATATGAGATTATAAATGTTGAATGATGAAGGTATAGTGGGACCAAAGGATAGTGAGATTCTTGACTGAAGCTTCCCTTCCCAAACAACTCTGATTTAAATATGATCAGCCACAGAGCAAAGCCAACAGCTGCAGACATAAAGAAAGCCCCATAAAGAAAGACACAAAGAAAGAAGTTTCATCTTCTCAAACTGAAGAACTTACAAAGGGACACCAGGGTAAAGTCCCAAAATGTTGAAAAAGAAGTCATATCCATAAAGTATGAATTGTGAGTCTGGTTGGGGGCAAATATAGTCACAGTGATCTTCTATAAGCACCAGCCACATGCCAGACATTATTCGTGGCATGATTCTATTCACTTTATAAGATAAGCATTATGGTTATACATATATACTTTACAGGAGAAAATGAAGCAAATGAGAAAGCAAATATGTATTCCAAACAAAAAATAATAATAAAAGCTCAGCATTAATTAGCCAAAAGTCACAAGTAGAAAATTACAGAATATATATCATATATGTTCAGCAAATACTACAATGCCAATATATCAGTAATAAATGAAATAGAAAGAAAACAGGCAACATTACTTAGCCATCAAGTTGACAAAAATTTAAATATTCAAATACATAAAATTGGAGAGGTGAGTTGTACATGACTCCTCAACCTCCACTGTCTGGCTCTGGGCTTGCCCTGGGGGACGCCAAGAGCATCCTGCTTCCCTATGGATGACTCTGGGGCCCCAAGGATGACCAGCTTGAAACCCTGCTCTACCAATCCCTTGTCAGTTGGGACCACCTGAGGAACAGCCAGCAAAGTCCAGTCCTATGATCTCCACTGTCTGGCCCAAGGCTCCCTGTGAGTTTCGGAGGAGTCCTGCTGGTATCAGGATCATTCAGCCAACACCTGGGAAAACAAATACATAAAGAACAGCATAAGAATACAATCAATAAGACCCAGGGCAATACAGCACCACCAGAGCCCAGCTATTCAGCTACAGCAAGCCCTGGATATCCTAATAAAACATAAGAACAAGAATATGATCTTAAATCCAAATATAAAGATGATGGAGGCCTTTAAAATAAATTAATAAATCCCTTAAAGAAATACAGGAAAATACATTCAAAAAGGTAGAGACTTTTAAAGAAGAAATGAATAAAAATAAAAAAATAAAGAAAAATATAATCAAGCAGGTGAAAGATACAAATAAAACTGTCTAAGAACTGAAAAAAGAAATAGAAACAATAAAGAAAATACAAACTGAGGCAATCCTAGCAGTGGAAAACCTAGAAAAGAGAACAGAAACTACAGACACAAGTATCACCAAAAGAATACAAGAGATGAGAGAATCTCGGATGTAGAAAATACCATAGAATAAATTGATATATCAGTCAAGGAAAATGCAACAATCTAAAGTGTTTATGACACAAAACATCCAGGAAATTTGTGACACTATGAAAAGACCAAAACTAAGAAAAATAGGAACAGAAGAGAAGATTCTCAGATCAAAGGCCCAGAAAATGTCTTCAAGAAATCATAGAATAAAATTTCTCTAACCTAAAGAAAGAGATGCCTATAAATGTACAAGAAGTTCACAGAACACTAAACAGACTGGACCAGAGAAGAAAATCCTCCTGCTATATAATAATCAAAGCATGACTGTACAGAACAAAGAAAGAATATTAAAAATGCAAGGAAAAAAAAGGGCCACATAACAAGACCTGTCAGAATTACACCTGACTTCTCAACAGAGACTCTAAAAGCCAGAAGGCCCTGAGCAGATGTCTTGCAGACCCTAAAGGATCATAGATGTAAGCCCAAACTACTATACCCAAAATTTTTTCAATCACTATAAATGGAGAAATCAAGATATTCCATGACAAAACCATAATTAAATAAAATTTTTCCACTGCCCCAGCCCTAAAGACAATACTAGAAGGAAAAATGCAACCAAATCATGCTAACTACACTCAAGAAAGCACAAGGAGTAAAAAAAATTCACACCATCAAAACAAAAAAAGAAGAGAAACACAAATACACACACATACAAATATACACAGAGAGAGAGAGAGAGAGAGAGAGAGACTAACGTGTGCATATGCATGCAGCACCAACATCAAAATAACAGAAATTAGCAATTATTAGTCATTAATATTTCTCAATATCAATGGAATTATTCCCCAATAAAAAGACACAGGCTAACAGAATGGATGCAGAAATTGGATCCATCATTCTGCTGTATACAAGAAACACATCTAAGCAGGAAAGACATTACCTCACAGTAAAGGGCTGGAAAAAGATTTTCAAAGCAAACAGACCCAAGAAACAAGCTAGAGGATCCATTCTAACATGTAAAATTAGTCCCAGATGGAGGATGGAGAAGGGACTGAAGGAGCTGAGGGAGCTTGCATCCCCAGGGAGACAGCAACAGTGGCAACTGGCTTGACCAACCCCCCCCATACTCTTGGAGACTGATCCACCAACCAAAGAATACACATGGAGGGACCCATGGTGCTGGCCACATATGCGACAGAGGAGGGTCTTGTTAGACATCAGGGGGAGGAGAGGCCCTTGGACCTGAGAGTGTTAGATCCCCCAGTAGAGGAGAATGCCAAGGAGGGAGGACAAGAGTGGGTGGGTGGGTGGGTAGGAGAATACCCCCATAGTGGCAGGGGGAGGGGGACAAAATGGGGAGGTTCCAAAGGGGAGATCTGGAAAGGGGGAAACATTTGAAATGTAAATAAAATAGGAAAAATAATAATAATAAAAAATTAGACTTTCAATCAGGGTATTCAAAAGAAACAGAGAAGTACACTTCATGCTCATCAAAGGAAAAATCCACCAAGAGGACTTCTCAGATCTGAACATCTATGCCCCAAATGAAAAGGCACCTACATTTATTTGTAAAAGAACTATCACTAAAGCTTAAATCCCACATTGACCCTCACACATTATAGTGAGAAACTTCAACACCCAGCTCTCATCAATGGACAGGTCAACGAGACAGAAAACAAACAGAGAAATAATGAAACTAACTTAAGTTATGAATCAAAAGGACCTAGTAGATATATACAGAACATTTTACCCAAACACAAAAGAATATAACTTTTCAGCATCTCAAGGAACCTTCTCCAAAATTGACCATACAATCACTCACAAAGTAAGCCACAATAGATACAAGAGGATTGAAATAATCCCTCTTATCTTTTTTTATCTTTTATTTATTTGTTTATTTATTTTAAACTCCAGATTTTATTCCCCTCCAGGTCCACCCTCCAACTGTTCCACATCCCATAACTTCTCCCTGCCCCCAGTCTCCATGAGGATGTCCCCACCCCCCACCCCAGACCTCTAAACTCCCCGGGACCTCCAGTCTCTTGAGAGCTAGGTGTATCTTCTCTGACTAAACCCAGACCTGGCAGTCCTCTGCTGTATATGTGTTGGGGGCCTCCTATCAGCTGGTGTATGCTACATGGTTGGTGGTCCAGTGTCTGAGAGATCTCGGGGATCCAGGTTAATTGAGACTGCTTGTCTTCCTACAGGGTTGCCCTTCTCCTCAACTTCTTCCAGCTTTCCCCTAATTCAACCACAGGGGACAGTTTCTGTCCACTGGCTGGGTGCAAATATCTGCATCTGACTCTTTCAGCTGCTTGTTGGGTCTTTAAGACTGCAGTCATCATAGGTCCCTTTTTGTGAGTGCTCCATAGTCTCAGTAATAGTGTCTTGCCTTGGGACCTCCCCTTGAGCTGAATTCCACTTTGGGCCTGTCACTGGACCTTCTTTTCCTCAGGCTTCTCTCCATTTACATCTCTGCAGTTCTTTCAAACAGAAACAATTATAGGTCAGAGTTTGGACTGCGGGATGGCAACTCCATCCCTCACTTGATACCCTGCCTTTCTGCTGGAGGTGGGCTCTATAAGTTCCCTCTCCCTAATGCATGGCCTTTCATCTAAGGTCTTCCCTTTGAGTTCTGAGAGTCTCTCACCTCCAGGGACTGAAATCTCTCTTATCTTAACAGATCAGCATGGATGAAAGCTGGAATTCAACAACAGAAACATCAGAAAGCCTACAAACTAATAGAAATGAAACAACTCTCTACTCAATGGTCACTAGGTCAGGGACCCAGATGAAATAAATAAATAAGAAATTAAAGACTTTCTATAAATTGATGAATTTGAAGGTACAACATACCAAAACTTATAGGACATAATGAAAACAGTGCTAAGAGGAAAGTTTATAGCACTAAGTGCCTTCATAAATAAATTGGAGAGTTCTCATACTAACAATTTAAAAGAACACTTGAAAGTTCTAGCAAATAAAAGCAGCAAACACACCCAAGAGGAGTAGAAGGCAGAAAATAACCAAATTTAGGGCTGAAATCAATGAATAAGGAATAAAGAGAACAATACAAGGTATCAATGAAAATAAGTGGTGGTCTTTGAGAAAATCAACAAGATACACAAACCCTTAGCACAACTAACTAAAGGGCAGACAGGCAGTATATAAATTAACAAAATTAGAAATAAAGAGAGGCATAAAAATGGGCCCTGAGGAAATTCAAAGAATCAATAGGTCTTAACTTCAAAAGCCTATACTCCACAAAATTGGAAAATCTAAGTGAAATGGATGGTTTTCTAGAGAAATAACAATTACCAAAGCTAAATCAAGACCAGTTAAACTATCTAAATAGTCCCATAACCCCTAAAGAAATAGAAGCACTCATTAAAAGTCTCTCAACCAAAAAAAAAAAAAAAAAAAAAAGCAGCCCAGGGCAAGATGGGTTTTATGCAGAATTCTCCCAGACTTTCAATGAAGAGCTAATACCAATACTCCTCAAACTATTCCACAAAACAGAAACAGAAGAAACATTGCCAAACTCATTCTATGAGGCCACAGTCACTCTGATATCTAAACCACACAAAAGAAAGAGAATTTCAGACCAATTTCCCTTATGAACATTGATTCAAAAATACACTCAATAAAATACCCACAAACTGAACACATCAAAGACACCATCTCCTATGATCAACTAGCCTCCATTCCAGGGATGCAGGGGTGGTTCAATAAATAAAAATCCATCACCGTAATCCACCAAATAAACAAACTGAAAAAAAATCACATGACTCTCTCATTAGATGCTGAAAAAGACTTTGACAAAATCCAATACCTTTCATATTAAAAGTCTTTGAGAGAGCAGGGATACAAAGCCAATACCTAAACACAGTAAAGGTAATATACAGAAAGCTAATAGCCAACATTAAATTCAATGGAGAGAAACTTAAAGCAATTCCACTAAAATCAGGAAGAAGACAGCAGTGCCCACTCTCTCCCTATCTCTTCAAAATAGTATTTGGAGTTCTAGCTATACAATAAGATAGCTAAAAGAGATCAAGGGTATACAAATTGGAAAAGAAGAAGTCAAAGTATCATTATTCACCGATGATATGATAGTATACATAAGTGACCCCAAAAATTCTACCAGAGAATTCCTACAGCTGCTAAACTCCTTCAGCAAAGTAGCTCATTAAAAATTTAACTCAAAGAAATCAGTAGCCCTTATTTATACAAATGATAAACAAACTGAGAAAGAAATTAGGAAAAAAACAACCTTTACAATAAGCAAGAATAACATAAAATATCTTGGAGTAATGCTAAACAAGCAAGTGAAAGATCAGTATGACAAGACCTTCAAGCTCCTGAAGAAAGAAATTTAAAAAGATATCAGAGGACAGAAAGATCTCCCATGCTCATGGTTATATATAATTAACATAGTGAAAATGGCCATGTTACCAAAAGCAATCTACAGATTCAATACAATCCCCATCAAAATTCCAACACAATTCTTCACAGGTATGGAAGGAGCAATTCTCAACTTCGTATGAAAAAACAAAAATCCCAGAATAGCCAAAATAATCCTGAACAATAAAAGAACTTCTGGGGGAATAACCATCCCTGACCTCAAGCTGTACTACAGAACAATAGTGATAAAAACTGCATGGTATTGGTATAGGAACTGACACCTTGATCAATGAATTGAACTGAAGACCCAGAAATAAACCCACACAACTGTAGACGCTTGATTTTTGACAAAAAAAAAAAAAAAAAGGCAAAACCATACAATGGAAAAAAGAAAACAAATGGTCTGACTGGATGTCTGCAATAATTTTTAAAGAGGAAAAAAGAAATAAAAAAAGGAATACATAAATTATTCTAATGTAGGGTTGGTAGTTTGGCTTAGTCTTAAAACACTTACCTAGTCAGAGCAAGGTTTTTATTTCAATTCCTGATGTGAAAAGAAAGAAAAGAGAGGGGGAAGGGAAAACAGCACAGGGGGAAAGCATTGGTGGTATAGCCTGTAATCCCAGTTCTAGGATGGTAGAGGCAGCAAGTTCAAAAGTTCAAGGTCATCCTCAACTACACTTAAAACTAACATGGGATAAGAAAGATCCTGTCGGAAAATACCCATGTATGGTTTTAGGTCAGTCATCTATGTAAATGTTCTGCTAGTTTCTCAGGATTCAGAAAAACTATAGTCCTTTCTTCTTTCATCCAAGCATTCTGGAAGACAGTTGGATTTATGCCCACTCCCACCCCAGGATTCTTCAGTATCACTCAAACAAAAGAGCTTCCTCCTAGCCCTCTGCCCTAGCACTCCTAGCACACTTCTTCCCATGTACACCTATTTCTGGTGTATTCCTGCCTGGAATACCTTCTTGCCCTGCCCTACCCTTGTTACCCCAAGCTGCTGTTCACCTTCCCTCACAACCTGACACACTCCACAGAGGTCCAGCTTCTATCCCTGTTTAGGCAGCCAACCAAGAATATCAGGCAGTGTATGCCCTGCCAGTAAGGCAATAAATCCTTCAGCTTTCTCTCCTGCACCTCAGCACAGATATCTGGCAGGCAGGGCACAGATGTGGCAGTACAGACATGGATGGAGATCTGGGAAGGTCATTATGTAGACTATCCCAAAAGGGTATGTATTCCGTTCTGTTCCCTATTACTCTGGCCGACTGTACCTTTCAAGTCCTTGACAATTTATGGCACAGCAACAATTCCATTAGAACAGGGAAGAAGGTGTTCAAATTATGTCATTGTGTTGGAATGTGGGTGTTTTGGAGGCTTTTCCAAGTGAAAGAGCCACTGGTCAGGCCTGGCAGTTTCCATTTGAATGGAATTTGCTTTGTAATTTCATTAACAGAAACAAGATTAGCCCAGTTTTCAGGTTGCTCATGGAATGAAGCAATAAAAACCCGGACCAAAATTGTACCTAGAATTTGTAAAGGCTAAATATAGTTCTTCTGGTGTATAATTAGAGTGTGTTTTATGTAGATGTAGGTAATCAGTGAATGGGAATTTGATCCCACAAGATCAAAGAAGCATTATGACTATTGCATGGCATAGCCTGTGATGGTAAGCAATGGGTGCATATTTGCATGTTGTGTATAAACATGACGGCCTCTCTCCAGTTACTCTGAGGAATCTTGGATAACTCATATGTAAAATTAAAGGCATCTTATTCATTCAGTTATTTATTATTCTCTGTAAAATGAGTTAGGAATTTGTCCCCATGAATAATGTTAGCCATAATCGTTAATTTACTCCTATTCATTGGCAGTAATAAAAATGTACAAGGGGAGGCAGAAACATTATTATTTCTTGCTTGAAGTGCAATTTCATGTGGTGAGAAAAACATGTTAATATGCTGCAAAGTGCTACAGGAATTTAGTTCTCAAAGGAATGGCAGTATTAAATGTATTCTGACAAGAAGGAGCCTCGGAAGGGAAACATTTATCTTCATAAAGTCATTCAATTTACTGAGCAGCATCATATTCTTCCTGCAATCTGCTCACTCCATTAAAGGCAAAGCAATGACACAGACTTTGTTACATGAGAAGTCTGTGCATTTTTGAAATGAGGAAGGATGGAGCTCATTCCCCAAATAATGCCTTTGCCCCTCAAAATCCACAGTCTCAAACCCAGCTGTACATATTCATAAACATATTTATGTTAACTATTTCCAAAATAAATAAATGGAGTACTGAAAACTTCATTCATTTCCCCACCATAAGATCTTGTCCAGTAGAATAGGAGAAAACAGACCTTCAAGTCTTTCCATTTTCCTGTTTCAGGAAGCTCTTGGATCTGAGGGTAGTTGTCTAAGATGGAGCCCAGGTAGCTCACAGAGCTACAGAGCTCAGGGCTATTAAGATCGCATCAGTTGCTCTACAGAGCACATTGGTCTGTGTGCATTTCTTAATAGAGGCATTCATATGTATAACACCATACAATGATTCATTCTTGGAAACTACAGACAGAAAAGAGGCTCTGGCTCTATGAAGTCGGTGTTTGTCTTGTGTTTTTCAATAGGTAGTTATTGTTAATGAGCTGAAATCATGTATTAATACAAACAGATTCCAGAACCAAAGTTTGGAGCCAGCTTGAGCACATGGTAGTGAATAAAAACAAATCAAACAGTTTTCAACGTGGTAGCATTCCCCACTACCTTACTCCTTTCCTTTTAATGCTTTGTAAATAGCTACTGCTCTGGGCATGGGGACAAATATCATATCTGCATTTCTGTTATGAGAAAGAATATGATTTCAAGTATATTGCAAGAGAAGATGGGATATGGAACGCAAAATAAATACTAAATTTAAAAGCGTGCTGTGGATAGTGATTTAAAACTCACAGTGCACATTTATCTAGGGGAAAAAAAGTATCTTTAACGGAATAAGTAAAGCTAAGGCTTCTTCCACAGATACCAAAAGCCATTGTTGGTACGAAAAAAAATGAGGATAGAAGAGTAAGGCATGTATTTGGTGACAGGAAAACTAGATTATTAAAAAGAGCTGACGTCAAGCTCCAAGGGAACAGAAACAATGCCTTCATCTGTCACGATTATATAATATAATATTACAATATTTGCTCAGTTTTATTCTGGCAGTTTGCATGACCAATTGGGGCCATTCCTAATCTTGTCTGTCCAGTTATACTGACTTGTCAAAACTAGACTGCATTCTATTAGCATGATATATTTTGAAACATTTGACCTGGTAGAAAGAGTCCTCAGTGATCAGTTCCCAGAATTCTAATTCTCTTCTCTGAATGAAGATTAACTTTTGTTTAAGGTCTTTCATATGTTAATCTTTTGATCCATGTTTTCATTGAATCCTTAGAATGGTCTACTTTATCAATGAGAGTTCTCAGAATATTAAATGCTAAAATAATACTACAGTTAGGACATAAGATTCAGATGATTTAAGCTGAATCTATCCTCAAAGTCTCTTCCTGTGGTTTAGTGTCCATGGTTTCAGAAAACATTATAAAAACAAAGGGATGGATGCAATTAAACAGTCCTACACAAAAGCAACACCTCTGAGTCATGATAATTATCAGCATAATAGGATATGTATAAAAGTTCAATAATAAGAGGCACTCACATGTCAGTGGCAGCTAACAGATATCTAATCATACTTAACATCCACTCACTAGAAAGAAAATCACACCTGGTACAGAAAACCCAGCTTCTCATGGCTAGTGAGGTTATCAAACATCGAAAATGATCTGCTATCACTACTTTGTTAGACCAGCAAAATTTCTAATTGTATTCTAAATCTTATTCTTATACTCACAGATAAGTGTAGCTACCACCCCTCGTCAAAGAAGCTTCTCCATATGGTGAATAGAGACCATCACAGAAAATCACAATTGTGAACAATGCAGAGAACAACAGATCATGGGAGCACAGGTCCAATGGATACTTGAACATCACAGCCCCTGTACATACAGCTAAGGGAAAAAATCATCTTAAAGAGGGATCAAAGATTGTAAGAGCCATCATACCTGTAAGTAGTAGTAGTAAACAGTCTTTTATAGAGATGTGTTCATAAACAAGACCATAACAATGGCACTATCAATGGACATGTTAATATGAAAGAAGAAAGATTTTGTGACATCCTATCCCTAGAAAAAGAACTACAGAAAACTAACAAAGGGGAATTAGCCCATCCTAGGGATGAGCCCCTTATTTGTTGTCCTATGTATAGTGGTCACTCTTCAAAACCATATACACACCACCAACAAAATGTACAGATAAAGTTATATAAATATATATATATATATATATATATATATATATATATGAATGTATACAAATGCATATATACATATATAAATCAAAAAATAACCAAAGAAATATAGGTTATCAAGTATAAACGTTAGGGGCACGGGAGAGATTCAAGGGGGGATAACTAGGAAGGGCTGGGTAGAGGAAAGGGACAAAGGAAGGTGATATAATTCAAAAAACTAAAATGAGATGTATTTCATTTTATTTGAACATAAAATGAGATGTACAGACACATTTTTAGTAAGTAGATCTTGAGCAGAGCCCAGGTAAACAAATGCTTCAGGTAATTGTTAGGCAAGTCCTCCAAGGACCATACTTTAAATATGGACCTACAGGATCACTGCTGGACTTTTCCACATAAGTAATGAAATACAGCTTATATTTTAAGAGGCTTGCCTTAATTATTACACATGGAATGGACTCGTGGGGATGGCAGAATCCGGGTCCATCAAGAACTACAGCTCTGACAGGAAAGATGACAGTGACTTGATGGAAAAGAAATGGCAGATAAAATAGAGAGAAAAGTGATAGTTATGTTATGGAAGGGAAGCCAAGAGAGCTTGCTATTGATTTTAGTGTAACAGAGCAGTGTATTGAGGATGCTATAAGTCATTATTATGATTATGATTATAAAATCACATGCCCATTACAACTGTAAAAACCTCACAGCATTATTATCATTAAAGGGAAAGAACAGGTATATCTAAGTCATTTTTCTCATAAAAATAAATTAAGCAGACAATTTTAACTCATTGATTTCTTTAAATCAATAAGTGTCCATTATCTTTATGAATCGATTGTTTAAATATCATTATTCAGATAAAAATGTAAAACTAGCTGCATGTTTATGAGATATATAACTTCTCCCAGAGATATCTACTTTATTCAGATTGTTTTAAAATTGTCATAAAATCTTTCAGAGTGGGATCATAAAGTTCTCAAGGTTGAAAAATCTGGATAAGAATTTCTCTTCTATATGCAAATCAGAAACATCCCAAAGAGTTAAGAATATAACTGATTGTCAGAAAATGATTTCCAGAGTGGAGCAGACAGGTTTTCTTTTTTTTCTTTTTCTTTTTTTTTCTTTTGATACTTTATTTACATTTCAAATGTTTCCCCCTTTCCCGATCTCCCCTTTTGAACCCCCCTATCCCCTCCCCCTCCCCCTGCCTCAAAACTTCTGTTGAATCTCTCTCTCTACCTCCCTCCCCACTTAAACTATTTTTATCTTCCATAGACTTTACAATGATGAGGTATAGACAATTTTTATCTTCACTCAATTCAATGCTTTAACTTATAATAGTTGGAGAATGTTAATTTTTAAAATTAAAGCAGAATTATATAAAATTAAGAATACAGACAACCAATAAATAATTCCCAATGTTCAATCATATCATCATATCGATAATTTAAAATCTTAAACTTTTAACACAATTTTATAACTATTAATTAAAAAAATAATATTTCATTACAATATCCCACAATTGGCACATATTTATGGAAACACTCATCCACGTCATCGGTGAAAGAAGAAACCAGTATAGTGATTCAGAAAAATCAATTTAGAAGCTCCCATCACCCCCAACTGCTCTCGTCCTTTGAGCTATTGTTCTGAACTCTAAGCATCTAAGCACATAAAGAACTTATTAGAGGAAAGAAATATTCATGTACAAGAAAATCCATTGCGTCTGTTTTTCTAGATTAAAGACTGCCTCTATACTCAGTAATAAATTAACTTATAGTATCTTCATACATAAGCTGGGCCTCTACAGTCCACATTGCTCTCATCATTATTGTCTTCCAAGCTCCTACTTAGATCATTAAGCCCTATTTACACTGTTAAACTGCTTTCCTAGTCTAAGGCCCCAAGATCTTTCACATTCCTCCAAGAAAGAAAATATACATGATCAAGCCTGTTAAAGCAACCGCCCACTCCCTGGCGGCAATCTACTCCTGTGATGTGATACCATGACCAAAGCAACTTGTAGAAGGAAGAGTTTGGGGTCTTAGAATTTCAGAGGGTGGGTCCATGATATCATGGCAGAGAACAGGGCAATAGGTAGGTAGACATGGCGCTACAGCAATAGCTAAAAGCTCACATCTTGATTTGTAAGTAGGAGGCATACAGAGCTTAGTGAAAATGGTTTGGATTTAAAACCTCAGAGCCTCCCCCCACCCCCACTTAGTAGAACACCTCCAATAAGGCCAAAGCTCCTAATCCTTTCTAAACAGTTTTACCAACTGGGGTCCATATATTCACATATATGAGCCTATGGGGTCATTCTCAAACAAACCACAAGTACCCTCTGTAGAGATGGCTTAGTGGTCATAAGTTCCTTAAATCTTTTTATTTTTATCATGGGGAGCTTTTGTTTTTCTTCCGGTTTTAGTAGCTATCTATACTGGGTTGGCAGTTTTGGTCCTTCAGAACTTGAAATATATGTTTCCAGGCCCTTCTAGCTTTAAAATTGTCAAACAAACAGATGTTATTCTAATAGGCTTGCCTTTTTAAAGTGAGTTGACATTTCTTTCTTGTATCTTTCAAATCCCTTTTTATGTTTAATGTTTTAACTATGTCAGCAGGAGTTTCTTTTCTAGTCCTGTATATTTGCTCAGGTTCTGAGGGCCTCTTGTTACTCTTTCTCTAGGTTTGGGAAATTGTGCTCTATTGAGGACATGCATGCATTTGCTATAGTATTCTTTTCTGCCCATAATTGAAAGGTTAGGTGTTTTCACGGTTTCCCAATGATCACTCATGTTCGTTTCATTTTTAAAAATTATCCATTGACATTTTAGTGAATGATCCAATTCCTCTACTTTGTCTTCCAGCCCCGAGACACTGTTTTGCACATGATACATTTTGTTGGATGGCTCCACGCTGAGGTTTGTATTTGGTTGATTTTTTTTCCATTTCCAGCATCATTTCCCTTTGGCTGTTCTTAGGCAATTCTACTTCTTCACTGAATTCTATTTTTGTATTTTGAATTGACTTCCTTGTTTCATTCAGCTAATTTTGTCTTCTGATTCTTTTTGAATTCTCTGTATGAAAGATTTTCCTGGCCATTCTCATTTAGGTCCATTACTGTAGGAGTATTCATTGTGGAGGGGATCAGACTGTCTTGGATTTCATGTTACTTTTGTTTCTGTGCTTAGAGTTGTGAATCTGAAGTAGTTTGTTAGCTCTTTTTCTTTGCTCAAATCACCTTCTTATTTCAGTGTAGTCATGTATAATTTTCAGGAGAGTACTGAATTAGAGGATTGAGACATTTTTTTTTTCAGGAAAGCAGTTTTGAGCAATACAGTATCTCTAGTCTTCCTTTGAACGTCCTCTGTTATCTGAATGAATAAACACTCTCCAAAAGTTGGCACATCCTTGCTGGTCCTCTCCTCAAATACCTTCTGGTATGAATATTCAAGTCTGGTTGCTATATCTTGAGTAAGCTCTGGTCAATTGGCAATTGGAAACAGGAGATCTTGGTAAAAATAGGTGCATAATCAGGAGGCCTGTGGGGTCAGGAAATGCAGGGCCTACCTATAAACGTTAGGAATTGAGATCCAAGAGAAACAAGCCACTTATGGTGTGGGAAGCAGTGTATATAGTCGGCACTATGGGGAGGAAAGTCTAGAGAATCATGGTAGATTGATAGTACTTGGAAGTGAGATGTTATAATTTTGGGGAGTCCTATGGGGTTATATAGTGAAATCCATACTCAAAAACTCAGAGAAGAAAGATCACAGAGGAGCTGAAATTCCTCCAGGGTGGAGAGAACCTAAGCATACCTGATTAGTAGGAGAAAGAGGTCCTAGAGGTTCTGGTGGGAAGGAACAGACCTAGATGGAATCATAGGGAAGGTAAGTAGAGTTAAGAGGCCTTTATGGTGGGAAGGAGCACACCTAATTTTGAATTTGTAATTTTATGTCTTTTCTAAAAACATCACATGTATTTGGTAAGTTTAAGGTCCTACAAGCTTTAATCTTATGTTACAGAAAGATTATAAAATTTGTAGGTATATTCATAATTTTAAGTATATTAAAATATTTGTAATAAAAATGAATTATGTACTAATTTGGCTTGTCCCATATCCAATATCTAGAGGAGTTCTAATTGATGAGATGACCATGTGAAGACAAAAGACCTAGAGATCAAGAAGCAAGAAAGAAAAATTCCTCTACTACGAAGCAGAAACTGTTCTAGAGTTCAAGTCATTGTTTTTCAGTTTACACATAGAAAATGTCAACCGCCTATTCATTCTTTTCTCTGTAGCCAAACAAAGCCAGGGTGGAGGATTCGAGAGAAAGAGCACAAGTGATATGCAGGGGTAAGGTACAGGGAGCAGATCAGGCCTAGAATAGCTGTGCTGCCAAAACAAGACACTGGAAGGTAATTGGAAACTGGATTATGGGACTGTTATTCCTCTGTGCAGATACTAGATACAACCCTTCTAATGAAAATTTGACAATATTAGCAGAAAAATGTCTTTACTTTTTGCCCTGACACTATATCAAATCTAGGTACCTACCTCATAGACGCAATGGCAAAATATATAGACATACATACATACATACCACTCTTGGTTATGTAGGCCAAGAAATCTAAATTAAAATTTATAGGTATATTCATAATTTTATAGAAATTCATAATATACAGAAATACTTGTATATCTCTATGACTGTCCTATTCACAACAGTCAGGACATAGAATCAACCAAGGTGTTGATCAACAGATGAACACTGAAAATGTGGTAATCATAACATAATCAAAATTGGGTTTTATTCATCCATTAAAAATGAAATGGTGTCATTTTCAGGAAAATTTATAGAGCTATAGATTATCATGCTAACTGAAATAAGCCAGACTCAAAAGACAGAAATTGTATATTTTCCCTAATACATATTTTATACATATGTATATATGACAAGAAAATTATTTGGAGAGAACAGATGATAGAAAGGCAGGAGAAATTGAGACCAACAATAAATAATAGGAGAAAAAACAGGCACAACTTAGAATCTTTGACAAGGAATTGAGATTAATAGACGTATATAAACAATGAGGTGATGAAGGGATCGCCAGTGGGAGGAGGGCGGAGGGAAAGTTAGGGTGATAGCAGCAAATAGAACCAAATCACAATCATATACATTCATGAAAATGTCATAAATGCATTCTTTGTATGGTTAGTATATCATTAAACACAAATAAAAGACTTGTTAGGACATTTAAAAAGAAAAGAAATACCGAACCACAGTTACATAATTGTTACCTATAAAAGAATAATTTGCATAAGTAGTTGGTAGCAGAGAGAAACTTTTCCTTGTGAAATCTAAGCACAATAATTTGATAGTACATCTCTGGAGAGATTTATTTTAAGAATAAAAAAAAGCTACCAAAATTACAAATTGTTATTAGTAGTCATTGGTGGTGGCATTTGTATTCTTATTCTGAAACAGATGTTATAAGAAATAGATAAAATGGGAAATTGTGTGATTTCTTTATTTTACCATTCCCTGTGGCTTTGAAAACTGTGATTTATAGTATGGAAGTAAGGAGATATAATGTAAGACAGAAGTTACATAAGCACCATATATCCCTGAATTTGAACTGGTACAAAAATAAATTTCCTAGCTCTTCTACTGAAAATTTCCAGAAATAATGACTAATCTAGTAAATGAACATCTTTAAAATGTAGGTGATGGTTCTGAAATATCATTTCTCATAAAGATACAAGGGCCTCCTAGAGAAACGTCTGGTTCCTGGTCTAGGGAAGGTAGCGTAGAAGATAACACTAGAGCATGTTGTTCAACCACATAGTAAAAGCACTCATTATCAAGGCTATCTGAACACAGCAAAATGACCCAATGATCAATATGCTGGCCATACATGATACAGGCAGTATAAGAAATGCAGTAACCATGATAAAGGATACACATCACACATGTTTACATCTATCATTTTATTATTTTAAAAACTGGTCAATGTCATGATGATGCAGAACCAATTTATTTCTTTTTTATTTTGTGATTAAAGTGAGTCAGGTATTTTTCTGTATTTATATGTGAATTATAACATAGAGCAATAGAATACCAGAAAGAAACTTCTCTTTATTGAAGTTATAATTAGAATTGGAATATTCCCACATTACAACCCCTAACAAAGTAATATATTTAGGTTTTGAGCAACAGTTATTGTTACTGTAAAAAAAATTAGATATGTGACTCTGAAAGGGTTAATCAAAATCACCTGCTACATATATTATTCTTGTCTTCAACCAAATCTAATTTGAACCAGATCCAGGCTATAGATCTAAGCATCAACTCATAAATAAAAAGGGCAAGTTAACATCTTAGCCCATACCATATGGATTTGAACACAAAAGTCCAAATTTTGAGAATTTTTACAGGAAGTACATTTGGTTTCTCCAGCAAATAAATTATGAAGGTAAAAAAATGGTGTTCTTACAGTTTTAAAAAATTCTGAAGGAAAAATAATGCATTTAACTCAACTGAAGCAAACTGCAGTGTGTATGTGTGTGTGTGTGTGCACGTGTGCATGACTGAAAAATCCAAACATCAGCCAGATATTTTATAATAGTATAATAAGAAATTATTAGTATCATTACATTTAATTGATTTAATTTAATTTACAACATTGTTGTTATGCTGTGAAATGTCATAATTCTTAGCAATATATATCAACTATTTACAGAGCACATGATTCAATGGCCTAAGATTTGTTTTAAAACAATATAGGAGAGATATAACAAAACTACCTGGCTGGTCATTATCAAAGCAGATTAGAGGATATGTAGAGGTTTGTCATGCTGTTCTATAGATTTATGGATCATAAATTCCCAGTAATTTTAAAATTAGAGTTCTACCTAGCAAAGGTGATAGAGAGGTAGAGGAAAGAACAAGGAAAAGGAAAGGAATCAAAATTATTTTCATCCTACACAATGGGAAGTCATTTTTTTTTTTTTAAATTGAAAACCGAGAACCTCTCTGTAAGGTAGTGGATAACTTTTGAGGAAAGAATGACCCTTTCCCAGGGGTCACCTAATATCATTAAAAATACAGATTTTTACATTATAATTCATAAGAGTAGGAAAATTACAGTTATGAACTAGTCATGAAAATAATTTTATGTTAGAGGTCACCACAACATGAGAACTATATTAAATGGTCACAGCTTTAAGAAAGTTGAAAACCACTGCTCTAGAGAATCCTGACTAACAAGCACTCTAGCATGTGTTTCAACATTCCCTCATAAATCACATAGGTCCATGCAAGGTAAAATGTAGCCATGATATTACATGATATGACATTGAAAGTCGTTAGCATATGAAGACAGATTCAATCTTTTAGCAACTATACTACATTTCCTATTTACTTATCACAGTATTTAGTGTCTCTCTCCCTTGACAAAATATTTAGAATTTCTTTTCATTTTGCTAGACTAAATGATACATAGATGGATTTTGAAGTGATAGATGTGGTAACTAGTTTATTGCTTTATTCCATTAGTATTTTTAAATCATATCACCACTTTGTATTACATAAATATATGCAGTTATAATTTGCCATTTTGTAATCCAAATTAAAAATGAAAAAAATAGTTGATAAAAATTAAACATGACTTCCTCCTTTGCATAGCTTAGAGTATAGAAGTGGAGACAACAAGGAAAAGGTACAGGTAATAATTTAAATTATAAATACCATAGAGCAAACAAATGTGTACAGTTATAAAGAATACTAGAAGAAATAGCAGGCACCTCTTGGAATCTCAATTTGAAGGACATTTCTAGACAAGGAAATGTACTAAATCAATGGTTCTCAACTTGTGGAACATAATCCTTTTGAGGGATGTCAAATGATACTTTCACAGGGGTCACATATCAGATGTCCTGCAAATCAGATATTTACATTATGATTAATAACAGTAGCAAAATTAATGTTTATAATGTCACAAAGTAGCAACAAAAATAATTTTATGGTTGGGGGTCACTACAACATGAACTATATTAACGTGTTAAAGAATTAGGAAGGTTAAGAATCACTGCTGTGAGGTGTTGATCTTATAACTTCCAGATACCCCAAAACAATAGTGTTTTGTCATCATTCTTGATCATCCATGAGAACTTGATGGAAAAACTCTATTGCTAAATACACCACATGCTTTGTTCTTGAGATTTGATACTAACCTAGAAGATTTCTCTCTTCCAGTTTTCCATAGTACCAGATGGTGCTATTCAGGCTGCTAAGGAAGAAAAGCCATCAATAATCTTACCCAGCTATGAACTTAGAGTTATAGTAATGACTGGTCTGGCAAGATATGCCCATGGGTGCAACAGCATCATGAATATTATGAGTCTAATCAACAGATTTGTGATTGCTTCAAGGCCTGTTCCAGAGGAGGAAGTTCATTCCTAAAATAATGTAAGCATGGCCACAAACCTATGGCAGTGGAGGTCAAACACCATAGGGGAGTCTGGTAGCTTGGCTTCTTCCCCTCCTTGGCCCCATACTAACTACTGGAGCCCACTCCTCCTGGCATCTTGTCTCATTCAATTTCTAAAATGGCAGATAAGTAGCATTGCAAAAATCACTGCCAATCAGTTTCTGGTTTAATACCAAACTGTTCCCAACATAAAATCTAATGACTATAGTGAAACCACCCTTCTGTAAAACAAAAAGGGGGGATGTGGGGCCAGAAAGCCATGTGACTGAGGGAGCCAGTCCAGAGCAAGGGTGAGGTCCAGACCTGTTCAAACACAGAAAAATATCATCTTGAGACAAGAGTAAGTAAAGATTACTCCCTCCCTGTTCTGGGCCTGCATGATCGAGTGCACATAACCTTGCAACCGCCAGCTCTACCACCATTGAGGTAGTCACAAAGCCTGGTGGACAAATTGCAGGTTTAACTTCTTCTCGCTATAAAGATATGTCCAACAGCCATCTAGAATTCCTCTTCATACAAATGAAGCATTCCCAGCATCTCAGTACCAACCAACAATGTACACTCACCCTGAAAACCCCTATCCACTCCCCAAGGTTTATTACCCCCAAATAAAGAGAGTTAAAACACTGAAAAGTGTCTTGCAGGAAGCTATTTCTCTCTGGCACCCAAACCAACTGAGTTCCTGCTGACACATCCTACCCACACAAGCTTAGTTCCTTTCATCCCTGCCCAGTGCACAATGGTGCCTGATAACCCCCAAAGGCAGAAGCAGAACCAGGTCCATAAGAGAGAACTTACTACTCTTATTCTGATATGTGGGCATAGCATCAAGCTGCCTTCTATTTCCTTTTTCTTAGATCCATACAGCTTTCACCTATCATCAGATGAGTGTCTTATAGGTGATGGTCAGGACTCCTGTAAAATAGGTCTTTGGACATTGACAGGTCTGTTGCAAACATGAATTCCCAGTAGCTATGGTTGTCTTAACAGGATCAAGTCAGTCAACAGTACAATGTGATGAAGGAAGGCCTCATAAAGCTCCACCCCTAATAGAGAGACAGTGGCAGTTGACAGCTGCTGAAGAAGGAAAAGTCAGTTTTCTTCAAGGAAGTCGCATCTCATAAGCTGCCCATATTCTAGGGAGCAGCCCTACATTCATGGTAATTTGGGCAGCAATAAATTGACTTATGGGTTACAAACAAAAAATAAAACAGAAGATATAAATTTGAGAGAGATAATGTTTAGATAGAATTTTACTGCTGTGAACAGACACCATGACCAAGGCAACTCTTATAAAGGAAAATGTCCCGTCCCTTGGGACCTAGTTATTCGTGGGGTCGAGGGGGACCAAGCCTGAAAGGAAAACGGGTGAGAGAGAGGAGCGAGACCAAGCAAGGTTTTGTCAAAGTCTATTTTTTATTAACACAAGCAGATTTTATAAAGCAAAAATCATAGGCAAGGGGAGGGGGGAGAGGAAGCTTGCAGCCCTCCCATTGTTATGGCTCAATTACTGTCTGGTGTCTGAACATTTTTCGGTCAGCCTGTCCTCCGGAAATGCAAGGGACAGCTAATCTTGCACAAACACGGCTGGTTCTCAGAGACCTGCTTTAAGGCTGTACAAACTCAGAAACTTGCTTAAGGTTGTATA
This sequence comes from Rhynchomys soricoides, assembly GCA_019843965.1. Lineage (NCBI taxonomy): Eukaryota > Metazoa > Chordata > Mammalia > Rodentia > Muridae > Rhynchomys > Rhynchomys soricoides. The sequence continues at coordinate 135,288 of JADRCH010007404.1, read as the reverse complement.
AAGGTCAGGTTCCCAAGGGTGGTGTAGAGGCCTGGCTCCCGACAGGAAAACATTTAATTGGGGCTGGCTTACAGGTTCAGAGGTTTAGTCCATTATCATCAAGGCAGAAACATGGCAGCATCCAGGCAGGCATGGTGCAGGAGGAGCTGAGAGTTCTACATCTTCATCCGAAGGCTGCTATTAAAATAATCACTTCCAGGCAGCAAGGATGAGGGTCTTAAAGCCCACACCCACAGTGACAAACCTACTCCAACAGAGCCACTCCTTTTCATAGTGCTACTCTCTTGGCTGAGCAAACAATCACATTCTACTCCCTGGCCCCCATAGGCTTGTTCAAACATATGAATCTAGGAGGCCATACATAAACAAAGAATAATGCAAAATATATTTAGTCTAACTTCCAAAGTCCCCATAGTCTATAGCAGTCTCAACAATGTTAAAAGACTAAAAGTTCAAAATCTCTTCTGAAATTCATCCAATCACTTAACTGTAATCTCTGAATCAAGACAGTAATTCAGCTAAGCAAACTCCAAATTCTGTATCTCCATATCTGACGTCAAAGCAGTCTTCAGATCTCCAACTCCTTTTTTATCTTTGTTGACTTTCACAAACTAATTTCTCCTGAGCTGGTTCCATTCCCTGTTAGTAGCTTTCCTCAGCAGATGGTCATGGCTCTGGCATCTTGAATATCTTGGGGTTTCCAAGGCAACTTCAATGTTACAAGTTCATGTTTCAGTGTCCAGTAGCCACACATGATCTTCTGGGCTCCTCCAAGAGCTTGCATCACTTCTCCAGCTCTGTCCTCCGTAGCACTCTAAGCTCAGGTTGATCCACTTCACTAGTGCTGTTTTGGGGTTTTCCACTGCAACTAGGCTTCACCAATAGCCTCTCATAGACTCTTCATTATTGCCAAGCCTCAACACCTTTGCATGACCCTGTAGTCCTCGGCCATCAATTGCATTTGAGAATGTACCTTCACCAATGGCCTTCCCTGGCTTCTCACAGTGCCAAGACTCAGCTTCTCTTCATGACCCCTTCAGGCCTTCAAAGCCAGTACCAACTAAGTGATTCTTACACATAACTAAGTACATCTGGAGCATGAAGTACAACCTTGGCTATCTCTGGAACACAGCTTCTTTGTGCTCTCAGAAAACACTTCCCAGAAGATTTCACCTCAGTGTCTCTTCTTAATCACCACTAATTTCTTAGCTCCAGCTAACCAACATCAATTGTCAGTAGTCTCCTTCTCCTCTTGACTATAAAGCTAGAGCCACATGGCCAAAGCTGCTGATTTCCACTGCTTGCTGGAGCTGGAACGTGGCACCCTTGTTCTACTATATTATCGTTAGCTTCTATTCCAACTCCTTCACTGCTTAACCTCCACTGTCCTGGATCTTGCACTGTAGATTGACCTTGAACTCAGAGATCTCCATGCCTGTCTCCTGGGATTAAAAGTGTGTACCACCATGCCTGGATCTAAACTTAGCTGGGTAGGATCTTGCCCCAAAGACTCTCTCCTTTAATTTGTTATCTCCTTGAACATAGGATTTAGCTCCATTTTATTACTTTATTACTTGAATCATATATTTTATACTTTTGCTTTCTCAGTTTTCTATGCTTGTTTAAAATGCTCTTTATGAGACTTAACCAAAGAACAAAGTCTATGATGGGTGTTTCAGAGACGTCTTCTGTCAATGTCATTAATCTGAGTTTCTTCACCTTAGACTTAGGCAGGCTCTCAGTCAAGGCCAAAAAGTAGCCACATTCTTCACCGAAATACCACAAAAACAGTCTCTAGGCCATATATTGAAATTCTCCACTGAAACCTCTTGGGCCAGGTCTGCACAATTCAATTCACTCTCAGTAACATACTCTTCCATATTCCTACTAGGATATACCATTAAGCCCCATTTTTAAAACATTCCACTGCTTTCCAAATTCAAAGTCCCAAAATCCAGATTCTTCCAAACAATAGCGTGGTCAGGCTTATCACAGCAATATACCAGTTCTGGTATCAACTTCTGTCTTAGTTATGGTTTTACTGCTGTAAACAGACACCATAACCAAGGCAACTCTTATAAAGAACAACATTAAATTGGGGCTGGCTTATAGGTTTAGAGGTTCAGTTCATTATCATCAAGGCAGGAGCATGGCAGCATCCAGGCAGACATGTTACAGGAGGAGCTGAGAGATCTTCATCTTCATCTGAAGGCTTCTAGAAGAATACTGACTTCCAGGAAGCTAGGATGAGGGTGTCAAAGCCCACACCCACAGTGACACACCTATTCTAACAAGGCCACACCCACTCCAATAGGGCCATACCTTCTAATAGTGCCACTCCCTGGGCTGAGCATATACAAACAATCACAGATACTTAGAGATCTAAGACAATTTGAGGAATGGTGAAGAGGGATGAATATGAGCAAAATACGCTGTATACATGTGTGAAATTCTCAATGAATAAATCAATAAAATAAAATTTTAAAAATGAAAAACCAAGAAAGCAAAGGATGAAATCTAACTCATAGGAGAGCTATACAGTACTACAAGCAGTTGTTAGTGGTCATCTATTACTACATAATACATTACCAAAAACCTTGCTTGAAAACCCAACATTTATTTTGGTCATCAATTTGAAAGAAGTTTAGACAGATAGCTCTATTTCAGGGTCTCTTGTGAGGTTATGGCAAGATTTTTTTAGAACTATATTCATCTGAATGCTCAAGTGGTACTTGTTATTCACTAGTCTAATAATGTAGTTATTTCTTATGTTTGTTTGTGGAAATCTTAGTCCCTTGTAGACCGCTAACTAAAAGTTTTAGTTTCTTCTTATATTTTAACCTTTCTATAGGACTGTTTTGGAGTCAAGACATGACAACTGATTCCACAGAAACTGAAATGAGATATCATAGTGGAATCTAATTATCTTTAATAAAAACTAACTTCAGAAGTGGCATAGTGTTACTTCAACTATATAGTGATAGTCACATGGTCCAACCTTGGCACATTGGTACAATGTGGGAGTGAATTACACAGAAATATGAATCTCAGAAAGTAAAGATCATTGGGGGTCACCTAGGAAACTGACTATTCCCACAATTCTCTTACTATTCCATTGCATTATGTCAATAGATAATGCTTAAAATAGTTAAAAGATGGTTCCCCCACCACCAAAACCATCCTACATGATGGCGGTATGTTAGGGGTGGCCCAAGCTAGCTCAAATAGAATAAAGACCCGGCTGTGAGTTGCATCAAATTGGCTCCTATGTGTGGTTTTGGGGATCACCAACATGTCCCTGGCACAACATTTTGGTACATTGGCCAGGAAGGTCCCCATGACACACAGGACTATCAATCTGGAAGGTCTTTTTTCTCCTCCTCATTTTTGGATATTTACTTCATATACATTTCAAATGTTTCCCCCTTTGGAAACCCCTATCCCATTCCCCCTTCCCCCTGCCTCTATGGGGGTGCTCCCCCACCCACCCACTCCAGTCTTCCCTCCCTAGCATTCTCCTACACTGGGGCATCTAACACCCTCAGGCCCAAGGGCCTCTCCTCCCACTGATGGCCAACAAAGCCCTCCTCTGCCACATATGTAGCCAGCACCATGGGTCCCTCCATGTATATTCTTTGGTTGATGGTCCAGTCTCCAGGAGCTCTGGGGGTTCTGGCCAGTTGGCACTGTTGCTCCCTCCATGTGGCTGCAAATCCCCTCAGCTCCTTCAGTCCCTTCTCCAAAAGCCAGCAAAACTAGTCTAGGTATTTGTGGTTTTATGTTTGTAACATTGTGTTAAACCTTCTGCTTTTTCCCTGTCTGAACTCTGAATTTGTCTGAACTTTCCTGTGAGATCTGCAGAGTAGAACAGAAGAAGTTTGTATAGAGGTAAACATGGAACCTTTCCAGCTGTGATGAGATGATTTATTTGTGTGGAAATATATATATATATGTTTTTGTTGCTGGCTGCTTCTGTACACAGATTGAGTGGTGCCATATCTGTCTTCTGCGAGCACCACCTTCTGGCAGGTTCTTGTTACTACAGGCTGTACTTTTTTTCTGGTTTTAGTTGATTTTTGTTTCTGGTTGTGCCTTTATCTCTTCATTGTTTCTAAATGGTGTCACACCCTTCTGGGTACAAGACCTTGAATTTGTTTCCATGGCTGGTCACAGTTAGGATAGACGTTATCTGAGAGCCATGACTAAGGCAGGGTTAGGAGATATCCTGACCCTAGGTTTGGTTGGGTGTGGGCTCAGAGAGCAGAGGTATCCACCTGTCTGGGAACAAGGCCTTGAGTTTATATTTGTGGCCAGTTGTGGTTAGGATAGACATATCTGGGAGCCATGGCTACAGCGGGACCAGGAGATGTCCTGAGTCTTGGTCTGGGGTGGGCATGGGCTCAGGGGAGCCAAGAGATGCCCACCAATCTGGTTCTTTTCTTGTGGATATGCACCACTTTTTGATTATTTCTCATTTCTGTCTGATAGAAAAAGTTGGACTTGTGCATTGGGTGTCATTTTTATGAGTGTCACTTTCTGGTTGTTTCTTGTTTCTGCGATAGACAGGGGAGGTTTTATTTGTCGTTTTGTGTGTTGTGTTTGTGTTTATCATTACAAGATGACTTTGACAGGTAACTTTGATGAGATGACTTTGATGAAGTGATTTTTACAGACATATTAACATGAGATAGGCTAAGTCTATAGGTTACCTTCATCACAGAAGAGGCTGGGAAGCTGGTTCCTGGCTTCACAGGGGAACACCCCCCCCCCCAATATGCTTGCTTTCCCCTGATATGCCCAGATTGAGATTTTAACACCATTGAAGGTAATAGAAGGCTCTTGGTCTTCTGTCAGGCTCTGCTGGCAGATCTCAAGGTGGCCTCAAGATGGCCCACAAATTTGGTCAGCATATAAAATATTAGGCAGAGAGACTAGCTTTATTAATCAGGCAGCACCAGATATTAAGAGAAAAGTTCCAGAGGGTTAAGAGGTTAGGAAAAAGGAGTCAGAGGGATTTAGTGATAGTGGCAGAGAGTATTTAATAAAGGGAGACTACAAAGCAACAGACTCAAGATCTGACAAAGATCCTGTTGGCAGCCAAGGCCAAACCAGAAGACCATAAGAGATGCCTAAAACAGCTTCGGAAGAAGGAGATGGGGGCATGTCTAAAGATCAAAAGTGCCCTCTTCCCAAGCTCAGGGTAACCCTAAAAGCAAAAGAGTAACCCACCAGCTTTTTCATTGATAATTAATAAATTTCAACATTCTGTCTTGCTAAAACCTGAAGATAAAGTCAGTTTATAAATGACTTCCCAGTGGCCAATATGTCACCAATTGCCAGAAGCTGGCCCATACCCTGTTTACACATCAGTGCAGCAAGGACCTCCTGGTTAAAAATGATGCCAGAATGACTCATTACCAGTCTCTCTTCTTGAATGCCCCAGGATAACTTTTCAGCTGCCCTGCTTCCTGACCCTGAGCTTGATCAAGGAGACTCTGCATGACTGCTCAGATGGATGCAGAGGTAAAATGGTTCACCAATGGCAACAGCCTCATTCAGGATGGACAGAGGTATGCTGGGGCAGCAGTGGTCTCAAACACTGAGATCATATGGTCAGAGCCACACCTGGCAGGAATGTCAGCACAGAATGCTCAACTGGCAGCTCTGACCAAGACATTAGAGCTGAGAAAAGAGACACAGATGGATGGTGTGCCTTTGCTACCACTCATATCTGCGGGGCTATTTATAGGGAGAGAGGCCTTCTGACAGCAGAAGGATGGACTAAACTCAATCACAGAGTGCAACATAATAGCCCAGGGGGTGACCCTAGAAATTGGACCCCTCCTGTTCTTGATTGCAGTAGACCCAAGAGACCTCACAGTCTCTGATCAGACAGAAGATGTAATGTGGGCCAAAAATCTGCCCATGTCTCATTGTCATAAGAGATTACAGAGCAAAAAAAAAAAAACAACCTTAAGCTGGGCAGTGGTGGTGCACGCCTTTAATCCCAGCACTTGGGAGGCAGAGGCAGGTGAATTTCGGAGTTCAAGGCCAGCCTGGTCTACAGAGTGAGTTCCAGGACAGCCAGGGCTACACAGAGAAACCTTGTCTCGAAAAAAAAAAAAAAAACAAACAAACAGATGACAGAGAATAGCTGACTACAAACTAAACTAATCGTACCAGAGAAAATGAGTTTAGATATACTGAAAATGATCCATCGTTTTTCACACATGGGGCCCCAGAGAATGAAGGATTTAGTTTTCCAGTCCCACATTAGAATTAGAGATGCCAATTTGAACACAGCTGAAATTGTTAAAAACTATAAGGCCTGCCAATTGACTAATGCAGTTATCAATGAAAAGAACCCCAGTATTCAATACAGGAGCACCAAGCCAGGAGTCAATCAGGAAATAGATGTCATGGAGGAAAAAAAAAACAAGAAAAGTCAGATACAAATATTTGCTGGTATTTATAGATACCTTTTCAGAATGGACTGAGACTTTCCCAACTAGGCATGAGTGTGTGGAGACAGTAACAAAGAAACTACTCAAAGAAATTCTTCCATGGTATAGTTTTTCTAAGTTTATAGGGTCAGACAATGGACCTACAATTGTGTCCCAGGTAAGTTAGATATTAGCTAATATTCTGGGGATTGATTGGAAACTTCTTTGTGCTTATAGACCCCAGAGTTCAGGACAGGTAGAAAATATGAACCCTAAAAGAGACCTTAACTAAACTAACCTTAGAGACAGACAGTGACTGGGTGACTCTTCTCTCCATCCTTTATAGAGTACAGAACTCCCCATACTAGATGGGACTTGCCCCTTTTAAAGTTATGTTTGGTTGATCTACTGACAGAAGTTATTACACAATTTCAAGGGTGTCCAATGGGTACACAAATGTGTTTGGCTTAAACTTTGTGCTTTCCCTAAAAGAGGTCCAACCTCTGGAGCTCCACCAACTTTATCCTGGAGATTGGGTCCTAGTCAAGAGACACTGTCAGGGGTCACTAGAGCTTCCTGAAAGGGTCCCTGTGCTACAGAGTTGCAGTGTGGATCTACCACACATCTGTTTGCAGATGAATAAGACCCTGGCCAGCAGGAGGAAAATTCAGCCTCAAGACTCTCTCCTGTCTCCTACTGATAGGCCTCTACACATGACCCAGGGACACCACAAAGATATAGTGCTTTTACTAACTGCTTTCATGAAGCTTCAGAAAGTCCCATGATTGGAACTTGTGGGGCAGTGATCTGTGACAGGCAGTCTGGCACCTGGTTGAGCACAGGCATAAACTCTGGGTGACCCAGCAGAATCCGCAAGATACTGGAAACGTTATGCCAATGCTCCTGGGAGGCTTTTGGCTCCAGTCACGGTCATGTACCACCCCTCCTCAAGTAGAGGTGTGGCCATGCCTCAGGTAGAGGCATGGCCACACAGCCCCAAGCCATCCCCATGTTAATGAGACACCTAGAGGTTTAGCTATGCCCCTTCCCAGTTACTATATCTGCCTCACCTCTCCCAGAGGGGTTGGGGGGTACAATTCCATCCAAACCACTCTCCACACAATGAAAATAAATGTCTTAGAATTAAGCCAGGCAGTGGTGGTACAAGCCTTTAATCCCAGCACTCGGGAGGCAGAGGCAGGCAGATTTCTGAGTTAGAGGCCAGCCTGGTCTACTGAGTGAGTTCCAGGACAGGCAGGGTTATACAGAGAAACCCTGTCTCAAAAAACCAAAAAAAAAAAAAAAAAAAAAAAATTATGGACTGTCTCTTCATCTGGACCTGCCATGGGAAGCGAGAGATCAGCCCTCGATTAAGGAGCCAAGTCTAGTCTCTCACTGAGGGTTTCCCAGCACTCCCAGGTGGTACCCATTCACCCAAGCCTAAGCAGCTAGCCTGGTGCCCCAAGAAGACCCAGTCACAGTGGGAACCCCAGCTGAGCTCCAGCTAGCTTGTCTGTGGCACCCTATGGTGACTGCAGTGCCCTGGGCTAGAGAACCCATGGAGATGGCTGCTGTGCATTCCTAGGGAATGGCCCCTCCCTCACCCATGGGCAGGGCCGGCAAAGACTTTACACAGCCCCCACTTGCCTGTCGGACTGTGTGGGAAGACGCTCTGCCACTTCCTGAGTGTCTCCTGTCCCATGCAGAGCCTCAGCGCCCAGGACAGACACTTGGGGCTTCTTTCCACCGGGCCAGGCTTGTCCCACAGGACTCTAGTTACAAGAGAATGGGGTGGGGGATGAGATGCCAAAGCTTTTAAGTTCAGACTCCATTTTAGAGAACCTGACCTAAGTTTGAACTCAGGTAAACTAACAGGCTAGTATCTAGCATTAGTCTCCAAGTTGCCCTCCAACAAAACCTGAGCCTATCTCCAGTCTCTAGGCTAATCCCCAACAAGACCAGAGTTTCCAGGTTACACCCTCAACAAGTCTAGTGTCTCCATGTTATTTCCCCAACAAACATGTATCCCCAGGTTACAAGCCCACCCTCTGCCTAGTGACCACCAATGCACAGGAGAGCAGAAGTTAAGTTTATGATATGACTTCCAGCACCAGCCAATTATGTTTAAGGCCACAGCACCTTTCAAATTAAACACTTGCACACATATTTCCTGCTTGTTGTTTACTATAAAGCTTTGCCCTGATAGACAATCGGGGCTCCCCCCCCCCAAAACCATCCTTCGTGATGGTGGTGTGTTGGGCGGGGCAAGCTAGCTCAAATAGAATAAAGACCCTGCTGTGAGTTTCAAAAAATAGTTAAAAGATCATAAAACTCATATATACAGTAATTCTTGGTGTCAACACCTAGGGGATCAGGATAGGACTTGGAAAGGATATGACACAGAAATACTGTATTTTATTTTAAGACTCTTTGTGATAGTTGATTTTGATCATATTTATTGCTAAAATGCAATGATAAAATCAGAGTAATTTGAAAAGTGATCTCTTACAATCATGTCAGATAGCAGAAGATACATGTGCTTCCTTAAGCTGAATGAAGAAATCAGAGAATAGATGAAAGATTCTGAATATAATATAACAGAATACATTTTAGTATCACTCAGCTTTTCATAATTGTGAAAATATATGAATGAAATAATTTAAAGAAAGACTTTGTTTTGGCTTATGGTTTCAGGGTTTTGATTCCACAGTACTTTGAGCATAAAGTGAGGTGTAACCTTATGGTGGAAGAAGTGGCAAAGCAGTAAAAAGAATGTCAGAAAGGAGTCAGAAACAAGGTATATCTTTCAAGAAGATTTCCCAGTAGCCAATTTACTACAACTAGGGGCTACTTTCCATAGTTTTATCTCAATAAGGTTATTCACATGTTGAATTCATCAATGAGTTGATCCACTGAGGAAGACTGGACCCTCATTACATAACCACATCCTCAAAGTCCCACCTCGGAATACTGTTTGCATCAGGGACAAAATCATCAATAAATGATCTGTTTTTAGAGAATATTTTATGTCCAAACAATAACAAGGTGATACTAAAAACTAGATACAAGATGAGATCACAGAGTTCATGAGTCAACCTCTTCTAGCCATGAGGCACTCCCAATTATATTCTCTAATTAACAATCTCTCAGAGGCCAATGTAACTTGTCATAAGATCAACTCACAAAGCCTTGAGTTCCAATTCATATTTATCTCTCAGTAGCCTCTCTAAGGTAGAAAAGTGTTCTCTTTAGCACCAGTGTGGGACAATCTATGACTTGGGCAGTAAAGAAATGTTTGTAGACTTTTGGTACTTGTCTTGGAGCCCTGCAACATCTAAAGATCAAACGCATTACTGCAAGTGAAGAAACAATCAACATTAGAAAGATTTCTTTCTTGGGATCTCCTGCTCTTTGATTCTCAGGAGAGTGAGAACTCTATCCTGAGAGTCCTTAAACATACTTCCACTGTTCTGTCTCCTGTCCTCAATGACTTACAGCTGTTAAGCAGAAGCTCTTTTCCTAAAAGAATGAAGATACTTTTTTCTAAAATAAACCTGGAGCTCATAGTAATCTAAAAGGCAGTTTAATACTATTAAAAGTATTTAATTATTGCTACTGTCAGTTGATCTAAATATTTTAATGAATGGTTTTATTATTCTTCTGTCCCAAGGGTTCAAATGTGAAGCACAATTGTTAAAACCCAATATTTTTGCAACCATACTTCTTAGAATTTTAAAGGTTCATAGAGAACACTCCAGACATGGTTATTTATTATGGCTCACAATGAGAGATGGCAGCAGTAGTGATTTTACAGAAAGGCTCTTAAAAACTGAAATCACAGGACCAATGCTTAAACTACAAAATGAAATTTTACAATGTGCATGCAGCCCCAGTATATATGTATTTTATGTGTCAATTATATGTCAAGAAAGCTGGGGGAATAAGTAAGTAAATGACTCAATAGAAAACTAATTAATGGAAGAGAAGTTGTATTAGTAACTAAAATAATGGATAAAAGTAAAAAGTGTAGCTGTGCTACTTCAGATTGGGTTACCATAGGCTAATATGTTAACCAACGTTTCCTCATCTGTAAAATGAAGAGCATGAGCTTGCATAAAGCAACAGTATTGACAACCCAACTGAATGACATGTGAATACACATTGTACACTGTCTAGTGCATGGCACATAGAAAAACTTAGGTGTTGTGTAAAAAGCTAACCTACTAGGCATCTAACTTCAGACAAGTTGAAATCCTCAGCATTCATCATCTACCTAGGAAGAACTTTCCTCCATTCTTTCTTACAAGCTGATTGTGTCAGCTATGTCTGTAAGGATTCATGTGAGGGGGCCTCATACCCTGCTGTGTCTCACATAGAAAGCATGGAGAGGTACATTTCATTACACTGGAATGAACCTGCATGTCCTCCATAGCCCTTTCTCCCATCTAAGTTGTGTTAAGTCTCAAGTTCCAGGGATCCAGGAATGCTGCTGCATCCCATATTCTGAACAGATCACCTGATATAGGACATGGTCTCTCGTTGATAGCCTGTTGCTATAAGTATGGGCATTGGCAATAGTTTCTGAAACCAAATTCCCTCAGCTTGGATAGTGGTGAAATTACTCACAATTCTGGTCCACATCTCCTTATAGACTTGAAATTCCTTCTTCTGAATTCAAACAACCTTAGCTTACATCATATCCAGATTCTCCTTTATTAGAAAGAAAAGTTATTATAGTAGAAATTCTAGAAATTTCTATGACCCTTCCTGTCATTTTTATACAAAACTTGAAAATTATCATGACAATAAGACTTTGTGTATAAGTCATAGACAGAGTGACTGCCATATGGACCTCTAGTTATATTGAACTGGGGCAACAGAGAAAGAAAGTATCCAAAGAGTAACAAAGCTAATTTAATTGATTCTAGAAAACAAGAAGCATCAGCTACAATCCAAGCAAAGGTTCTGTTTATCAGGACAAGAAGCCCTCTGCTTCCCAGAGCCAATCCTCTAGTTTCATTCCTTCAGCAGGACACCTGTCACACCTTTCTGTGATGCTGCCCCACACCTTTGTTCCCAAAGCCTGTGAATGAATACCACAGATGATCTTCTTCTTCTTCGTCTTCGTCTTCTTCTTTCTTCTAATTCTGCTTCTACTTTTTCTAACATCCCTCCACCAATTCCTTGCTTTTTCCCAGCCCCCAAATCTAGCAGTCATTCCCAGTTAACCCACAGGCCACACCTGCAGGAAAAATAGGTAGTCTGTCCAAAGACCTTCTCTTCCCTCCCTGTTTCCCCAGTCCCACTCCACTAGTCTCATCCCCACCTTTGCAGCAAAACACCCATGGCAGTCTTCCCTCCCCCACAGCCCCACATGCTCATCTCCTATGGATCCCACAGAACTTCCCACCTCTAACCTTCCTCTTCCTACTTGTTGCTTTTTCCCAGACTCCAATTCCAGCAGGCACCCCCTAATATACCAAGCCCCCCTTCTCTCAGGTCAACAAGTAGGCTTAAGATAGACCCACACCTCCCTTACTGCCACTGAGATTCACTCCCACCCCCAGTCTTATCCTCAGCTTTGTAACAGGAAACCAGACATGGTCTCCATTGCTCACTAACCTCATCCCCAACAGATCCCAAAAACCTTCTTCTCCAATCTTCCTTCCCTCAATTCATTCTAGTATCATAGCCTCCAAAACCAGCAGGCATTCCCTGTGAAGGCAGCAGATGAACAGGCCAGGGAAATACACAATACACAACAATCCACACTTTCCAAATCTCCAGAAAGGAAAGAGAATCGAAGGAATGAAACACCCACCCAACAAAAACAAACTCAATAATTAGAACCTATATATATAGTCAGCCCTAACCCAGATGCCTAGAGGCTAGCATAAGAACATAATCAATAACAGCAAGGGCATGTCTCCACCAGAGCCAGTTATCATACTAGAGCAGGCCCTAACTATTCCAACATAGTTTAAATACATGAAAAGGCCAGAAAACAGCATTTATGAAGGTGACAGAGTCTCTTGAAGAGGAAAAGAATAAATCCCCTAAAGAAATCCAGAAAAAGCACAAACAAATTTAGAGAAAATGAATAAATATCTTATAGAAATCCAAGAAAACACAAGCAAATGGTTGAAGAAAATGAATGAAACTGTTTAAGACCTGAAAGTGGAAATAGAAACAGCAAAGAAAAACACAACTGAAAGAACTCTGGAAATGAGAAATTTAGAACTTGAACTACAGAGGAAAGCTTCATGAACAGAATACAAGAGATGGAACAGAGAAATTTTGGTGTGGAAGATAGGATAGAAGAAATGGCTACACAGTCAAAGAAACTGCCAAATCTAAGAAAGAAAGAGAGAAAGAAAGAATAAAAGGGGGAGGAAGGAAGAAAGAAGAGAAAAACAAACAAATACATTCTAACACAAAACATCCAGGAAATCTGGGACACTATGAAAAGTCCAAACCTAAGAATAATAGAAATAGAAGAAGGATTAGAGTCCCAGAAAAACAGGCCCAGAAAATATTTCAATAAACTTATAGAAGAAAATTTTCTTAACCTAAAGAAGGAGATGCCTGTAAAGGTACATGAAGCATACAGAAAACAAAATACATTAGACCAGCAAGAGAAGTCCCTTCATCACATAACAATCAAAACATCAAACATACAGAACAAAGAAAGAATGTTAAAAAGCTGCAAGGGATAAAGACTAAGTAACTTACAAAGTCAGACTTATTAAAATTGCACCTGACTTCACAATGGAGAATCTAAAAGCCAGAGAGGCCTGGACAGATGTGCAGTAGATGCTAAGAGACCACAGATGCCAGTCCAGATTACTATGCCCAGCAAAACTTTCAATTATTATAAATGAAGAAATTATGTTATTTCATAATAAAGTCAAATTTTAAAAATTATATCTATCTACAAATCCAACAGAAGGCAGTAGAAGAAAACTTCCAACATAGGGAAGTTAATTACACCCATCAAAACAAAGGAAATAATCTCAAATAAGCAAAATCAAAAGGTTGAAAACACACACACACACACACACACACACACACACACATAACTGCTGCCATCCACAACAAAATAATACAAATCAACAACCATTGGTCTATGATCTCATTGCATTGGTCTCAAGTCATAAATAAAAAGACACAGACTAACATAATGGATGCAAAAAATCCAGATCTATCCTTTTACTGCATCCATGAAATACACGTCAACATCAACAATAAACATTGCCTCAGTGTAAAAGTTTGGAACATTATTCCAAGCAAATGGACCGAAGAAGCAAGCTACTATAGCTATTTTATTACTCCCCCCCCCCAATAAAAGACTTCAAGCAAAAACTAATCAAAAGAGAGGGAAGGACACAACATATTAATCAAAGGAAAAAACACCAATATGACATTTTACTTCTTAATATGTATCCCCCAAACGCAAAGGAACCCACGTTTGTAAAAGAAATACTACCACAGCTTAAATGACATACTGAACTTCACACAGTGATAGTGGGAGACTTCAATACCCAACTCTCACCAATGGAGAGGTCATCCAGAGAAAAACTAAACAGGGAAATACTGGAGATAACAGATGTTATAAACTAAATGGATCTAATAGATATTTACAGAAAATTTTACCCAAACACATAAGAATATATTTACTTTTCTGCTCCTCATAAAATTTTCTCCAAAATTGACACATACTTAGACACAAAGCAAATATCAACAGATACAAGAAAATTGCAATAACTGAATCCTATAGATATCCCAACATGGATGAAAGCTGGATATTAACAACAATATAAAGAACAGAATGCTTACAAACTATTGGAAACTAAACAACACATTATTGAATAAAAATAGGTCAAGACAGAAATAATGAAAGTAAAGACTTTTTAGAGTACAATGAAAATGAAGGCACAAAATACCCAAACTTATGGGACATAATAAAAGCAGTGCTAAGAGGAAAGCTCATAGCACTAAGTGCCTCCATAAATTGGAGAGTTCACTTACTAGCAACTTAAAAGTATACCTAAAAGTTCTAGAAAAAAATAAAATCAAACACATGCAAGAGGAGTTCACAGAAGGAAATAATCAAACTCAGGGCTGAAATCAATCAATTAGAAACAAAGAGAACTATACAAAGAATCAATGAAAGTAAAAACTGGTTCTTTGAGAAAATCAACAAGATAGACAAAACCTTAGCCCAACTAACTAAAAGGCAGAGAGACAGTATATAAATTAAGAAAACAAGAAATGAAAAGGGAAATATAAAAACAGACACTAAAAATGTTCAACGAATCATTAGGTCTTACTTCAAAAGCCTATACTCCACAAATCTGGAAAAATCTAAATAAAATGGATATTTTTCTCAATAAGAACCACTTACCAAAGTGAAATCAAGATTAAATAAACAATTTAAGTAGGCCTATAACCACTAGTGAAATAGAAACAGCTATTATCCCCCTCAATAAAACAGGATCATATGGTTTTAGTGCACAATTCTATCAAATTTTCAATGACTAATTAATGCCAATACTCCTCAAATTATTCCACAAAACATAAAAATAGTTTAGTTCATTTAAGAGGCCACAGTTATTCTCATACCCAAACCAAATAAAGATTTAACAAAGAAACAGAATTACAAACCAATTTCCTTTATGAACATGGATGCAAAAATATTCAATAAAATACGCACAAACCAAATCCAATAAAATATTAAAAGCATCATCCACCATGATCAAGTAGGATTCATCCCAGGGATGTAGGGGTGGTTCAATATACAAAACTTTATCAATATACTCTCCAAAAAAAAAACCCAGCCACCACAGGGTCGTCTCATTAGATGCCGAAAATGCCTTTGAAAAAATCTAACTCACCTTCTTCAGGATATAAGTTCTAGAGAGATTAGGTATACAAGGGACATACCTAAACATAATAAAGGCAATATATATATAGTAAGACAATAGTCAACATCAAATTAAATGGAAAGACACTCTAAACAATTCCACTAAAATCCAGAAGAAGTCAATGTTGTCCCCTCCCCCATTTCCATATCTATTCAATATAGTACTTGAAGTTATAGCAAGAGTAATAAGACAACTGAAGATCAGGGGACAAAAATTGACAAAGAAAAAGTCAAAGTATAATTATTTGTTGATGATATGATAGTATGCATAAGTGACCCTAAAAATTACACCAGGGAACTTCTACAGCTGATAAACACTTTCAGAAAAAATTCTGGGTGCAAGATTATCTCCAAAAACAATCAGTAGCCCTGCTATGGGGACAAAGTATGAAGCAGAGACTGAAGGAAAGGCCATCTAGAGACTGCCCCACCTGAGGATCCATCCCATATACAGCCACCAAACCCGGATGCTATTGCTGATGCCAAGAAGTGCTTGCTCACAGGAGCTTGATATAGCTGTCTTCTGAGAGGCTCTTCCAGAGCCTGACAAATACAGTGGCAGATGCTCACAGCCAACCATTGGACTGAGCATGGGCAACCACAATGGAAGAGTTAGAGAGAGGACTGAAGGAGCTGAAGGGGTTTGTAACCCCATAGGAAGAACAACAATATCAACCAACCAGACACTCCAAAGCTCCCAGGGACTAAACCACCAACCAAAGAGTACACATGGAAGGACCCATGGCTCCAGCTGCATATGTAGCAGAGGATGGCCTTGTCTGGAATCAATGGGAGGAGAGGCCCTTGGTCCTGTGAAGGCTTGATGCCCCAGTATAGGGGAACACCAGGGCCAGGGTGGTAAGGTAGGAGTGGGTGGGTATGTGGGGGAGCACCCTCATAGAAGCAGGGGGGATGGGATAGGGAGTTTGTGGAGGGGAAACCAGGAAAGGGGATAATATTTGAAATGTAAACAAATAAAATATCCAATAAAAAAATGACAAATGGACTGAGAAAAAAATTGGGAAACAACACCTTTCACAAAAGCCTAAGATAATTTAAAAATATCAGGCAGTAACTTTAACCACTCAAGTGAAAAATTTGTATGATAAAACCTTCACATATTTAAGAAAGAAACTGAAGATATCAGAAGATGGAAAGATTTCCCATGCTCATGGATCAGTAGATTTATCATAGTAAAGATGGTCATCCTAGCAAAAGTAATTAACATATTCGATAGAGTCCTCACCAAAATTAAAGTACAATTCTTTATAGATGTTGAAAGGCCAATTTTCAACTTCATATGGAAAAAACAACACACCCAAAACAACAACAATGAAAAACCATATCTAAAACAATCCTGAACAATTAAGAAATTTCTGGAAGCATCACAATTCAGAATTTCAAGTTATTCTATAGAGCTAGAGCTATAGTAATAAAAAACTGCATGGTATTGACATGAAAACAGATATGTTGATCAATGGCATTGAATGGAAGACCCAGATACAAATCCCCACACATACAAACACATGACATTTTGGGGACAAATAAAAAGCCAGAAACACACACTGGAAAAAAGATAACATCTTCAGCATATGATACAGCTCTAACTGGATGTTTGCATGTAGAAAAAAATGCAAATAGATGCATAGTTATCAGCATGCACAAAATTCAAGTTCAAGTGAACCAAGACCTCATCATAAAACCAGACATACTGAACCTAATAAATGAGAAAGTGGGGAATAGCCTTGAACACACTGAAACAGGAGACAATTTTCTAAGCAGAACCTCAGTAGTGCTGGTGGTAGGATCAACAATTAATAAATGGGACCTCTTAAAACTGAAAATCTTTTGTAAGGCAGTGGACCATCAGTTGGACAAAGCATCAGCCTACAGAATGGGAAAATATTTTTACCAACTCCATACCTGACAGAGGGCTAATATCTAAAATATGTAAAGAATAATAACAATAACTATAATAATAAACTAGATATCAAAAACCTAAACGATACAACTTATAAACTGGTTATAGACTTAAACAGAAAATTGTCAGTAGAGAAAACTCCAATGGCTGAGAAGCAACTAAAGAAATACTCAGCATCATTACCCATCAGGGAAATGCAAATCAAAAGTACTTTGAGACTCCATCTTACATCTGTCAGAATGGCTAATTTCAATAACACAAGTGACATATCATGCTGGCAGGGATGTGAAGCACAAAGAACACTGGTTTATTGTTGGTATGAGTAAAAACCTGTACAGCCAGTATTGAAATCAATATGGTGGTTCCTCAGAAAACTGAATCCATCTACCTCAAGACCAAGTTATCCCACTCCTAGGCATATAACTAAAGGATTTTCCATCCTACCACAAGGACACTTGTTCAGTGATGTTCACTGCAGCTGTATTCATACCATCCAGAAACTGGAAACAACCTACCTGCCCCCTAAGGAGAGAACGGGTTTTAAAAATGTAATATATTACACAATGGAGTATTACTCGGCTGTTAAAATATTACATCATGAAATTTGTAGGCAAATGGATAAAGCTAGGGGAAAAAAAATCGTCCTGAGTGAGGTAACCCAGACCAGAAAGATAAATTTGGTATGTATTCACTTATAAGTGGATATTAGTAAATGATAAATATGATACAACCCATAGACCCAAAGAGGTTAAGTAAAGTGAGGCAGTCTATGGGTGGGGGCATATGGCTCTCCCTAGAATGGGGAAATGGGTTTTATGGGTGGATTGGGAATGGAAGAGGATAGGCAGGCATATAAAGGATTCAACCATGTAGTGGGGGAGATAAGGCCAAGGGTGAGAGTGTAGTCAGAGATGGCTGGAATTGGGGTGGCAGAGCTTTGGAAGGTTGGTATGGAAACCTAGTGTAGAGGGTACTTCCTGGAATCTATGAATGTGATCCTAATGAGGACTCCTAGTAATTGTAGATATAAAAACACAATAGGCCATCTCTTATAGCCAGGCAAGGCTTCCAGTGGCAGGACTAGGTTGCATTCGACTGAGTTGTTTTCCAAGGGGGTCCCAGGGAAACCCCCAAACAACTTTGGCTGATGTCAACACAAAAGACTGCTCTCTGCAAACTGACAGCAGAGTCCCATTGCCACCAACATCCACAGAACTCACTGAACATTTAGTTAGGAACGAAATGATCTTAAACCTTGTAAGTGTGTTGGCTGTCCTTTACCAGAGAGAAAAATTTCAATATGCAACAGAACTGCAGTCTTCCAGCCAACTCCACATGTTTTCTCCTTGAGTGACAACTGAATGAAGTGCTAGAATTTTGCTAAGAACTTGCTAGCACCAGGAGAGATTTCCCCTTCAGGGATTAAAAGATTTAGTAAACCCCTAGTCTGTGTTTACAGTGCTTTCCAGTTTCTAATGCATTTCCAGGACCATTATTGAATTCAGTCCTCAAAATAATTCTGTGAAGTAGCTATGACTAAAGCCATTTATATTTGGGGGGAAGGGGAGCAATGGGGTCGGAATATGCTGCCTAGGCTGGTCTGCAACTCCTGGGTTCAAACAACCCTTCCACCACGTCATCTGGATTTAGCAGAAGCTACATGCATTAACTGTCATTCCTAGTTTATAAAATACAGTAGAATGTAGGTATCGAACAGTGCACTGAGTAATTTAAAGTCACAGTCTCTCTCTCTCTCTCTCTCTCTCTCTCTCTCTCTCTCTCTCTCTCTCTCACACACACACACACACACACACACAGCCCTAAATTTTTAACTCAAACATAAGTTCTGAGCAGACTGCAAATCTTACACGAACCTCCAATCTAGTACCTCAGTACTTCTTTCCTTCTTTACTGCCTGAACACACATCATCCCCCAAGGTCTCTTTCATGATGTCTTCTACTCACCTAGGAGTTTTATAGCTATAGTCTAGCCAAGCCTTCAGACTAGAAAGATATAGGTGCCTACAAACAGTGATCCAGCAGCTTCTGATTTTAACAGTTTA
Source organism: Rhynchomys soricoides (assembly GCA_019843965.1). Lineage (NCBI taxonomy): Eukaryota > Metazoa > Chordata > Mammalia > Rodentia > Muridae > Rhynchomys > Rhynchomys soricoides. Next base: position 115,938 of record JADRCH010007404.1, on the reverse strand, counting down.
ATTTTAAAGGAAATGGACCTCACTTAACTAAATTTCCTTTCTTTTGTTTCTAGCTATTAAAGAACTTGCATATCTAATAAATATTTAATAGGAATTCAGGCCCCTCAGCATCTCATTACAATGTCTTAGAATAGTATCCTCATTGTCACTTGCTTAATTATGCTAGAAAGAGTTGAATTGTATGGCTGTTGGGATCAGAAAGTGATTAAATTCACTTGGCAAGACTTTGGATATCTCATTATGATCTTCATTTAGCACTTCTAATGGAATTATTTTTCCCCAATACTGACTTGAAAAAGGCTTGTTCAGTATAGCTAACTATATTCCCAGATATGTACAATTTTGCACTGTGACAGAAAAACTCAGAACTTACTTCACACATCATTTTCACCACAAGTCATACAAAAAGTAAATGCATAATGTCTCAGAGAAAAGGCTGGGACACTTGGACGTAGAGACTCCTAAGAGCTGGCAGTCTAGCCTTCTGTGATGAGGGAATCCATTGCAGCGGTTTGCACAATACCTGCTTTAACCCCTCCAACTTGCGTTAATTCATCCTTATACCGCTAGCTACCTGGGGTGGTACACAGGCTATCTGGTAGTGGGTAAATTATGTTAAAGTGCTTGCTTTCATCATGACAGAACCAACATCATGTCCTTATTTGCATAGATATTCAGGACATATATTTGCCTTCTCTGCATGCCATGCTTCTGACAAAAATGGCATCACATGGACTGATAAAATGACTGAGTTATCATTATGATGACTCAGACAGCACTGCTTATGATGAAGGAAAAAACTTGATAGCAATAGAAATACAAAAATTAGTCTATGCTTCTGGATTGAGTAAGTTCTAGCATGTTATCAGCCATGCAGAAGCAGTATCAATAAAACAGTGGAGTAGTCTTTTGAAGCCTTAGTTACAATGACAGAAAGATGGCAATACTTTGTAGGACTGGGTTTGGTTCCCTAGAATTATACACTCACTCTCTCTCTCTCTCTCTCTCTCTCTCTCTCTCTCTCTCTCTCTCTCTATATATATATATATATATATATATATATATATATATATAACATAGTATATTTTGTCTTTGAATCAGTGTTAAATGGAAGTGATTTTCCAACATTTTGCTTTTCTGTTCTTGAAACTATATTCTGCTGGCCTAGAGTTTTTACTTCCAGAGGAAGAAGACCTTCCCGAAGAGATACAGCTACAATTCAATTAAACAAGGCATTAGATCACCCCTAGGCCACTTTAGGGCTTCCCATGGGATTACTGATCCAAAATAAGTGTTCCAAGGCTTACTACTTCACTTCACAGTGGAAGTACAAGAGTGTGGGTCCTGAGTGCAAAGGAACCTTAATGACATCTTTAATGCTATCATGTCCTCAGATAAATACCAAAAAGATAATCACATGGCAAGCCAGACAGAATGACAAATAGCATAGACCCTCAGAGTAAAGGTTTGGGTCATTCCACCAGGTAAAAATCCACAACATGCTGATGTAGTTTCTATAGGCAACAGGAAGACAAAATGGGTAAAATTTTAAAAGTAGCACAAATACCAGGGACAATGACAGTTACAGAAATGGGGACTGTGATAGTCATGAACATTTCTTCTTCCTTTGTCCATAAATGCTCCTGAGCATGTAAGGATGTATACAAGAAAACAGCTTTTTTTTCCTTTCCTCTCTCACTTCCTCATCAGTTAACATAAGGTGCGCTAACTTTATATCACAAACCAAGAAACATTAAGTTTTAAGTCATAATATTTAAGTTAAAGGATGTCAGAAAATGCAAAACAATAAAGATGTTATACCCTCTTCTGAAGAAAAGACTAGTGTTTTTCAGCTACATACAAGACAGTTCTATGACCCAGGCAGGAACTATTGCCTTGTTACTGTTTATTCAGGAACTAAGTCTGACTTAAGGAAATGCATACAGATGCCTAATTGATAAAGAGGTGATTAGTAACAGTTGTGTGTGTCAATTTGACTGTACTAAGAGATTCTCAGATAGTGAGTAAAATATTATCTCTAGGTGTGTTTATAAGGTTTTTATTTGGAAGGGCTTCTCCTTTGCATTGGTGAAGTCAATAAAGTAGATGGCCCTCTCCAATCTGGGTGGGCCTCACCTAAGCCTTTCTAGTTCAGTTAGAAAATAAAAACGACAGAGAAAGGGTGGGTTTTACTCTCTGCTAAAGCTCTGCTAAGCATCCCCTGTCAGGAACATTGGAATTCTTGGTTTTCAGGGTTTTGAACTCAGACTGAGAATGAACAAGCCTTGGAGACTAAACTTCAACAATGCCACTGGCTTTCCCAGGCTTTTGGCTTACAGACAACAGACCAATGACCTTTCTCAGTCCCTACAGTCACATGAACCAATCCACTCTTAGTAAATATATTGGTTATTTTCTTATTAGAGCCCAACTAGCACATAATCTGTAGCTTAGCTATAACATGGTAAGAATAGACAGTAGAAAAAGTAAGGGAACAGTCAAAAATTAACTGCCAAACATTACAGTTGATTTGCTAAACCCTGTCTTTGAGCATTTACAATATTAGCTCATTTAATCTTTATTACAAATCTTTGAGTTAAATGTCATTGCTAACTAAGCCACACAGAGGGTATTCACTGGCTTATCCCAAGTGGCACAGTTCATAAGCAGCATAGCTAGAGCTAGGACCAAGTTAATCTGTGTCTCTAGAATCTTTACTTGTCTCCAGGATGCATGCTGTGCTAAGAATGGAGGCTGTTTTCACTCTCTGTGAGGTATATATCACTAATAAACCTGAAAACCTGAATTCCACATTCCGCATCTCTCTCTCTCTCTGTCTCTCTCTCCTTTCCTCTCCTCTCCTCCATTTCTCTGCCTCTCTCCTCCATTTCTCTCTCTCATAAACTAGTGTTCTCAATGAAGATCCAACATAAGAGAGTTAGGCCTCAGAGAATGGGAAAATCTTCACAGCCTTGTTCAGAACACAGTTCTTCTCCAATGAAATATTCGGAGTCCCTGGGAAGTTTCCAAGTTTCCTTCAGAGGTTCATACGATTGATCTTATTCATAGTGGTGTCATTATTCACCATGTCTCTTTAATCAAGAACTAGCTCATTCACTGAAACTGTGGACTTCCATTTGTAGAGGTGCTGTTTGGTTTGGCCAACCTCTTTCCAGGAAGCCATGGCAACTTCCCTAACAGGAAGTGGGTCCAAGTCTCCAGGAGTTTCCAATGTCTTAGCCATTTGTTCCACATGAAGCCATGATTCAGAAGTACCACTCAATAAGCATATAAGAAATTTATGTCTTGGGGATGAATGGCATAGTTAAACAAAAATGGTCAATGGTTTTATTCTTGCTTTATCCTTCATCACTGACAAAGAGAAATATGCACACTGGATTTTTTACAAGGTAGTCTTCCTCAAGAGCAGATGAGATAATATTCTAAACCTTACATCTTGTTCCTTCATTTTAGGGCATGTGATTTTAATCCACAATGTCTTCAATGGTAAGGTCACTTTTCTAAGATCACTCTGGTGAAGAGAAGTAAGCCTACAATATAAAGAATGACTCATGTGACATGATTTATTCCTGTCTGAAAGTAATTCACATATAAGCAGAAGTTCTTCATCATGATAAGGGCAAGGAAAGAATACCAGAGACAGCTGAAATGACTGCAAACAGGACAGCTGTGGAAAGATGGCTAAGAGTTGGTTCAATTTTGAAATGAACCTCTATGGTTAAATAGCCCCACCAAGTGCTCTTAAGGAAGCATAGGTATAACCTCCTTCGTGGCATTCAACAAAAGAAAAAGCAGCAGATGATGATCAACTGCCATAGTTTTCATAGGAACAAGGCTGTGATTCTCAGTGCTTCCTTGTATACTAATTCATTTAAGCTATGAAGTGTTCCTGGGGTGCTGATTTTGTTCCCAATAGAGGAAACCAAGGATTGAAATGACATTTTACCTGGTGTAACGTGATAATGATGTAGCATAGCTGGGAATGACACATGATGGCATTACATTTTTCTGAGGAAATTATAGGAAGGCACCAAAAGAAATATAACTCAGTAATTTGACTTGCAAAAAACTGGAGATTTTTTTCAGTGGGTATTGATAATGTACACAATGCCTTCACTTAAGTGTAGACAAATCGATGCCCAGAGTTTATCATACCCTGTATCAGGCACTAGTCTTTGTAGATGTCCTTGGCACTGCAGCTATTTACTTTCACTATTCATTCTTCAACTATTTTTCATTAGGCATTATAACAGATGACTGGGTATCAGCCTTATTCAGGAATCATAATTACAAATTACAGAAACCAAAATTAGCATAGTCTTAAGTTTTTCAAAAATGAATAAACAAATAAGAGCAGAGCCAGGCATCATGGTACACACCTATAATACTGCCAAAGTGAAGGCAGGAGAAACAGGAGTTCAAGACCAGACTTTGCTCCATAACACTTTGTTCTTAATACAAACAGTTTCCTAAAGTAATATTTTATATAAAGAATTTAAGAAAGATTTAAAGTCCAAATCTTAAGAAAAAACTAAATCCTTCAGGTAATCAAGGGTTCAAACACCATCATCTTGGTCATTTATGAGTATGTAAACATTCTTTTGCAAATTCTGTGTGTAAGCCTGCATTGTTATACACATGCTAAAACCTTACAGTGTGCAATTTCAAACTATGTCGCTTTTGGGGAAAATTTAAAACTTACAGAACAGAGTTTGTCCATCTAAACAACAGTGTTCAAAGGACTAGTGGAGAACATGACAACCCTGAAGATAATCATGTGAGAGAAGAGAGCCCAAGGAAAAGAGCATGAGACAGACAACCCTGTGGACATTTATATGTCATCTGAAGGACTAGCTAGTTCATCATAAAATGAGCACCCAGCCTAATCATCAACAAGTTAAAAAGCCACATAGTAATCATGTCTCACTACAGACTACTAAACTTCTAGAGGTGAAAGTAAGATGAGTATACTACTAGATATCCCCAAAGCACATTCATATTGCAGAGGAGGCAGAAACCCTCACATGCAGCATTCACTTCCTCGGTAGCCAAGAGAAAAATCTATGCTATAGAAAATTATTGGCATACTCTTCATCTTGAACCTGTTCTATCTGCAACTTTACACAGATCCTAGCTGGCAGACAATCCTGTCACTAAAATCCCAATGGTCATTAAAGAAATAAATACAGTTTTAGGGATAATTTGCCACAAAGAAACTTTCTAAGCCCTTGTCTCGAATCATCTGATTTCACTTCACTTTACAATAGCCATGGAGATTACTTATTTCTCACTTCATTTGGCCTCCATTTCTTTACCTGCCATGATTATTGCTATTATTTTTATAGTAAATGCCCCACACAGGCTCAGCTGTGGCAGTCCTGAGCTTCAGTTATTTACAGTGTTTTGGGAAGTGCTGGATACACTGATTCCCCAGTGCTAGGAAACAGGAAAGAATCATTGCACCCAGCTTTTTATGTGAATCCTGCAAATGCAATCTCAAATCCCTTAAGTCATCTCACCAGTCTCTCCTTCACTTACAATCTTTACTCACTACCTTTGAGCCCACTGTAGGCTTTTGAGTTTCAAACCCCTGCCTCCAATGGTCTTTGGCTCTTCATTACTTGTAATGATGTTGTTATTTCGATTTTCTATCTTAAATCATGCTTCCTATAACCACTTTATGCATATATGTTACAAAATTAATTTTGTGGTGACAAAGATTTGATAACTGTCCTAATAACAGCAGGAGTATATATACATAGCTATGTAAGGCATACATGGTACAAGAATGACAAATTTACATGTAAATCATCTAAAATTTGGATGTCAAAATGAATATATTTATTAGGATATTTCTGTGGTCAATAAGAACACTTATGTAGCTAAGAGAACTAGAACATTTGAGATTTCTCATAAGAGCACTATATAATTTATTGAGTCTCTATACTTCCATCAGAGAATAAGAAAACCTTCTCATAATTTGCAGCCATCCCTACAGATAGCTCATGAGTTCCTAGGGGACATGAGCTACATTTGATGATTTCAGTATTCTCATGGCCCATATAATTCAATCCATAGGGAGCACTGATTCAGTTTGCCAACGAGTGGATTGTGAACACCCCACAACCAGGTAGGATACACAGAACACATAAGATCACAAAGTTCAAAGGCTCATCTAGCAGAAGTGGAAGTGCTAGCTAATTACAATTCAAGGGCAGAAGGGCTTCATAGAACCCCATAGAAGCAATTGTTTTTGACTTGTTAGAATCATTATTAGACTCGGGGGGTCTATAATTCCATTTAAACAAAAGAAATACTGAAATAAAATGTGTTTTGATGTTCCAGTCTCAAAATGACTTTTCTTCATATTATCTGTCTCCAGGTACAACAAAATAGCTCCAGAGTCACAGTAATCTTACTTAAATGAAAGAATTATTTAACAAAATGATAATTTATCAGCTGCAACATTAAAAAACATTAGTCATAAAATGGTACAGAAAGGGAGAAATGGCTAAGGAAATCCAAGGATAATGGGCCAATGAAACTGCTTTCAGGGTGGCACACAAGGCCATTTTGTGGATGTTACATCTCAATATAGACTTAATGGCCAAGCCAAGATAAGGAGGAGAATAAGTACAATAAGAGGTAAGTATGTACCAAGTTCAACACAAATTAGTCAGCTTGGTTCAGTAGAGACCACTGGCCCATGAAAATATACTGTACAGACTTATAGTTAACAACAGAAGACATGAGTTAATAGCACCTTAGTCTCTCTGCAGCACTGTCATGACATAGGGGGACTTATGAAAGTCACAATAATATTTTGCACTTCCAAGAAAAACAGATATCTCATAGCAACTATATGTAAAGCTAGAGCCCCTTTGTCTTAGTCAGGGTTTCTGTTCCTGCACAAACATCATGACCAAGAAGCAAGTTGGGGAGGGAAGAGTTTATTGGGTTTACACTTCCACACTACTGTTCTTCACTAAAGAAAGTGAGGACTGGAACTCAAGCAGGTTAAGGAGCAGGAGCCTATGCTGAGGCCATGGAGGAATGTTGCTTACTGGCTTGCTTGCCTCTCCTGGCTTGCTCAGCCTGCTTTCTTATAGAACCCAAGACTACCAGCCCACAGATGGTACCACCCACAAGGGGCCCTCTCCCCTTGATCACTAATTGAGAAAATGCCTTACACCTAGATCTCATGGAGGCATAATCTCACCTGAAGTTCCTTTCTCTGTGATAACTCCAGCTTGTGTCAAGTTGACACACCAGCCAGTACACCCTTCTTCCAGCAGCACTACACTAGAAGCTCAAGGTCTCATTGTGTGTAGACCTAAGGAAATAATTGAGCCTGTTGTTTTCTCTTTATAAAACATCTCTTCTGGGACCTAGAAAAATGGCTCAGCAGCTAAGAATGTGCATGGCTCCTGAAGAAGACACAAGTTTGATTCCCAGCACTGACATAAAATAGCGCACAAGTACTTGGAACTCCAGCTCCAGGGGATCTGATACCCACCCCTGGCCTCCTGTAATACATGCATTCATGTGTAAATATACAAAAACATAGTTAAAAGTAATAAAATAAATCTATTTTTAAAATTGTTTTTTTCCAGTGCTGAACTAGAAGTTTGATACACATATGATGTAGCCTATTGTCTACTGCTTTTTTTCTTATCCTTTGTCTATACCTAATTAGTGGTGAAGTAGAGGGCTACCTATATTCCTTCACATTGATAGTCTATGCCATTAAACATCTCTCAACTTCCTTTAGTTAAAATAGCCATTCCACAAACTTCTCCAGCACTGAAAAAAACCACAACATCCTTAGAGAAGGAACCATTTCTGAAGACTAATCATCCTTTAGGAAAAAGACCAAACTCCTGCCTTACTCAAGTCCATGTTCTTAAACCACACCTATGACCATGTCACACATCTGTTTAGAGACTCTCTAAATAACAGGCTTTATCTCAATGCTTTGTGTATAATTAACCATGCAGCCATCATCCAAATTCCATGAAACAGGGATGTTTGTTATCCTCATTTCAATTTCATAGGCTTAGAGCAGTTAATGAGCATAAAGTTGCAACACTGAATAATTTACAGATTTAAAATTTAAACCAAGTCAAACCCCAAAATCTTTAAGACCAGCTTTAGTTCTTAGATCTTATTTAGAATGCAAATTCTGATAGAACTGGTCTAGGATAGGCCTAAGACTAAACATTTCTGAAAAGCTCTCAAGAGACACTGGTTTTTGTGAAAATAAGATAGCACCTTAAATGACAAGGCTCGATTCAGATTCCAATTTGAATGGCAAGACTCTAGAATTTTCTGCATCCTGAAAGGAACATCCTGTAAGATAGTACAGCCACTATGAAAATCAGTGTGGAAGTTCCACAGGAAAACTACTAATAGACCATTACCATGTGACCCAGCTATGCCATTCCTGGGCATTTACCTAAAGGATTCCAAGTAAGCATACCACAAGAGATTCTTGTACATAAACGCTTATCACAGCACTATTCTCAACAGCTAGTTATAGAATTGATAGTCTACAACAGAGGGATGGATAAAGAAAATATATGCATATATAATGGAAACATATCATCCATAAAGAAGAACAAAGTTTATGTTGTTTGTTGGAAATTATATGCAACTAGAGATAATCATATTAAATAAATTAATCCATGCTCAGAAAGCTAAACATCATATTTTCTTTAATATATGGTTCATATATAGAGATAAACAAATAGTATATGATTTTAAGATGGAAATAGAAGCAAAACTGTCTAAGGAAGCAAAGAGGAATAATGAGAGTGGGAAGAAAGGCAGGAGTGAGAAGAATAAACATGTAATATAAATGTGTATAAAATGCCCTTATGTAACACAATACCAATTACAATGAATACATAATGTAAAATCTTAGAGTAATAATAAAAGGTGCTTTGTTTACACATAAGGTATTTGGTTTAAAGATCAGTGTCTTGATAATTTCTTGGACAGTTCTTTGCTAATATAGTCAATAAAACACATTAAGAAGGTAGAGATGATATTGAGTGGAGAGTAATACTTCCAGAATTACTAGTCTAAACTAGCATATTCCATAGTAGTAGTAGTATCTAAAAGAATGTGGCATTTGGAAAACTCACTCAGAAGTTATTATTTGCTTTTATTAATACAGTGGAGTTGGAGCTTTGCTCAATTACAAACCTGATCACAATCACTTAATTTAGGGAATTTCAAGAGTGGTCTCTCAAATGCATGTAACCAGGAAATATGCTATGTCCTCCTACACTTTCTAAAGACCTGCTAAAGGCCAAGCTTAGTTGCTCATTGATTGTCACTCTCTTGTTTCTTATTTCAGAATATAATAATGTTTTTGGAAGCATGATAAGATGAAGTCACATGTTTAACCAAGAAAAACAGTTCTTACATAACTATATACACTTTATACAGACCAATTCATTGACATGCTAACCATCCATGTAGCAATAATCTTCAGGAAAAAGAGCAGCAAAGTGGCTTCAAACGAAGCTGCTAAACAACAATGAAGAGGAAGTTCTAACAAGGATTACTCTTTTTTTTTAATTTTCATATCTTATTTACATTTCAAATGTTTTCCCCTTTCCAGATCTCCCCTTTGGAACCTCCCCATTCCCTCCGCCCTCCCCCTGCCTCTATGGGGATATTCTCCAACCCACCTCCCCACCCCACCCCCCACCCACTCTCATTTTCCCTCCTTGACATTCTCCTATACTGGGGGATATAACACCCTCAGGCCCAAGGGCCTCTCCTCCTCCTGACGGGTAACAAGACTCTCCTCTGCAGTCTTTGTGGCCAGCACTAAGGGTCCCTCCATGTGTATTCTTTAGTTGGTGGATCAGTCTCCAGAAATATGGGGGGTCAGGCCAGTTGCCAGTGTTGCTACCTCCTAGGGCTGCACATTCTCTCAGCTCCTTCTCCAAGCCCTCCATCTGGGACCTCGTACTCAGTACTACTGTTCCTGCGAAGTGACTCTTGGGTATTTCAAACTTTTAGGCTAGTAACCACTTAACAGTGAGTACATACCATGTTCATTCTTTTGTGACTGCGTTGCGAATTGATCCATTCCTATCTCCCTGCACAAAGCTCACGTCCAAGTGGATCATGGACCTTCACATAAAACCAGATACACTGAATCTAATAAAAGAGAAAGTAGGGAAGAGTCTCAAACACTTGGGCACAGGGGAAATGTTCTTGAACAGAACACCAATGGCTTGTGCTCTGAGGTCAAGAATTGACTGATGGGACCTCATAAAATTACAAAGCTTCTGTAAGGCAAAGGACACTGTAATTAGGGCAAAACGGCAACCTCCAGATTGGGAAAAGATCTTTACCAATCCTACATCTGATAGAGGGGTAATATCCAATGTATACAAAGAACTCAAGAAGCTAGACTCCAGAGATACAAATAACCCTATCAAAAAATGGGGAAGTGAGCTAAACAGAGAATTCTCAACTGAGGAAACTCGAATGGCTGAGAGCACCTAAAGAAATGTTCAGCATCCTTAGTCATCAGGGAAATGCAAATCAAAACAACCCTGAGATTCCACCTCACACCAGTCAGAATGGCTAAGATCAAAAACGCAGGTGACAGCAGATGTTGGAGAGGATGTGGAGAAAGAGGAACACTCCTCCATTGCTGGTGGGAATGCAAGCTGATACAACCTCTCTGGAAATCATTTTGGCGGACCCTCAGAAAACTGGACATAATACTACCTGAGGACCCAGCTATTCCACTCCTGGGCATATACCCAGAAGATGCTCCAACATGTAATAAAAACACATGTTCCACTATGTTCATAGCAGCCATATTTATAATAGCCAGAAGCTGGAAACAACCCAGATGTCCCTCCACAGAGGAATGGATACAGAAAATGTGGTACATTTACACAATGGAATACTACTCAGCTATTAAAAACAATGACTTCATGAAATTCATAGACAAATGGATGGATCTTGAAAACATCATTCTGAACAAGTATTACTCTTACAAAGAAAGAATTTTTGGTAAATGTTTGGTTGGCTACCTTTTCTCTAAAAAGAGGCATATTGAACCAGCTGGCCCAACTAATTTTAGGTCATTTCAAATTTGTATTTTGTCCCATTGAGCCTTTTAGAGATAGAGCTTAAAATAAGTAGATGTTTTTCAAACTCTTCTGGGTCTAAGAATGGGATACTTTATTATACCATCAGGAATCATGTTTCAAGAAATACATGAGGTTGTCATTCTCCAAATGACTAGTTCTTTAATGGATTGCTTTAGCTGTAAGCATTATCCATTGTTGATTTTGTGTTGCCAAATTCATTTGATGAATAGGTTTGGCTATATATTAGCTTCATTTCTGTCTCTGTGATAAAATAACCTGTCAAGATCAACCTAATCAAGAAAAGGTTGATTTTGCCTCACAGTTCCAGAGATAACAGAATCAGTCATGGTGGGAAAGACATATCAACAAGCAGTGAAAACATGGTGACAGAAGAACAAAAATATATGGTTACCTTGTATCTTCACTCAGCAAGTAAGACCAGGTAATAAAACCTCAAAGTGTCCCCCACACCCAAGAATATCTTTCCTCCAGCAAGACTCTACCTCCTAAAGGTTTCATAATCTTCCAGAAGTGGTGCCAGAAACTGAGGACCAAGTATTCAAACACATCACTCTATAGGGTATATTTCATATTCATACAATAATAGACACCATTTTAATGAATGATTTGCAAAGACAAATTCATAGAGAGGATTTTTGGCACTAAATGTTATGATTGTTGTACTATATACAATAACTACAAGTCATGGATCATTGCTCTGGAAGATGGTGTCCTTCTAAATAACTGATATAAATACAGCAAACATCTGTCCTAAGATTAAGTATACCAATGAATCTTAAAGAAATAAATATCCCAAGCATCTTAGAAATGACAATATCATAGTAAACATTACATCTTCAACAAGTCACAGAGATTACATCCCAAATCATATGTCATGAATCCTCCATTTATATAGACAACATAGTACTGGAGATTTGAGAGATTTATATAGATTAGTGTTTCAGCTAGATGTTACAAATTATAAGAGCATCTACTCTGTGGCCACTCTGCACTACATCTGCTGCCCTTTTGGGGCATCCAGGCCTGTTGAGCACAGAGCTGGATTGGAGGAAATATAGAAGTATATTTTTCAAAACCTACTTTAGTAAAGATTCTTGAATGCTTCAACCTCCCTTCTAGCCCATCATCCCCCAGAGGTAGTGAAAAAAAATTGTTATAGGGCAAAGGGGGATGTGGACCTGTTTAGAAATAGTTCTTTAGGGTGATTACAATCTTCACTGTCAGCAGTCCAGTCCTCTAGCAAAACACCAATGTGAGTCAGCAGCTGAAGTCCAATCAACTCAGCAATCTCCACTCATGATTCAACAATAGCAGTTCAATTCAGAAGAAACCACAAGGTTCGACCAATCAGCACAAGTCTGCTGAAGTGACAAGAACCCACCTGAATATCACAAGATCTTTGGAGGGTTACTGTCTATGAAATTATGTCAAGCAAAGAGCAGCAACATGATACAAGGCAGACCAATACATGAGCATTGTCAGCAAAGACTAGTGGGGCAGAGCAAGGTGAACCAATGCCAGAGTCTCCTCCCTCAGTCTGTGGGGTCATATTTATATTCTTTCTAAACATGTCCTCTCTCATGGCTGGTTCAGCAAAACATCCTCTCACCTGTGTCTGCTTCAGAAAAACATCCTTTCACCTGTCTTCCCCAGCAAAACATCATAAGATATAACTGAGTTTCCAAAGAAATCAGAAATTTCCACTTCAAGGAAGGAAAGCTTAGCCTGGTGGGGTAAGTGAAGTGCAGGATCTCAGTCTGTGGTGAGTGCACAGGCAATGAACATACCTGGGAACAGCTTCAGATGATTGGTTCATTTATTAGGGAGGAAAGAGAAAGGAGTATTTATGCCCTTTGGGATGTGGTCAGGGTCTCTGGGAAAAAGTGTGTGGTCATGTACCATTGGCCAGGACAGGGTGTTGTAAAATACTTCATCAGAGGCTGAGTACCTATCTACATACTCTGGGGCCAAAAACACCCTTAGAAGGTCAAGCAAGAAATGAAGCCTAATAATTGACAGGGTAACAAACTCTTACTAGGATTATTGGTGGAGTCTGGGTCTCTTTTCTCCTCGGAGGTCATTGGCCACAGTCAGAGAGGGAAAAGGGAGCATAAGGTGCTGGCAGGGTTTGGACTGCTGTATGACAGAAGGATATCCAGAGACCAGACCACTACAGTGAGACAACTCTACATTATTGCTCCAGAGATAAGGGTATATAATGGCTTTTATGGGTACTGATGGAAAGGGCTAATTGGTCATAACATAGTACCTAATTATCATGCAGGCAGGAAGCCAGAGTGGGACTTGTGTGCTGAGTTATGCAGTGTTTGCAGAGAGTTCTGCACAAGGTCATTATTCAGATAAGGTGAGGCACCTGTGCTCACCGACACTCTCCAGACAAGATCAGGCAGAAAAAGGGAAGCCTTGCTGGGAAAGGAAGTCCTCCATTTTGTGGCAAGCTCAGAACACCATCTGGACTTGGGGAACTTTTACCTTAATACCAGGGTTCTCCAACAGTTGGAGAGTCAGCTTTATGGTGCCATGTTGGGAAGTGGAGGTAGCCAACTCCTGCTGTCCTTGTATTTGAGGTATTCAAGGTTGAAACTCCCTCAATGCTTCCTCTATAACCCTGCACCATTATGGTCCAATGCTCTGTAACTGTGTGTGAAAACTTCATATATTCATATATTTATCATTTAGTTTAAAAATACTTTAATTAGCATTAGTATATAGACACTATACAAAGTACTAAACTATAGTGAACTGGAAACTTAAGGGTTCTTTGGAAAGTCAGTTGGATAGTATTTTGCTGGGCAAATATGAAGGAATGTTTAGATGGAGCAGAAATGGGAGAAAGGATGTTCTGCTAAAGCAAGCACGTGAAAGGACACGTGATGAAAGATTCTTTGCTAACAACATGCACATATTGGTCTGCCTTACACTGAGTAGTTGAGCTGCATATGTCAGGACGCCATAGAAAGAAACACACCAAAAAACTTCTGGTGATGTGCTGCAGTTTCATGCTGCTTCTGCAGGCTCCAGTTGATTGGCAGAGTGATGTCAACTGAGATAGACAAACGCACTGAGGCAAGACCCATGCTGAGGCAAGGCACAATGAGGACACGTGATACTTGGAGGGTATACATAGGACTCAACAGACAGTGACAGAGGCTGAGCTTGGCTTGCTTATAGAGCTAGCTGTGCAACACTTGTGGGTTTCCAGTCTTTGCTGATTTTTGCTTGCCTGAGAGAGGCACAGCTGAGAATTTCTCCTGGTGTTCCTCTTGATTCCTCCTGCTGACTTGTGCCGAGGGCAAAGCCTGGCTGTCTCTGTTAGGTCATGTAACCACTGTTGCTAACCTGGTAGATGAATGAATGAAATGGAACCAAAAATTGAAAAATCCAAATAATCTTGCCTGAAGAAAAGCTTCTGCAATTAAGAGCACTTGCTGTTCTTCTAGAAGACATGAATTAGGTTTCCAGCACCCACACAGAGGTTCAGAACTGTCTGTAACTCCAGTTCCAGGGATCCAATGCTTTCCACAGGCACCAAGTATGCACATGATACCGATACATATACGCAGATTAAACACTTACATGCATAAAAATAAATAAATCTCTTTTTTCAATCCAAATCTTGGTGCTGGGGGTACGGCATACTGGTAGAGTGCTTGCAAATCACATGCAAGGTCATTAGGTTCTATTCTCAGTGCTGGTTTTTGTTTTGAAGTCCAAACTCTAGGAAACAGCAAATAGTTTGTCATAGTTAAGTCTTACACCTTGTCAAGTTTACCAGGTTTGTGAGAGCAAAGATGTGGCAAAAAGAATTGCTAGCGATTCTACCCCCATCTTCAGATTTATTGTCCAGTCAAGACTGAACAGAGTGGACTATGCAACTAAGGAGAAACCAATGATGTGTGAGGAAAGGAAAAGAACTTTACAAATTAAACAAATAAGTAAAATTTTTAGAGTTTATAAATCATAGGGCATCCTTCTGAGATTTATCAATGTTATGACCCTGTTAAAAGTATTCCAGCCACAATATAATATCTGAACCACAAAGTAAAATGATGATTTAGAGCCACCTTCCACCTGGCTTTGGAACTGACCAAACTAGGGAGACAGTGAATGAAGAAACAGTAGGCATAGTTATAGAAAATCTGCGATCAGATGGGGCATATGCTCTGATGGAGAGATACCAGCAGTCCATAAATTCAAGGTGTTTATTACATACAGCTGAACAAAAAACATAGGTTTATTATATACAGTTGAATTTGGAGGCTGGCTAGCTAGTCTCAATAGGCAGGCTCTGTAAGGGGAGCTGTCTCAGGCTACAGTTATCCTGGAGGAGAAAACTGTAGTTGAGACTTTTCTGCACATATTGTTGACATCCATTATCAGACAAAGAAAAGGCTTTATGATTCCCCTGAGCCTGACAAGAAAGGCCTAACCACTACCATGGGTCTGAGGCACTGGGTTCCTTGATATGGCTATGCTCATGTGAACAATAAATATTCACTCAAGGCTTCATACACCCCCCACAGTTTAGACTGCTGAGCTTGAATTCAGCTCCATGATTTACAAAGGTAATCATAGAAGAGTGGATGAATTATTTAACCTATGTCCCAGTTTCTTTTTCTGAAGAAAGGGGGACATTATCAGCATCTACCACTTAGTGGTATCATAGATGTGACTTAATATTTTAAAGTACTTAGAATTATTCCTGAAATATAGTAAACATTTTATGCATGTTTTAAGCAAATAAAATGTAACATTTAAAAATGGAAACATTTTCATAGTGTATCATAAGAGATAGAAGCTGCTCAATAAGGAAGAATTCCTATAAGCAACCCTAATGAAACCCATTCATTTGTCAAAAATAAAAAGGCATGAAATTGAAAAGGGACTAGTTAGAAAGAGGAAGGGAATCAGCAGGAGTGGGAAGAGAACAAAAGAAGGAAATGGGTGTTGAATATGATCAAAACCCATTATAAATATGCATGAAAATATCAAAATGACACCAAGTATTAGGTATAATTAATATATACTAATATAATATATCTGCAAGTTAGATAGCCTTTTATCATAGTTGCTCACTTAAAAATTTTGAACAGTTTGCGGCACTTGGCTGGGAAAGAAGGTAATTTACATTTTTTTCTTTTCTTTATTCTGTTATGTTCTACGTTTCTTAATGTCTGTCTGTCTCTGTCTCTCTCTGTCTGTCTGTCTCTCTCTTTCCACACACACACATAATTTAATCTTCACATTATTAAGCAAGCATTTATACTCAAATGTATAGACATATAAATAGCACAAAAAGCAGTATGTAGGCAGATGGGGAAGTGACTAACAGCAAATATGTCTTAAATTGCTAAACAACTCAGTATTACTTAGTAAAGCACATACAAAGGGAAAATTAGTCAAACACTAGAATAAACACTCTGTGGTAATGGCTGAGAGGATAATAGTACATTAGAAGGGAAACAGGAAAGAAAACACTTGGGTACAGAGTCTAATTGTCCTCAGAAGAAGGTCACTGAATACATTCCTGTCAAACAAGATAAAGCCCAGTATTCTATAAACAATGACAATATTCCACACAATCTAACCTGACAAGGTCAAGTCATTTAATACACACTTTTTTAGACTTACAAAAATAAAAGCCAACAAATTATACAGTTTATAATTTTTAAAATGATATAATTAAACATTCTATAATATTTTGAGGGCCTCTGGCATCTTCCTGACCATCACTCAACAGGAAAACTTTTCAAACTTGTCAAAGAGATTTTTGTTTAATAACAGGTGAATATTATTCCTAAAATTTTCCAGATTTGTTAAAAGTAATAAATATGTAAACCTGAAATATCAGCACACCTAAAATAGACTAACCACTTAAAACCCACCACTACATATCATAATCAGGTTTATAAAACACAGAAATAAGGAAAAACTAGCTCAAAAGACATTATTTTGAGAAGAAAAGACATGAATGCTGTACTGGCTAGTATGTATGTCAGTTTGACACAAACTATAATCATTTGGGAAGAGAGAACCTCAACTGAGAAAAATAGCCCCACCAGATTGGACTGTGGGCAAACCTGCGGAGAAAGCTGTGGGCATTTTCATGATTGATGATGGATGTGTCCAAACTAAGGAAGTATGAAAAAGCAACATGAAGGTCTACTTCTTTATAAGCTTATTTAAAATTATATGGAAAATAAAAAATAACTTAAACACACAGAAGTATATTTTATGAGTATATAAGGATACTTCCAGATGCTGTTATTAAATGAAAATCTCTTTGACAAGTGTGGAGTCCTTCCCTGACAAGAGATAGTTAAGAAGACATCAGAGGCCCTCAAAATATTACAGAATGTTGTTATTATTCTTAAGTACTCACCAGAACTAGATGATAAAACCAGGAACCTTCCTACATGGTGGATAGCTTTCACTGTGCTAGAAGGTGCTATGTAGGCTGGTAAGGAAGAAAATACACCAATAGTCTTAAACAGCAGTTAACCCTGTGGGATACACAATACCAACATGTAAGACAATGTGCCCACTAGTACAACAGCAGCATGACCATTATGGGAGTAACCAACTCCTTTTGATTGGATTTTAGACCTGGTCCACAGAAGAGAATTGCATATTGTAAACAAAAGTTCAAAGCTGGGGATGTCAAAGTCCCAAGGGGACTTAGTACTGTTGTTTTGCTAAATGGACATGTTGCTAAACTGCTTTCAAAATGTTTATGAGATTATACCAATACATTCGTACTACTCTCAGCACTGGTCAGAGAATTATCTTTTTTTCAGTGGGTAGTAGTTAATGCAGAGACTCAAAACTGGTCAAAATGCCAAAACTATGCATCTGTTGAGTGGTAGGCCATAAGTGGGATATGTATATTACCCTCTCCAAAGCTCAGAAAACATCATAGAAGAGAAGTAACAAAGCATGGAAATAATGAATGCAAAAGGGACCTGCTGTGAAATACTGTCTTCTGGACATGACACAGCAACTACATTGATGAATTCAAAGCAGCTGTGGCTAAAGTCACAAAATCTTCACAAGTTGGAGCCTGTCAACATTCTATCGTGACTGAAGGAGGGCTCATAATCCCTCACCCCTCCCTGAAGTACAATTGGAAATTAATTGTTGCTAGGACAGATGAAATCTTTTCATTTTGCAGCCACTGGCAAACTGCCCATGTTTCATTTATTAACTCTTCATTCATGTTCATGTTCCTTCATTACTAAACCTATAGTAACCAGAAATTAAACTTACTTAGTCAAATAAAAAAGACATGAGAATAAGAGAACTTGTTGGAAAGAAAAGGGGTTTCAACACTGGTAAAGGGTAATAGGGTTGATAGAGGGTGAATATGATCAAAACCCATTATGTACATGCATGGAATTGTGAAGAACAAGTAGAATTATTAATAAAAATGAAGCAGGGTAGTGGTGGTGCACACCTTTAATCCCAGCACTTAGGAGGCAGAGACAGGCGGATTTCTGGGTTCGAGGCCAGCGTGGTCTACAGAGTGAGTTCCAGGACAGCCAGGGCTACACAGAGAAACCCTGTCTTGAAGAACCAAAATAAATAAATAAATTAATTAATTAATAAATAATAAAAAGAATAAATAAATACCATTACACTCTTAGCCTTCCAAAAGGTTCACGGCCATCTCATAATTCATAGTGCACTTAGCCCATGAATGTGAGTCATCATAATCTTAACACATCCCCAGCATGATTTCAAATGTCAATGTCCACTCTTGTCTGAGAGTAAAGGCAAACTAATAGCTGGGAGCCCTCATAAAATTTTAAAAGTTGCATACTTCCAAAATACAATGGTACAACATAAAGGAGGAAAAGGAATATAGAAAAGAAAGTAAAGACGAAATTAAAGCAAGACTCAAAGGAAAGCAAGCACTCAATTCTCCATGGCACTTTCTGTCCTGATGTAAATGTATATATATATACACTGAATGTTAATGCACTCAGTTTCATAATTCGACATTAGTGTATGGAAAAATGCTAACACAATAATACTGGGTGATTTCAATACACCCACTGTTCTCAATAGATACTTCATCTAAACAAAAGATCAACAACAACAACAAATCATACCAGTTAAATGACCTACAAACAAAAGGGACTTAACAAATATATACAGAATATTATACCTGAATATCATGTATTCTTCTCAGAGGCCAAGAAACTTCTACAAAATACATCATTCTTAGAACATTAAGCAAACCTTAATAAGCACAATAAATTTAAATAACTTCTTGTAAATTATCAGATTACAATAGAATAAGAGTAGAAATAAACAGCAAAAGAAATTACACAAAATACATATACATGTAGAGGTTAAGCAAATATTTTAACAAGCAGTATGTCACTGACAAAATTGTGGGGTTTCAAAACTTTCTGGAGTCAAATGGAAATGAAGACATAACATGCCAGAGCTAGTGGAATACAAATAAAGTGGTTCTAAGAAGGAAGCCTTTTATACTTTTAAAAATCAGAAGAATATTACCAGACATTTTGGTGAATAACAGTAAGCCTAGCATCTAAAAGGATAAGCAGGAACACTGTGAATCCCAGGCCAGCCTGGGCTACAGAGCAAGATTCTGTTTACTAAGTTTACACAAAAAGCCACACTGTGGTAAACATCCTCTGAGGCAGATTTAGTGTGGCAAGTTGACACTATGTTACCATTTCCGAGCCAAAATTATCTTGTTTGCTTCTTTTATATGTATTGATTTTGTTCTACCTGAATGTATGTATGTATCACATGCATGTCTAATGCCCTCAGAGATCACAAAACAACATTGGATCCCCTAGAACTTTAGTTATGAGTGGTTATGAGCCCACTGGGAAGTCTCAGAAGGGTCAGAGAACCTGCTCAAACCATAAACTACAAGCTAATTCTATTTTGCTGATTTTCTCTTTATCCTTCTAGTTCTTCCCCTTTGATCATCCTACTACACTTTTTCAATGTAAACATCATAGTAGGAATGTCATGACAACAAGAGCTTGAGGCAACTGTCATATTGTATCTGCAGACAGGAAGCAAAGTACAATGAATGACAGTGTTCAGTGCCCTTTTTCCCCAGTCTATGATACCCAAAGTTAAATTTGGTCTTCTTTTTATTTAAAGATTTATTTATTTTTTATTCATATGAATACACTACAGCTGTCTTCAGTTACACTCTAAAAGAGTGCATCAGATCCCATTACAGATGGTTGTGAGCCACCATGTGGTTGCTGGGAATTGAACTCAGGACCTCTGGAAGAGCAGTCAGAGCTCTTAAACGCTGAGCCATCTCTCCAGCCCCAAATTGGGTCTTCTTATTTCAATGAACCTAAATCAGATACATCTCATAGGCATGCTTAGAAGTTTCTGTACTAAATGATTCTAAACCATGTTAAGGATGAAAATTAATATTAACCACCATGCCTTTTATGCTCATAGATTGGCAGAATTAAAATTACAAAAAGGCTCTATGCCCCAACGTGATTGAAATACATTTCCTATCAAAAATTCTAACATGTTTTACCATAGAAATAGAAAAAACCCCAAATTTCATGCAATATGCACAAAAAATCCTGAATAGCCACAGAAATCTGAATCAGATTTAGTAGTTATCCCAACACATTATCTCAAACTTCACTATAGAACCATAGTAATAAAAACTGTATGTCGCTGAGAGAAAAGCAGACAGATATACTGATGAAATAGAAGACCCAGAGGTGAACTCATAAAGCTACTACCATCTAATTTTCAATGAAAGTAAAAAAACATACATTGGAAAAGTAAAACTGGATATCTATATGTAGACAATTAGATTCATGTCTTTTACCATACACAAAGTTCAATTCAAGATGTTAAACTTGAAACTTTGGAGCAGCTAAAAAATGTTCCAAGATATAGGCATAAGCAAGTATATTCTCAAAAAAATTCCAGTAGCAAAGAAAATAATCCCAGGGATCCCATGAGATTATAAAAATAAAAAGAAATAATGCACAACAGAAAACAATTACAAGAATGCAGAAATGGCCTGTGGACTGGAAAACCATTTTTATCTACTAAACATTCAACTGGGTATTCATTTCTAGCACATGTAAAGGATTGAAAAAATTTAAAAGATTATCTAATCAAGTGGCATATTGATCTGAAT
Organism: Rhynchomys soricoides; assembly: GCA_019843965.1. NCBI lineage: Eukaryota > Metazoa > Chordata > Mammalia > Rodentia > Muridae > Rhynchomys > Rhynchomys soricoides. Next base: position 94,581 of record JADRCH010007404.1, on the reverse strand, counting down.
AGACCATCTTAAAAGGAAGTAAAAATAGCCAATAAATATTTTAACAGTGTTCAGTAGCTCTTTTATTTATTCTTCTCTCATACAGTAATCCCAACTGTGGTTTCCCCTTCTTCCACTCCTCCCATTAGACAAATTCAAATTAAAGCTGCTTAGAGACCATATCATTCAAGTTACTGTGGCTATGGCCAAAAAAACACCACCAGGTGCTGGTGTGAAGTGAGGAAAGAGGAGCTCTTATATACTACTTGTGGGGGTGTAAACTGTATAGCCACTATTGAAGCCATTGTGGGAATACCTAAAAATTATCTGAACTACAACTTTCATATGATCCAATTACACCACTGCTTCCAGTATATACCCAAAAGACTCTAAGTAGACATACTATAGGTATACCAGCACTTTTATTGCTACACCATTCACTAAAGCCAGCAAATGGAACCATCCTATATATGTCCATCAGGAAAAGGCTAAACAAGAAAATGTAGTGCATACACAATGGATTGTTCAGACATAAATCCTGGCATTTGTATGAAAATGGCTATAAATGCAAATTATTATGTTAAGTAAAATAAGACACATACTACATGTTTTCCTTCATGTGCTGAGTCTACACTTATACATATACATATGAGTGTGTGTGTATGTGTGTGTGTTTGTGTGTGTGTGTTGGTACTCAAGGTTAGAGAAGAACCATAAGAGTAAATGGAAAGATATTAATGGAGGGATGCGGGTAAAGGAAGATGACATGAAAGCAACAAGAAGGACTAACTCATTGCCAAGAAGGAACCACTAGAAAGGAACAGAGCCTATTGGACAAACAGGATGTGGATGGTTAGAACAAATTGCAATGGCATATATGTATAAAAATGGCATTAAAACTCATTTCTTTGTATTTTGATTTAAAATTGTAATTTAAAGGGACAAAATTATACTACTGAAATCTAGATAACCATTCAGTAATGTTTTGAAAACATGTATTCCCACATATTAGAAATATAGATGAAATAAATACATTTCTATATAAAATATGCCCTACACATTAAGCCAAGAAGATTTTTAAAAGCTAAACATATCAATAACAAACAACATATTTGAAATGATTAAAACAAATTTCCCATGAGTTCAAAAATGTATTATCTTAACAATCTGAATTCTAGCCAATCTTTAAAGATATATTTATTCTGAGGCTCCTCAAAACTATCCCACAAAATAGAAATGTCAAAAACATTTCTATATTCATTCAGTGAGACTATATTTACTATGATACAAAAGTAAAATGAGTAACAAAAAAGAAAACTAAATGCCAATTTTCTGTTAAACCTAAAAGTAAATCTACCACATGACCAGCTATACCAGTCCTTGGTACATGCCTAAAGGACTCACCAAGGTACTCCTGACTATAAATCACATTAAAAGCCATACTAAGAAATATGCAATATATCTGGAATAAAACCAGATATGTTTAGTAATAGAATCGAGTGAAAGAGGCAGAAATTATCTCAAACAGCCACAAACATCTGATTCTTGACAAAAAAAAAAAAAAAAAAAAGGCAAAATACACTGAAAAAGATAACCTCTTTAACCAGTGATGTTGAGAAAACTAGGTATCTATATGTGGAAAACTAAAACTAGGTCTCTATCTCTCTCCTTACACAAAAGTCAACTTATAATACACTAGAGACCTTACTTAATATAAGACCTGCAACTTTATACTATTAGAGGAATGCATAAGGGAAATACTTCAAGATCCAAGCAAAGATAACGATATATGACAAAACCTCCAATATTTCAGGAAATAAAATAATTGACCAACAGAATAGCAAGAAACTAAAAATAAAAGCTTGTGCAGAGCAAAATAATAATAATAATCAACATACTAAATACATAGCCTTAAAATGAGGAGAAAAAAAACTTGCCCAGATATTAATCCAGCGGGGATTTAATATCTAAAAAGCATATTAAAATATAAAAATATAGATAAAAAAGAACAAGAATTCACAATAAAAAGGAAATGAATAGACACCTTTCAAATGAAAAAGTTCAAGTGGCTAATAAATACATGAAAATGTTTGGTATCCTTAGCCACCTGGAAAATATAAATTAAAGTATACTAAGATTCCATCTCATCACTGAAAAACTGGTCAACATCAAGAAATCAAATATCAATGCTTGTGAAAATTCAGGGAAAGAGAACCCATATTATGTACCCAGGTGGGGATGTAAATCATTTCAACTATTATAGAAATCAGTTTGAGGGTTCCTCAGAAATTACGAATAGAACTTCCATATTATTCTGCCATACTACTTTTTAAAACTATTGAAAATATTAATACCAGCTTACTATTCAAAATAACTAAATAATGTTATAATCCAAGTGTCCATTTATGAATGGAAAGATGAAAAATTTTGATTGTAACTGAAGAGATAACTGAGGAGTTAAGAGCACTTGCTATTCTTATAGGGAACCAGGGCATGGTTTTCAGAATCTACATGGCTGCTCACAAGCAGATGTAACTCTAGTTTTATGGGAAATGACATCCTCATATGGTCTCTGTGGACACCAGGCATGCATGCAGTGCACAGACAAAATATGCAGGCAAACAGTCATACACATAAAATGAAATAAATATTTAAAAACACATTTTTAAAGTACACACAATATTATTTTTCAGCCATAAAGAAGAATGAAACTATTTCATTTGAAGGAAGATGGATGAAATTAAATATTACTGTGTTAAGTGATTAAACCAGTTCACCTAAACAAAATCACTTCATGTTCTCTCTCATATTTTTGTAATACAGGGGACAAAGACAGACAGGAAAAAAAAGGAGGGGCTCTGAGGAATGTGGAAGTAAAAAGGAGAAAGGAGAGGCAGAAGGAAGATATGAGTCCAAAGCCAGTTCATTACATGCATGGATGGAAATGTCATAATAAAACCATTTACTTTATACAATTAGTATATGCTAATAAAAAGCCAATGAAAAAAACAAAGGTTTTAAATAAGTGATTACTGATCCATTCAACAAAATGAATGAATTGCCAAAAAGGTTTGCTACACATTAAAACACAAAAAGAAAACATGACACATTTTCATTTTTATTAAGCTTTAAATTCAATATATGGGGTTGGAGGAGCAAGGAATGAAATGCTTATCACTATGGTTATACTTACACAGGTACATACATAAATTTATCAACAATTATCAAATTGTACAATAGAATGTAAAAACAAACATTATGCAAATTATATGTCAAAATAATTAAGATTTCAAAAACCACAAGCATCAGAATGAGATCGAAACAACAATTTATCACTGACAAGAACTGTCATTCAAGCTATGAATGTTGGAACACAGCTGTACTCCAAACATACAAAAGGCTGGGGAAAGAAAAAATCACCATGAGTTCAAGGCTAGGCTGAGCTATATAGTGAAATTTTCTCTCAAAAGGAAAAATAATTTTTTTTGATTCATTAGTGGTAGAAATTTTAAAAATGTTGCCTCAATCCCCTGCTGTCCAGGTTCCCTGGGGCAAAATCAGAAGTGGTGAGCTGTGCTTTGTCACCTAAAGGCCCCATTTTCTGGCCTACTGCTCTGCTTATATTCCCAGAGGCCTGCCAAACCCCTGGTCCCCTTGCCCCAGGCCCCTTGCCCACCAGGTACCCTTAAGACACAACAAGCAGCAGCAAACTCTGCCCTGCCCCTGTGCTCCATTCTCTGGCTCACAGCATTGCCTGCATTCCTTTAAGCCTACCAGCACCAGGGACAACCAGGTAAGACACCTCCCCTCTTAATTCCCTGCCAGCCAAGCACTCTATTTCCTGGCATACAACTCTAACTGCATTCCTAGAGGCCTTCCAGGACCAGGAACAACAAGAGAGCTAAAGGCCAGCTTAACAAAATCAATGTGAGCAATGGCAACATGGCACCACCACAGTCCAACTACCCTACTTCAGTAAGCCCTGAATATCCAAACACAGCTGATCCACAAGAAAATGGCATTAGAGCCAATCTTATGAAGATGCTAGAGGCCGTTAAAAAGGAAATTAATAAATTTCTTAAAGTACAGGAAAGACAATCAAACAGGTAAAGGAGATGAATAAAACTGTACAAGACCTGAAAATGAAAATAGAAGCCATAAAACAGAGAGACAGAGAGGCTGGGGGAGAATCTTGGAGCTGGAATGCCTAGGTAAGAAAACAGGCACTATAGACATAATTATCAGCAAGACAATACAAAGGATAAAAAAAAAATGACTCTCAGGCATAGAAGATACAACATAAGAAATTTATATATCATTCAAAGAAAATGTTAAATCTAAAAAGTTCATGACACAAAACATCCAGGAAATCTGGAACTCTAGGAAAATACCAAAACTAAAAATACTAGAAATAGAAGAAAGTGAAGATTTCTATCTCAATGGCCCAGAAAATATCTTCAACAAAGTCACAGAAGAAACTTTCCCCAATCTAAAGAAACAGATGCCTATAAACATATAAGAAGCTTATAGAACACCAAATATACTGGACCAGAAAAGAAAATAATACTGACACATAATAATCAAAACACTAAATATGCAAAAAAGAAAAAGTATTAAAAGCTACAAGAGAAAAAAACAACATAACATATAAAAGCAGACCTATCAGAATTACATCTGCCTTCTCAAAGAAACTATTAAAGTCAGAAAGTCCTGGAGACCACAGATGTCAGCCCAGACTACTATAACCAGCAAAATTTTCAGTCATCATAGATGTAGAAAACACGATATTCCATGAAAAAAAGTAAATTTAAAGAATATCTATTCACAAACCCAGTTCTACAGAATATACTAGAAGGAAAATTCCAACCAAAGGAAGTTAATTACACCCAAAAAAACACAGGAAAAAATAATTGCACACCAGCAAAACCAAAAAGGGGAAACATACACACACAGACAGAGAGAGAGAGAGAGACCCATACACTTCACCACCACCATCAAAATAACAGGAATTAATAACCATTGGTCATTATATCTCTCAACATCAATGAACTCAATTCTCCAATAAAAAGACATAGGCTAACAGAATGGATGAAAAAACAGGATCTATCATTCTATTGCATAAAAGAAACACACCTCAGCAATAAAGATAAACTTGACCTCAGAGTAAAATGTTAGAAAAACATTTTCCAAGCAAACAGATCCGAGAAGCAAGCTGGAGTAGCCATTCTACTATCCAATAAAATAGACATTCAACCAAATGTAATCAAAAGAGATGGGGAAGGACATTTCATACTTACCAAAGGAAAAATCTACCAAAATGACATCTCAATTCTGAACATCTATGCTCAAAATTCAAGGGTACCCACAGTCATAAAAGAAATGCTTTATGTACCATCACCCAAACCAGAAAACAACTGGCATATCCTTCAGTAATAAACTACTACTCAGTAGTAAATTGTGCCCTTGACCAGGCTGAATAGACCTTGCCATAGTTAGACCTTAACAACCCAGGTGGGACCCAGGTGGGACCCAGGTGGGACCCAGGTGGAGTCATCTGCCTTGCTGCACGTGCAGCTTCCTACAGGAACTTAGAAAAATGGACTGCCTGCTGCGCTTGCTTTGCAACATAGTCCAGCTGAAACAAAGCAACATGATCTAGCTGAAACAAAGGATGGGGTCTCTGAGGTCTCCCTATATAACCGAAGTGCTGAATATTAAATTTTGAGCCTTAATCAGAAACTTTTGTCTTGGCTTCATCCTTCTCTCTCGTACCTCATCCCTTTTTCATTTCCAACTCCCCTTTTAGTTAGACCCGGTTCATCCTCAGCTGCTGGCCAGCTACAGTAAATGTAAATGATCTCTGAAAGCATAAAAGATGTATGTGAATATTAAATAGATCTTCTAAGAGAAAGAAGTCCATCTGAAGCAGCTATCTACTGAATAAAATTACCTATTCAACATTCTGGCAAAGGTAAAACTATAGAGATAGAAGAATAATGGTTTAAAAGATTTAGGATGAGAAAGAGAGATAGATGGTGAATAAAGGAGATCCTTTAGAAAGGCAAATCTATCTCCAATGACACTGTACTTATGGATACATAATACTAGTTGTTTTCCAAAACCTATAGAACTTTACAAAAATGAGTCATGTAAGTACAAGAAATAATTTATGAGCTCTAATATATTAAAATGAACTGCATGTGGAAAATAACTACATTTCAAATACATAAAACAAGTTTACTAAACAGGGGTCAAGAGAAAGTGGTTGATCTAAGTAAGCTTGAAAAGAATTACTTAGAGTTTAGTTGGCAAGACAAAGATAGTAGGAACTGTGTGTAAGCAATATACTCTAGTTGATGCATGTATTTGCCACAGGGCATCCTCTAATACTGTACATAACTCTAATACTGTTATGCATATACTGTAGAAGTAACTAGTTATATTGAGGTATGTGATAGAAACCAGTTTACTCATGGTTGATGTGAGAGTACACAATAAAGTGGACCAAGATGAGATGTGTGGTAATGGAGAATTGGAAACTTCAGTAGGAACTCATGTTAAGCTCAATACATAAAAAAAAAAAAATGTGTAAGAATGTGTTAGATATGGGGTTATTACATACTCAAATGTTTATCTTTTTTCTGTCAGTTAAGATATCTAATCTAGAAGCAATGATACTCTAGTAGCAACAAGCAGTGTCTAGATCAGGACCTCAAATGTTATTCTCTACCATACTGTGTCCTGCCTTGCCCCTGGGGTGCCTGGAGCACCACCAGCATGCTGTTCAGGGGAGGCAGAATGAAGTCTGTAATGGTGGTCCACAGTCTGTGTTTTCTTTTGCTGGACCAAAAGGAGAAATAGCAGGATCTGGGACAAATGCTGTAGTTCCCAGTCTCCCTGGTCCATGCTTCCCCTCAGGTCATCTACCTGCCTTACAGAAGGGGAAAGCAGAGCCCTGGACAGGCAGAACCAGTCTGATTCAGAGTGAGTGCAGAAATCATGGAGGGGCTGGAGAAGAAGGCCTTCCTTGGGAGTTTTAGGTGTGACTCTTTAAGAGGAAAGCCTTCCCTACTGAGGTCTTTGATAAAGAGAAGATCCTTGCTTGTTCAGACTGGTTTATTTGATATGGTTTAGTGGATGTGAATACATACACTTTATTCAGGGTGAACCAGGGATTAAATACCTTTTGTGGGAAGGAATGCCCAAGGAAGGAAAGCTCATTGGCTGAACACTCTGGACCTATGTAGATAACTCATTAGCATGGAGAACTCCAGATGTTTATGCTACATGACCCAGTGCCCACGGTCCTCAGTTGGGTGTCATGATTAAATATTACAGAGCAGATACAGAGAGAAGTAGGAAATGACCAGACTCTTGCAGTCTCTGAGATTCCGGGGTGCTGAGCTCACTCCACCTCACCACTTCTTATGCCTGTATAGTAACAAGGTCCTACAAGCCCTACAGTTCTCTCCTTGAGAAAACTAGGGCTCCTTGGTAAATTGGCCTGGATATGATCATTTCTAGCACCCTAACATAAGGAGGAGTTCAAAATCCTCATTTACATTGGTGAGGTATTCCAAAAGGATAAATGTCAATTCAATTGATTCACAATACCCAGAAGTAGGGAATTTGAGTGATAAAATAAGTAATTTGTTATGAGAATACATCTCAGTTCATAAAATGAATTTCCAATGAGTCTGTATTTATGAAACAAATTATTTAATAAATAAATGAGAGAGGAAACAAGTCTCTCACACAGGAAATTCAAGTAATTTGTGTAGATGCTTTCCCCTCAAGGAAATGGAAAATAGTTCTCATTGTTTATCTTCTAAACACAGTAACTTTCTCCCAAAAAGTCAGCATGAAAGGGGAAAAAATACAATGACTCGGGGTAGAGAAAACTAAAATGACTTCATGCTGTATGAACAGAGCTGGGTCATAGTGACTTGTGTTCCTTTGAATGATGTGAAGAAGGTGGCATTTTACCTCTGCACCACTCATCCCAACCCACAGCCTCACACTAATCATGAGAAAAGTACCAGAAAAGCCACAAAGTACTATCTTCTACAAAGTACTATCGTTCATCAAAATTCTAATGATAACTTTAATGATCATCAAAGGAACTTAGAAACTGTCTCATCCAGAAGAAGCCAAAAGATGTATGCTGAATAAACATAGTGAGGTATCTATCCTGGGAGAGGAAAATCATAATAGGTAGAAATTAAGAAAATCTGGAGTATATGGTAATAATAACAATTTGTTAGGATTACTTTAGTAACTGTGACAAGGTGCTACAATACCAGATGTTAGCAATAAGGGTAAACTGAGGTTAAGATTTATGGGAATTCTGTACTGGCTTTTCAATTTTTCTATACAGCTAAGATGAGTCTATAGTAAAAGTAAAATCTTTTCTAAAGTCAATAAAATAAACAAAGGAAAACCTGATGCCTTGCACCCCAAACCACCAAAATCCTGATGGTCTGTTTCTTGACTTGCCATTGGAATTTTAAAATCAACCAAGTTTGAGAACTGGGTCCTGAGTGTGCAGTCTGGGCAAATCCTTGTAGCTACATTCCAAATAATAATTTTAGCCCAAATGCAATCCCACAAATGACTGTTTCATCAAATGCAGGTCCCCTGCTTGTAAAATAAAAGGGTAAAGCCAAAAACCCAAGCAACATTTTTCAGTGTCCAAGATGAGAGAGCACTGTGCAGAAGAAAGAAAGAGCTTGCAGAGATAATGAAATTTGCTGTCTACACTGTTCACAATGACCACATTTTCAGACTACACTATTCATAATAGTAGCCACTAAGTTCATGTGGGCACTGAGCACTGGAAATGTGGCAAATGTGACAGGGGAAGTATTTTTTTCATTTTGCTTCATTTAAATTAATTCTAATCTACAATGCAGCGTGTGACTAGCAGCTACCTCACTAGACAATATAGCTCTATCAAAACAGAAAGCAGCCCACAAAGGTCCCTTGATTTTCAGATTACAGTATGTGCTGATTTTCCTAAGGCCAGCATATTCTTTCCTACAACCATGTCTCCTATTTACTAGGAGGCATTTTTACTAGAAAACAGCAATATCAGTGCATTCCATACTCCCTGCATTGGCAACAGAAAGACCTGGCATCCTCTCTGGGTCTCCTGCACCTGCAATGCCTGCTGCTGGCTGCAGAAAGCACCCATTTTGTCATTAAAGAGAATTTCCATTTCATACCAGCTTCCCCCACCCCTACCTTATGGAATATTTTGGTTCATTCCAATGTAAATTTTTCAACTGTTCTCTCTGGAGCTAATTCCAAACTCCTAAAGAATAAAAGCAAACAGGTTCTCCTGGTAAAGGGCCGCAGATGTTCTGTTATTTGTCTATGCTTAAAAAATATCTTCTCCCCAGCCTTCTGCCATATACACAAATTTCAACGATACTGAACACTTAGTAACTACATTAAACATTATTGTTTTGCAGATAGCTCTGTGACAGAATAAAATTATACTATAGATTGTGTAGTCTGTCTTGGTGATGGCAAGAAATAAGCATACTATAGAGGCAATAGAAACTGAGCTTTATCACATAGAGCTCCCCAGACTGCCAGCTTTACATACTGAAAATGGAGAAGTAAACACCAAAGATGACACTGAACAGAAACTGCAGCCCTGCCTTAGGATGTGTGTGCCTTATGACTTGCACATTACATGGCGGTTCAACTGTTGAGTTGGTACAGTGCTATGTAGGCTTTAATGATGCAGGGGTGGAAAGGTTTTTTTTAAAATATAGCTTGGTCAGTCAGAAACTGTTGCAAGATTGTTTTACTGAGATCATTCTGAGTGAGTGTCAGGGGGCACAATCTAAGTTATCGCAAGAAATCTAGTAGAAAATGAAAACTAGATATTAGCAGCAGACTTGGACATTGTAAATTGTGACTTCCTTGATTTTGCCATAATTCTAGAAACTGGCTCAAGGAGTATAGCTTCAGGATCATTTGTGATTGTGTAATAGTTTCATTGAGATGTAATTTACAAACTAAAATTGGTCTGTTTTATTTTATTCTTTAAAGGACTTACTCAACAGATATTTGTGAGCCATTCAACATGGGTGCTGGGCATCAAACTAGAGTTCTTTGCAAATGCAGTGCATGTATGTAACCTCTAAGCCATCTCTCTAGCCCCAAGTTCATACATTTTAAAAATAACTTCATTAATTTTTAGTAAATTCATATTTATTCAAATATGCCTATAGTTTGTATTTCTTTCTGTTTTTAATCATAATGTTAGAATGTTCCTTTTACTACAAGAAATCACTAGTGGCTACTCACAATTACTATGAATTCCCTTAATCTTTTCCCAAGATTTATGGAGCCACCGAGATGCTTTTTTGATAAATTTACCTGTTCTTAAAGGTAAATATAAATGAAATGATGCAATAAATAATCTTCGTTAAGGTTCATCCAAGTTATAACATACATTGTGTCTTAGTCAGGGTTTCTATTCCATGCAAGCTGAGGAGAAAAGGGTTTATTGAGCTTACACTCCATGTTGCTGTTCATCACCAGAGGAAGCCAGGACTGAAAATCAAGCAGGGCAGGAAGCAGGAGCTGAGGCAGAGGCCATGGAGGAATACTGCTTACTGGCTTGCTTTTCCTGGCTTACTCAGCTTGCTCTCTTATAGAACCCAAGAATACCAGCCCACAGATGGTACCACTCACAAGGGGCCCTCCGCCCTTGATCACTAATTGAGAAAATGCCTTACACCTGGATCTCACGGAGGCATTTTCTCAACTGCAACTCCTTCCTCTGTGATAACTCCAGCTTGTGTCAAGTTGACACACAAAACCAGCCAGTACATAGTGACACCTTGCTTCTTTTGCAAATAAATGATATCCTATTGTTAGGACAGACCACATTTTGTTTATCCATTACTTAATAACCATTTGGCCTGTTTCTACTTTTTGTCCATTATAAATAATAATGCTGTAAATATTTTTTGGTAGGATTTAGATAGGGATTATGTTGAATCTATGGATCAATTTTGAGATAACTGCTACCTTAATAATACATGGATTAAAAATATCAGTTGTGACCATGTATGGTGGTAGCTGTCTGTGACTACCAAAAGTATGGCAAGGTCAAGGCTAGCCTAGACGACAGTAAAGTCTACCAATCAAAAAGAACTGGTAGAGTATAGGCATAGTAAAATTACCCATAGAGGTTAGATATAGAGCAAGGGAGAAGTGGGTAGGGATGGATCTCCCTAGGAAGACGAACTGGAATACATAGTCGTAGATAGGAGAGTATAGGGAGTCTGGAACAGAAGATCAAAAATAAAATCAAAAGGATTTACTATTCCTGAACATATTTTTCCTTTTGATTTTATGATAGCTTGATCATAAATTACCACACAAATTCATCCAATTAAAGCAGACAACTCAGTGTGTTTGAACATTCACAAATATGTTCAACCACCATTACAATTTTAGGGCACTTGAATCACCTTAGTAAATTGTATCCTTTAACTATCAACCTCTCTACACTCTTCTATGTCCTCTTTCAAATTCTCATTGACCATCAATATACCTGTCTGTATAGGTTCTTCTAGTCTGGACTTTCATATGAATGGAATAATATGAGTTGTCTTCCGACTGCCTTTTTACATATATAATGTTTTCATGAATCACACATATTTTAGCATGAAATATATCATCTCTTTTTATGAATGAATTGTGTCCCATTATATGCATGGAAGACATTTTATCTATTTTTAATTGCTGAGTTGGGGGGGTTATTTCTATGTTATGAGTATTAATGCTATAAATATTTGTCCACAAGTCTTTATGTTAAATATATTTTCAATATATCACTTGAGTGGATATCTAGGGCTGTATTTACTTGGTAATACGGCCACTCCACCGTGAGATCTTTAGGAACTTCCAAATTGGCATTCACAGTGGCTGTACCAATTTACACTCCTGAGAGCAATACATGAAGACTCAAATTTCTCTATACCCTCTCTAACACTTGTGCTATGTTTGCGTACCTTCTCAATGTTCTGGAGACCAGAAATTCAAACTCAGTTTAGCTTTTCTAAAATGAAGCAAAAGGTAGGACAACACTCAACTCTAGAGATTCTAATAGAAAACCCACTCCTTGTTTCTTTCAGTCTCTGATGGAGATCAACATTCCTTGGCTTTTGGATAGATCACTCTTATCCTCAAAACCATGTATCCTCAACACTTTCTGTTTATCTTTACCTCCCCTCTCTTAATCTTCCCTTCCCTCTCTCATCTTCCTTTTAGGTCAATGGTTCTCAACTTGTGGGTCATGACCCCCAAAGTCCATTAGAAAGCACAGATGTTTATATTACAATTCCTAACAGTAACAAAATTTTACTTACACTATAGAAATGAATTAATTTTATAATTGGGGGTCACCACAACATGAAGAACTGGATTAAAGGGTCTCAGCATTAGGAGGGTTGAGAACCACTGTTTTAGGCAAATATGTTTACATTTATTGCTTACCCAGATAATCCATGATAATCTATCCATTCTAATATTTCAACATAAATTGACAATGATTAATTTCAGGTAAAATCACATTTTCATATCTAGTGATTAGAAATGAATATATATGGAGCTCATATTTTTTTTGCCTCTTTCCCCCTTTGGTGTTTGTTTTTTGAAGCACAGTTTCTCTGTGTAGTCCTGGCTATCCTGAAACTAGCTCTGTAGATTAGACTGGCCTTGAACACAGAGATCTGCCTGCCTCTGCCTCCCAAATGCTGGCATTAAAGGTGTGCACTACCAAGCTCGTCTTGGGGCTCATATTTCAACCAAACACAACATTCATGGGTTCATTAGTGAGTATGCTTTTTGTCACAACATGCATACGTTTGGGGGAGGGGGGGGTGACCAGGGAATTCTAGACACCTAAATAAAACAATATTATCATTACAAGTTCACGTAAAATGGAATTTAGGGTCATTAGCTAGAATGTGTTTCAGTGTTTGTTTGTTTGTTTTTCTTTCAACCAGACATTATGATCCAACAAATCCCCTGGTCTATAGCAGCAAACAGACAAGAAGTGAAAAAATCTACAGTGTAGTGAGCTGGCTTGAAAGTACTGTAAGAGTGATGGAAAAAATTCAACACCGGAAAGAACATGCCAATTTCTAAGTGTAGGATTAGCTGATTATACCACAAAGCAAGTAAATGCTCTGAATACACATGGGTAGCTAGTGAGTGTCTAAAAAGCTACAGTGGATTTACAGCTCTGTCACACACGTTAAAGCTACAGCTGCTCCACATCATTTTCTCCTCTAGAAGCAGCAGGTACTCACCTCACATCAGTAGTTACCTTGACAGTAGTTGCTCTGAAGTTGTTTTACTTAATTGTCAGGCGTACTCTGACATTTGTTCTTTATAATTCCTTATCAGTACCTCCTCCAGTTTCCACTGACAGTTTACCTAGCACATTTGATTAATCACATCCTTCAACATCTCTAGTAAGGTTAGCCGAAGTTCAGTTTTCTCACAGAAGTTAGAAAACTGGGTTCATGGCCCAGATCTGCTACTAACATACTGTGTGACTTGGTATTACATATTAAAAGCAAGAGACATGTGCTTCTCTGAAAAGCACAGCCCCCAACAGTGGCCAAAACACACAAAATATATATATGTGCGTACAGTATAGCATACAGAATGGATAAGAAAAAAAGGGTAATATTAAGTGACAAGGAAGGATGCAGGCAAAGGACACACAAGTATTGAAAGAAGATAAAGGCTAAATGTTTTTTTTTTCTCATTCAAGTTTTAACACTGTTGTGAATTTTTCACCTTTTTGAAAGAGTATATGAAATATAATTGATAGTGAACATATGAACTGCAAATTAAAGCTCCACAACTTAAGAATTGCTATTCTAACTGTATAGGAGTTCATCGAGATATTTAAGTTTTGGGTTTGCACAAGTGTTTGTTTGAATTGCTCTACTTACCGAGTTTCATGATGTTTTTAACTTGCAACTTCTTTATAAGAAAGTGATTTTTATGAAAACAAATATAACGTCAACAAATAAGGCACAAAGGCCCCTATGGTGGCTGAGATACCCTGGACTCTCCATGAGCATAGTAACTATAAAACAGTACTATGTTCTAAAAGGAAGCCCAAGCATACCTTTAAAGCCCACACAGGAGAACCACTGATCCACACATGAGGCTGCAGCCTCATCAACATCTCAAATTGGTCCTGATTTCTACTGCGTGGCATTAGGCAAAGACAGGCAATCATTCCCTGAAATCATTTTAACAGATCTCACTCTTGGCAATTACAGTAAGTGGGATTTGAAAAAAAAAAACAAAAAAAAAAAAAAAACACTTCACGATGAACAAAACCCTTTGCACATTTTCCGAGTAGTAGCAACTACCTGGATGGACACACCAAAGCACTCTAATGAAAGAATTTGGAACATATAATTTGAAAAACAGGCACATGATAAATAATACAATAAGATCTCAGCCACCTCACTTCTCCATTTCTTTTCCTCCACCCTGCTTGCTCTAATCTTTTCTCTAAAACTTGACTATAATCACTTCTATTTGAATTGAGTGTGTACCATAATAATTAGAAAATAATGAAGCTAAGTAAGGAGCTTAGAGTGTTCATAGAGTGAACAACCTTTAAGGGTTTCTTTACTCCACATAGGCATTCTCACCTCCCTGTAGCTTGGGACATTGGAGACATCATGGACTCTGAGCCTGATCAAATTTACCTGGAATCTCAGCTCTATTATCTGCCCCATTGACTTCTGATAAAGTCGTTGCCTTTTGTGCCCTCTATTCCTTCATTTATAAAAATCAGTCTCATAATAGTTATTCACTGTTAAGTGGCTTATGCAAATTCTTTAATACTCAATGTGGCTTCTGAAGTGGGTACTGAACTAGTTGGTTTTCTGTCAACTTGACGCAAGCTAGAGTCATCAGAGTAGAAGGAACCTCAGTTAAAGAAATACTTCCATGAGATCTAGCTGAAGTATGATTAGAAAAAGATGTTTGAGCATCCTAAAATATATATCCTCATAAGATACTTAAGAGATAACAAATAAAAACAGTGCCTTTCCAGTGGAGAAAGCTGGAAACAAGAAGGTTTGGCATCTTCAATTCTGAAGCATTGCAACATTGTATACT
Source organism: Rhynchomys soricoides (assembly GCA_019843965.1). Classification (NCBI taxonomy): domain Eukaryota; kingdom Metazoa; phylum Chordata; class Mammalia; order Rodentia; family Muridae; genus Rhynchomys; species Rhynchomys soricoides. Next base: position 79,419 of record JADRCH010007404.1, on the reverse strand, counting down.
TCATGATACAATGATCTGTGATAGGTTCAGCATCTCTACTGGCAAAACCATAAACTCAGAATTCCATCAAAATGAAACCTTGAACTCAATTTGAATAACAAAATAATTTACAAAATAAATGGACAGCATACAAACACAACTTGAAGCTCAAGAAAATACCATACTTAGGCTCTAGCCATCACTCAAAAGGAAACAGTAGAAGAGAAGAAAAAAAGGAAAGCAATCTATTTCTGAGACCCCCAAAGGCAGATAGACCTAAAAGAACCTCATGTTGATTTAAAACGAATTCTCTCAAAAGTTTTAGAATTACTAAAACTAAAGATTAAAGGAATTGTCTCAAATTTCAGGTATTTAAGGAGCTATTAAATATAAATGCAATATGAGAACATAGGGTGAAATCACAGAACTGAACTATAAAAGTTGTTAGATAATTAACAAAATTTGTATTACATTATGTCTTAGTCATTATTCTATTGCTGTAAAGAGATACCTACTCTTATATAAGAACATATTTAACTGGGACTGGCTTGCAGCTTCAGAGCTTAGTCAATTATCATCACGGCAGGAAGCATGAAAGCACCCAAGTAGACATGGTATTGAAGAAGTAGCTGAGAGCTACATTCTGATCCACAGGCAGAGAGAGAAAGAGACAGAGAGACAAAGAGACATACACACAAAGAGACTCTGGGTTTGACTTAGGCTTTTGAAACTTCAAAGCTCACCTCCAGTGACACACCTCCTCCAACAAGGCCACACCTCCTAATCCTCTTCAATGAGTACCACTTCCAGCTTGCATCTGTGCCAAGAACCAACCCAGGGCTCTGGCTTCTCACCCACCCCAGAGAAAGCTTGACTCCTAGGAGTTCTGACACAACAAGATCTCAGGAGCTTGGTCACACAAGGATTTCAGGATCCCAGAGGCAGCTTGATTCCCAGAAGTTCTGACATGCCCAAGATCTCAGTATCACAGGATCCCAGAATCACAGGACCACAGAGACAGCTGGACTTCAAGGAGTCCTAACACAACCAGGATCACAGGAGGGACATGCTTCAGTCAGAGACAGCAAGGGCAGGTAGCACTAGAGATAACCAGATGGCAAGAGGCAAGCACAAGGACATAAGCAATAGAAACTAAGGCTAATTGGCATCATCAGAACTCAGTTCTCCCACAACAGCAAGTCCTGGATACCTCATCACACTGGAAAAGCAAGACTCAGACTTAAAATCACTCCTCACTATGAGGATAGAGGACTTTAAGAAGGACATAAATAACTCCCTTAAAGAAATACAGGAGAACACAGTTAAACTGGTAGAAGCCCTTAAAGAGGAAACACAAATATTCCTTAAAGAATTACAGGGAAGCACAATTAAACAGGTGAAGTAATAGAACAAACCCATCCAGGATCTAATAATGGAAATAGAAACAATAAAGAAATCACAGAGGGAGACAACACTGAAGAAAGAAAAACTAGGAAAGAGATCAGGAGTCATAGATGCAAGCATCACCAATAGAATACAAGAGATAGAAGACAGACTCTCAGGTGCAGAAGGTACCATAGAAAAATATTGACACAACAGTAAAGGATAATGCAAAATGCAAAGAGCTCCTAATCCAAAACATCTAAGAAATCCAGGATACAATGAGAAGACAAAAACTAAGGATAATAGGTATAGAAGACAGCAAGGATTCCTAAGTTAAAGGGCCAATAAACATCTTCAACAAAATTATAGAAGAAAACTTCCCTAACCCAAAGAAAGAGATGCCCATAAACATATAAGAAGTCTACAGAACTCCAAATAGATTGGACCAGAAAAGAAATTCCTTCCATCACATAATAATCAAAACATCAAATGCACAAAACAAAGAAAGAATATTAAAAGCAGTAAGGGAAAAAAGTCAAATAACATATAAAGTCAGACCTATCAGAATTACACCAGACTTCTCACCAGAGACTATGAAAGTGAGAAGATCCTGGGCAGATCTCCAACAGACCCTAAGAGAACACAAATGCCAGCCCAGGCTGCTATACCCAGGAAAACTTTCAATAATCATAGAGGGTGAAACCAAGGTATTCCATGACAAAAACAATTTTACACAATATCTTTCCACAAATCCAGCCTTACAAAGGATAGTAGATGGAAAATTCCAACAAAAGGAGGGAAACTACACCATAGAAAAACCAAGAAAGTAATCTTTTTTTCCCCCCAACAGATCCAAAAGAAGATAGCCACACAAACATAACAACAAAAATAACAGGAAGCAACAACCACTTTTCCTAAATATCTCTTAACATCAATGGACTCAATTCCCCAATAAAAAGACATAGACTGAGAGACTGGATATGTAAACAGGACCTAGCATTTTTCTTCATACAGGAAATGTACCTCAGTGACAAAGACAGACACTATCTCCGAGTAAAGGGCTGGAAATTTTTTTCCAAGCAAATGGTCCTAAGAAACAAGCTGAAGTAGCCAGTCTGATATCAAATAAAATTGACATTCAACCAAAAGTTATTTTAAAACATAAAATATGATACTTCATACTCATCAAAGGAAAAATCTACCAAGAAGAACTCTCAATTCTGAACATCTATGCCCCAAATGCAGAAGCACCCCCATTCATAAAGAAACTTTACTAAAGCTCAAAGCACACATTGCACCTCACACAATAATAGTGGGAGACTTTAACACCCCACTCTCATCAATGGCCAGATCTTGGAAACACAAAAAAACAGAGACACAGTGAAACTAACAGAAGTTATAAACCAAATGGATTTATCAGATATCTATAGAATATTTAATCCTAAAACAAAAGAATATACCTTCTTCTCAGTGCCTCATGGTACCTTCTCCAAAACTGACAATATAATTGCTCACAAAACAGGCCTCAACAGACATAAGAAAACGGAATTAAACCCATGAAACCTATCAAATCACCATGGACTAAGACTTGTCTTCAATAACAACAAAAACAACAGAAAGCCCACATACACATGGAAGCTGAACAATACTCTACTAAATGATAACTTGGTCAAGGAAGAAAAGAAGAAATTAAAGACTTTTTAGAATTTAATGAAAATGAAGGCACAACATACCAAAATTTATGGGACACAATGAAAGCAATACTGAAAGAAAAACTCATAGCTATAAGTGCCTCCAAAAAGAAAGTGGAGAGATCCTACACGAGGAGCTTAACAGCACACCTAAAATCTCTAGAAAAAAAGAATCTAATACACCCAAGAGGAGTACATGGCAGGAAATAAACAAACCCAGGGCTGAAATCAACCCAGTAGAAACAAACAGAACTATACAAAGAATCAACAATGTTAGCCACCAGGGGGATTAGAGGCCCTTGGGCCTGAGGGTGTTAGATCCCCCAGTAGAGGAGAATGCCAAGGAGGGAAGACAAGAGTGGGTGGGTGGGTGGGGGAATACCCCCATAGTGGTAGGGAGGGGGAGGGAATAGGGAGGTTCCAAAGGGGAGATCTGGAAAGGGAGAAACATTTGAAATGTAAATAAAATAGGAAAATAATAATAATAAAAACAGATATTTTTCATATAATATATTCTAATTATGGTTTCCCCTCCCTCAACTCCTCACAGATCATCCTCATTTTCCCACTCAGTCAAATCCACACTTCTCCCCATCTCTACATTAGAATACAAACAGGAATCTAAGACTAATATAATAAATGTATTAAATCAAATATAAATTAAAATAATATAAAATAAATATCATTATATTTTTTAAATACAAAAAAAAAAAGAATCAACAAACCAGGAGCTGGTTCTTTGAGAAAATCAACAAGATAGATAAACCCTTAGCCAGATTAACCAGAGGGCACAGAGACAGTATCCAAATTAACAAAATCAGAAATGAAAAGGGAGACATAACAACAGAAACTGAGGAAATTCAAAAAATCACCAGATCCTATTACAAAAGCCTATACTCAACAAAATTGAGAAACCTGGCTGAAATGGATGGTTTTCTGGACAGATACCAGCTGCCAAAGTTAAATCAGGATCAGATAAACCATCTAAAATGCAAAAATATTCAATAAAATTCTCAAAAATCAAATCCAAAAACAAATCAAAACAATCATCCATCATGATCAAGTAGGCTTCATCCCAGGGATGCAGGAATGGTTCAATATGCAGAAATCCATCAACTTAATCCACTATATAAATAAACTCAAAGACAAACATGATCATCTCCTTAGATGCTGAGAATGCATTTGAGAAAAATCAACACTCCTTCATGGACAAAGACTCAGAATGATCAGGAATCCAAGGACAATACCTAAACATAATAAAATAAATATGCAGGAAATCCATAGCCAACACCAAACTAAATGGAGAGAAACTTGAAAAATCCCACTAAAATCAGAGAATAAACAAGGCTGTGTACTCTCTACCTATCTACTCAATATATTCCTCAAAGTCCTAGCCAGAGCAATTAGACAACAAAATGAGGTCAAGGGGATACAAACTGGAAAGAAAGAATTCAAAATATCACTATTCACAAATGATAGGGTAGTATATTTAAGTGACCCCAAAAACTCCACCAGAGATCTGCTACAGCTGATAAACAACTTCAGCAAAGTGGCTGGATATAAAATTAACTCAAACAAATCAGTAGCCTTCCTATACTCGAAGGAAAGACAGGCTGAGAAAGAAATTAGGGAAATGACACCTTTCACAATTGTCACAAACAATATTAAGTATCTTTGTGTGACTCTAACCAAACAAATGAAAGATCTGTATGAAAAGAACTTCAAGTCTTTGAAGAAAGAAATCGAAGAAGACCTCAGAAGATGGAAAGATCTCCCATGCTCATGGATTGGCAGGATTAATACAGTTAAAATGGCCATCCTGCCGAAAGCAATCTACAGATTCAATGCAATCCCCATCAAAATCCCAACTCAATTCTTCATAGATCTTGAAAGAGCAATTCTCAAATTCATATGGAATAACAAAAATCCTAGGATAGCAAAAACTCTTCTCAACAATAAAAGGTCTTCTGGAGGAGTCAGCCTCCCTGACCTCAAGCTGTACTACAGAGCAGTAGTGATAAAAACTGCATGGTATTAGTACAGTGACAGGCAGGTAGATCAGTGGAATAGAATTGAAGACCCAGAAATGAACCCACACACTTATGGTCACTTGATCTTTGACCAAGGAGCTAAAGCCATCCAGTGGAAAAAAGACAGCATCTTCAACAAATGGTGCTGATTCAACTGGCAGTCTACATGTAGAATGCACATGGATCCATTCTTATCTCCGTGTACAAAACCCAATTCCAAGTGGAGCAAGGACCTCCACATAAAACCAGATACACTGAATCTAATAGAAGAGAAAGTGGGGAAAAGCCTCGAACACATGGGCACAGGGGAAAAGTTCCTGAACAGAACACCAATGGCTTATGTTCTAAGACCAAGAATCTACAAATGGGGCTTCATAAAATTGCAAAGCTTCCGTAAGGCAAAGGACACTGTTAATAGGACAAAACAGCAACCTACAGATTGGGAAAAGATCTTTACCAACACTTTAGCTAATAGAGGGCTTATATCCAATATATACAAAGAACACAAGAAGTTAGACTTCAGAGAACTAAATAACCCTATTCAAAAATATGGAACAGAGCTAAACAAAGAATTCTCAACTGAGGAAACTCAAAGGGCTGAGAAGCACCTAAAGAAATGTTTAACATCTTTAGTCATCAGGTAAATGCAAATCAAAACAACTCTGAGATTCCACCTCACATCAGTCAGAATGGCTAAGATCAAAACTCAGGTGACAGCACATTCTGGCAAGGATGTAGAGAAAAGAGGAACACTCCTCCATTGCTGGTGGGATTGCAAACTGGCACAACCACTTCTGAAATCAGTCTGGCAGTTCCTCAGAAAATTGGACATAGTTTTACCTGAGGACCCAGATATACTACTCCTCAGCATAAACCCAAAATATTTTCCAACATATAATGAGGACACATGTTCTACTATGTTCATAGAAGCCTTATTTATAATAGCCAGAAGGTGAGAACAACCCAGATGCCCTTCAACAAAGGAACAGATAGAGAAAATATGGTACATTTAAGCAATGGAGTACTACTCAGCTATTAAAAACAATGACTTCAAGAAATTCTCAGGCAAATGGATGGAACTAGAAAATATCATCCTGAGCAAGGTAACCCAGTCACAAAAGAACACACATGTTATGCACTCACTTATAAGTGGATATTAGTCCAAAAGCTTGGAATACCCAAAATACAATTCACAGACCATATGATGCTCACAAAGAAGGAAGACCGAAGTATGGATGCTTCGGTCAATCTTAGAAGGGGGAACAAAATACTCATGGGAATAAATATGAAGAAAAAGTGTGGAGTAGAGACTGGAGGAAAGACCATCAGAGACTGCCCCACCTGGGGATCCATCCCATATACAGCCACCAAACCCAGACACTATTGTGGATGCCAAGAAGTGCTTGCTGTCATAAGCCTGATATAGATGTCTCCTAAGAATCTCTACCAGAGGCTGACAAATACAGAGACAGATGTTCTCAGTCAACCATTGGACTGAGCACAGGGCCCCCAATGCAGGAGTTAGAGAAAGGACTGAAGGAGCTGAAGGGGTTTGCAACCCCATAGGAAGAACAACAATATCAACCAACAAGACCCCCCAGAGCTCCCAGGAACTAAACCAGCAATCAAAGAGTACACATAGAGGGACCCATGGCTCCAGTTGCACATGTAGCAGAGGATGGCCTTGTCAGGCATCAATGGGAGGAGAGGCCCTTGGTCCTGGCAAGGCTTGATGCCCCAGTGTTGGGGAATTCTGGGGGGGAAAGGGCAGGAGTGTGTGGGTGGAGGAACACCCCCATAGAAGCAGGGGGACAGGGGATGGGATAGGGGTTTTCTGGGGGGAAAACTGGGAAAGGCATAACATTTGAAATGTATAAAAAAAAAACAAAAACAAAAATATACAATAAAAAAGGATTAAAGATAATTTTAAAAATAAATAAAAATATAAAAAGGGAAAAATATAAAGAACATAAAAACCTAAATTACTCTGATTTTCACTATAAAACTTTATGCAAGTCCAAAAAATAGGGCTTTCTTAAATCAATATTGTGCTAAGGAAGAAATCCCTATAATGGTGCACTTTTCATACTATCTTTTATATTAAATCTCATATATATTCTATAATATCTGTAAAAGGATAAATTTTATGTTCTGTATGATACCAACTTTGCATAATTTATCCACAGATATTTAAAGAGTGAGGAAAAAAGGGATTAGGCAGTATTAAAATTGTGGTTCTTTTTATTAGCATATGCTTATTGTAAAACATAGGGGTGGTCCTATAGTTATATTTGTATGTGTGAATATAATATAGTTTGATCATATTCACACACCATTACCTTCTTTTTTTCACTTCCCTCTTCCTACTAGTCCCCTCTTCTACTTTTATATCATTTTTTAATGTAATTTGTGCATATGACAAAACAGTGTGACAGCTGTATTTCTGACTCCGGCTTTTACTTAATATCATGATCTTCAGTTCCATCCATTTTCTTAAAAATATTTTTTCATTTTATTTAGAGATGGACAAAATAACATTTTGTTAATATCCCACCACATTTTCTTTATTCATTCATTCATTCATGGGAACTAGGGTTATTTGATAATTTGGCTACAATGAACAGTGCCACACTTAAGATGGACATTTCTATTGTATTTTGACTTAAGTTCCTTTGGGACATGTAACATAGTAATAACATATGGTAAGTTCTAATTTTTATGTTTTTCAAGTATTCCTATACATATTTTCATAGTGGCTACAGTGAATTTACTTTCCTCCTATCAGTACATTTCCCTGATATATAATGAACATTTTTCATGTAATTGCTGATTATTATAATTTGGAAAAATGTTTCAGTTCTATCATATTTGTGAATATCTTCACACTCTGCCTTCGCACTGGCTTGCCTATCAGACTACTGAAAAGATAGACACCAAGAAATGGAAATTCCCCTGGGTAACTCATGCTGAGTAAAGAGAATGCTTAAAGCTTGGTGCCAATCACAGGAGAAACATGCTTCCTAGAAACAGTGCTGACAACTTTGGAAGAACACATTGATGGAAAGAAAATGACCAATACCACACCTTGACTGGAGTATGTCAAGATGTGGATAAGTCTTAAACAGTTCTTCACTTCAGGATCCTGAAGTTGGACTGTGTCTTCATCAGGGTTTCTATTCCTGCATAAAACATTATGACCAAGAAGCAAGTTGGGGAGGAAAGGGTTTATTCAGCTTACTCTTCCACACTGCTGTCCATCACTAAAGGAAGTCAGGACTGGAACTCAAGCAGGTCAAGAGGCAGGAGCTGAGGCAGAGGCCATGGAGGGATATAACTTATTGGCTCACATCCCCTGGCTTGTTCAACTTGCTTTCTTATAGAACCCAAGACCACCAGCCCACAGATGGTACCACCCACAAGGGGCCCTCCCCCTTGATCACTAATTGAGAAAATACCTTGCAGCTGGATCTCATGGAGACATTTTCTCAATTGAAACTCCTTTCTCTGTAATAACTCCAACTTGTGTCAAGTTGACAAAAAAAAAAAAAAAAAACAGCAGGTACAGACTGGGAATGGGGGGAAGCACTGGATCACTTTGTCCCTCTTCCTTTTATGTGGCATAAAATAAATATCTTTTTCTATCTATCTTTCATTATTAATTTAAATGATTTATAGAGAACACGTGGCCAAACCTGTGTTCTTGGGGCACAGATTATGACCCTGAATCTGTGACATTGTCTGTTTATTCCTACAGTTGCTGTTGTATGTTTGTGCATACTTTCTTAGGAAGTATTCTGATATGTCCTTCATATGATTGGATGTAATCAGTCAAGGTAAATGACTGTTCAAGGTTCTTGTTATAATTAATTTAAAAAGTCAGACTACTTTATATTAAAATAGCTTTTTAGGATGGCTCAGAGGTTGAGAAAATTTTCTGCTAATCCAGAGGACAGAGTTTGGTTCTTAGTACCTAAGTTAGATACTTCACAACTACCTGTAACTCCAGTTTCATGAGATCTAACACCTTCTTCTGGCCACTGTAGCTTCCTGAACACAGGTGGAATGTGTACACACACACACACACACACACACACACACACACACACAATTTTTAAAAATCTTAGAAAATAGATCTTTGAAGAAAAATGTTTATTTTTCAATCAATTTTATCTTTATTAATCAATATACATTATAACATATTTTATTAAAGTCATTAAGTATTTCATATTTAGCTGTTGACTCCATAGGCTGTTTATACTGGAATATGGTAGTAGATATTGATTCACTCCATTTTCCTCCAAAATTAACCAATCCTAATTAGCTCCATACAAACGCCTTCAAAGTTCTAATTTCAAATATTTCTCATTGAAATAGAAGTTTAGTCATACTTTTCTATAGATTTTGTTTATGAGTAGAATATCCTTTAAGATGTAATTCTAACTAGATGACCAATACATTTTACAACCACACACACACACACACACACACACACACACACACACTTGATTTATTTCAAGAAAAACTATTTGGAAAGAGGAATTGAGACAGGGTCCCAGGTAGCCCAGCTGGACCTAAACTTGCTATATTCTTGAATTCTAAATGGTCTCCTGTCTCTCCCTCCCAAGTGTTGGAATTATAGCTATTTTCCTTTTTATTGATTTTGCCAAATTCTTTACCAAATTCTCAGCAATAAATATGTGCTATGGTTTAAATGCATCCCTCCACCCTGTACAAGAAATAATGTTTCTCACTGAACCTAGGGTTTGCTGTTTTGCCTAGACTGGCAGGCCAGCAAACCTCAGAATCCTCTTGTCTCTGTGCTCTCCATTTCTGGAGTCATAAGCATACACTGACACACCCAGGTTTTATGTGGGAGCTTGGAATCTGAACTCCAATCCTCATGCATCCATACCAGGCACTCAATCTACTAAGTCACATCCCCAGCCAATGATATGCTGACATCTTGATCACAGACTTTCTAAACTCCATAGTTGTTAGAAAATAAATGCCCATTTTCATAAATTATACACCATATAGTATTCTGTTAGAACAGCACACATGGAGTGAGATAATATATATTACTTTTATAGGTAATCCTAGAAACAATAAATGTAAACAACTGAAAATAATGTAAAGTAAAATAAGCCTCCAACAGTCATACTGTTTAAAAAGATGTTCTGTATGGACAGGAGAATGCTCTACGACAGCCACATTTTTATTTCAAATGAGTAAGTTTATTAAGCATGCAGTGAGCAAAAAAATCAGATAGTAAGTGCCAGAGAGATGGAAATAGAGATAGCAAACATCATTAAATCAGAAATTATAACACCCAGCATAGGTGACTAGAGCAGTCTGACTGAGGCCACAAAAGTGATATAATCAAATCAGGACTTAAAATGTCCAACACAAATTGACTATAGAAGCAGCAGTCAGGCTAGGGGGTCCCAACTAAGAGTTTTTTCATTAATGATCTTCTGGCTCCCAGTTCCCACCCCAGGCATTTTTATACCATGTGTCTTAGGGTTTTACTGCTGTGAATAGACACTACGACCAAGGCAAGTCTTATAAAGACAACTGTTAATTGGGGCTGGCTTACAGGTTCAGAGGTTCAGTCCATTATCATCAAGGCAGAAACATGGCAGCATCCAGGCAGGCATGGTGCAGGAGGAGCTGAGAGTTCTACATCTTCATCTGAAGGCTGCTAGCAGAATACTGGCTTCCAGGCAGCTAGGATGAGGGCCATATAGCCCACACCCACAGTGATATACCTACTCCAAAAAGGCCACACCTACTCGAACACAGCCACACCTTCTAATAGTGCTACACCCTGGGCCAGGCATATACAAACCATCACACCATGGGATAAAGAACAGTAATGTCCGATGGAAATAGAATATCTTCTAGCAATTCTCAAGAACTCCATGGTTTTTTAATGATTGCACCTTTGTTGCTTTTCTGCCTCTCATGGGATTAGTGGGCCAGCCAAGCCCCAATCTGGACTACTGTACTCATCATAGTACCTGTCATAGTTGGAAGAGAAATAAATAAATAAAAGAAAACCTCTCAATGACGTAAACAGGCTAAAAGATTCAATGTCCACCAAACCAACTCTAAATAAATAATAATGATGATGATAACAATAATAATTAATACAGTAGGAAGCAATACTTCAAATTGAAGAGAGGATTAAGCATAGCCAAAAGACAATAAAAATAAAACATTAAACTATAACAAAACACAGAAAAAAATAACAGCAATCAAAACAAACCTGTCATTAATAATGTTCAATACTAATGTCTTCCTGTTCTCAATCAAAAGACACATGTTAGTTGAACAGATCAAAAAACAAAATTCATCTGTCTGTTTTCCAAAAGAAACTCATAATATGTTACAACAAAGGAATGGAAAAAGTTACTCCAAGCAAGCGGGAACAGAAAACAAAGCAAGCATCGCTATCCTAACATGACAAAATAGGCTTCAAATTGAAATAAGAGAAACTCCATTCTAATCATGATAAAAAATAACCAAGAATAAAATATAATACTAAAATGTGTCTGGTACTTGATATTTGTTCTTTTGCTCACTACATGCTTAAAAAATTCAAGCATTTTGTCCATATAGAAAACCTTGTTAAACACTATGACTGTTGGAGGTTTAGTAAACTACAATAAATATTTACTTTGCATCACCAAACTCTGGCACATAAAATATATACTATTGGATTTAAAGACACAGATTAACTGTAATCCATTAAAGTGGGTGATTTCAAATCCACACTTTCTCCAATAGACAAGTCGTCTGGGCAAAACACAAAGAAACTTCAGAGTTAAATTACATCATATACCAAAAGGACTTAACAGATTATCTACAGAATATTTCACCCAAATACCAAAGAAGATATATTCTACTCAGCAGTCCATGGAATAAGGATCTCTGAAACTGACATCAAAGCAATACAATTTTAAGAGAATACTTTTAAAACCTGTATTACACTGAGTTGTAAAATCTAAAAGAAATAAACAAATTTCTAGATTCATCCAAATTACCAAAATTAAATCAAAAGAGATTACCAATTTAAACAGTCCCATAACAAAGAAGGAGACAGGGACATGTAGGTCAGATGGATTAACAGCAGAATTCTACCAGACTTTCAAAGATTTTTTTTCCCCTTTCTGGCTATCAATCTAAAATTGCAGTTTCTTTTTTCCCTTTTATTTTACTTATGAGATTATAACTTATTTCCAACATTCCTCTCTTTCCTCCCTCTAAATCCCCCCTATGTCTCTCCCTGTTCTCCTTCAAATTCGCAGCCTCTTCTTAATTAATTGTTATTATAACCAATGCTGCTTAAATTATTCAAAAAATAGAAACATGGTGAAACTCTTTCTAGAAACCCAGCATTACTCTAATCTCAAAAGCAGGTAAGGAAAAACCAACATAAACTATAGGCAACAGACCCCATGAATACAGATATAATGATCCCCATAAAATATTTACAAACTGAAGATAGGTATATACCATAATCACATTGATTGTATTCCAGTGATTCTGGGATGGTTCAATATATGCAACCCAAAATATAATAAATTATATAAATAGACTTAAAGATGAAAATTGCATGATCATCTCAATAGATATACAAAGACCTTTGACAAAGCCAACATGCTTTCATGATAAAGGTTCTAGAGAGTATGATTAAAGCAAACATACCCCTATCTAATAAAGGCTATGTATGATAAACCCACAGCTAACATCATCCTAAAACTCAAAGCAATAACATTAAAATCAGGAATGAGACAGGACAGGGCTATCTACTATCCTCATTCATTTTCAATATAGTGCTTGAAGCACTAGCTAGCATGGTAAGATATAGAAATTAAAGAGAAACAAATAGGAAAAGAAGTCAAAGTATCCCTAATAACAAAAAAAATATTACACATAAAATATTCTAAAATTTCCACCAGAAAACTTCTAGAAATGGTCAATATTTTGAGCAAAGTGACAAGATACAGAATTAACTTACAACAATCAGTAGCCTTACTAAACACTGATAACAAACATACTGAGAAAGAGATCATGGAGACACTTCCATTCAAAGTAACCCAAATTTCTAAAAAAAAATCAAAATATGTAGAAATATCCTACCAAGGATGTTAAAGATTTCTACAATGGAAAGTTTAAATTTCAGAAGAAACAGATTGAAGAAGATACCAGAATCTGGAAAGGTATCCCATGCTCAAGGATGAGTAGAATTAATATTGTAAAAATGACCATTCTGCCAAATGACATTTACAGGTTCAATGCAATCCCAATCAAATTCCCATACCATTTCTCGCAGAAATAGAAAAAAATCATAAAATTCACACAGAAACAAAAAGATCAAGGAAAATGTAATCCTGAACAAAGATTGCAAGAGAGAAATACCACCGATCCAAAGTTTAAGATATATTACAGAGCTATACTAATAAAAATAGCTTGATACTGGCAGAAAAACAGACATGTAGATCAAATAGAAGACTCAAACATAGGTGCATAGAATATGAGCTATCTGGAACTCGGCAAAGATGTAAAAACACAATAACAAAAATACATCAGAGAAAAGATAACATTACTGATAAATGTTGTGGGGAAATTGGATGTCCACACATAGAAGCATATTAGCCTCATATCTATTGCCCTGCACAAAAATCCGTTCCTGCTGAATTAAATACATCAATATGTGTACTAGCTAGTTTTGTGTGTCAACTTGACACAAGCTGGAGTTATCACAGAGAAAGGAGCTTCAGTTGAGAAAATGCCTCCATGAGATCCAGTGGTAAGGCATTTTCTCAATTAGTGATCAAGGGGGGAGGGGCCCTTGTGAGTGGTACCATCCCTGGGCTGGTGGTCCTAGGTTCTGTAAGAAAGCAAGCTGAGCAAGTAAGGGGAAGAAGCAAGCCAGTAAGAAACATCCCTCCATGGCCTCTACATCAGCTCCTGCTCCTTGACCTGCTTGAGTTCCAGTCCTGACTTCCTTTAGTGATGAACAGCAGCATGGAAGTGTAAGCCGAATAAACCCTTTCCTCCCCAACTTGCGTCTTGGTCATGATGTTTGTGCAGGAATAGAAACCCTAAGACAATATGGAACCTGAAATACTGAGTCTGCTAGAAAAAAAAAAAAACATGCATTACTCTACAATATATGAGTATAGGAAAAGACTTTGTGAATAGGACTCTATTTGTCCAGGAATTACAACCAAGAATTGATAAATTGAACTTCACAAAACTAAAAAGCTTGTTACAGAAAAGGAAACAATCAATTGAGAGGGAAGGAAGCCCAGAGACTCAGAGAGAATCTTTGCCACCTATTCACCTGACAGAAGATCAATTTGCAGAATATATAAAGAACTTAAAAAACAGAGCCAAGAACACAAGCAACACAATTTTTAAAATGGAGTAGATCTGAACAGAGAGTTTCCAACAAAAGAAATAAAAATGTCTAATAAATATCTCAAAAGGTATTAAAGCATCTTTAGTAATTAGGGAAATACAGATTAAACTATTTTGACATTTCATCTTACCACAGTGAAAAAAGGCTAAGATCAAGAAAACTGACAACAAATGCTCACTGATGCTGAGATTTCTACATTATACTGTAGCTGCACCCCCAACGGTGAATAATCACCTCTTGCCACTATGAGAATCAGTGTGGAGAATTCTCAAAAGCTAAAAATAAATCTATCATTTGACCCAGCTAAACCATTCTCAGCATATATATGCCCAAAGCACGCAACATCCTATTCCACAGATACTTGCTCAGCCATGTTCACTGTAGCTCTACCCACAATAGCTAGGAAATGGAATCAGCCTAATTGTCCTTTTGGTGATAAATCAGTAATGAAAACATGGTACACACACAATAGAATTCTATTCAACTGTTTAAAAAACCCTGAACTTTGTGGTAACCCAGACACAGAAAAACAAACGCCATATGTTTTCTCTTATTTGTGGAACTTAGCTCTTAAGCTTTAGATGCTCTCAGGAGGGGAATAGTAAGAGTATGAAGCGAGAAAGTGATAAAATGGGATGAGAAGATTTTAACTGCAGGGAGAGAAGCAGCAATATAGAGGTAGAAGGAGGGATAAATAGTACTATGGATCTTTGAAAAAGTCATAGGGAATCTCATTATCTCAGGATGACTTAACGTTGTGTGTGTGTGTGTGTGTGTATACATACACATATGTGTGTATGAACTACCTATGGCTGGGAAGGCCACAGAACCTAGAGTAGTGCTTCTCAAACTTCCTAATACTGTGACCTTTTAATATAGCTCCTCATGTAGTGGTGACCCCCAACCATATTGCTACTGTTATAAATCATAATGTTTTATAACAGTAAATTATCCATGTTTTCCAATGGTTTTTAGAGACCCCCTATGAAAGGGTCATTTGACCCCCCAAAGGGGTCGAAAACCACATGTTAAGAACCATTGATCTACAGGATACATTCTAAGTATTTATCCTTACACTCAGAGATAAGTGTAGCTCTTACTTCTCATCTCAGAAGCATCTTTCTGTAGCAGAATGGAGACCATTACAGAAATCCACAGCTTGCTAAATTCAGAAATCAACTAACTGTGGGTGCCCAGTATTAATGACATTAGACAAAGACAATGGAAAGATACTGTAGGACGCTGAAGAGAAAACTGTAACATAGGGTAGTTAATATTATCTCAGATTAGAAAGTGCTTAATGATACACCTATACCACAACCCCTATACATAAAGCTCAGAGAGAATCTTGAAAGAGATCACAGAAAGATTCTAAGAGCCAGAAGACAGGAGTCTCTGCCTTTTAGATATGACAGGGAGGCTGTGGACACAAGATCTCAACAATATGGTTACCTAAGGAAGGCCTGCACAATGACAGTATCAGTTAACATGCCAAAGTGGATGAAGCAAACCTCACAAGGCCCCACCCCTAAATGAAGAGTTACACTGAATTAATAGCTGCTAAGAGAGAGAAACAGTCTTCTCAAAGAACTGTCCTATAGCCTGGTAGTGGTGGCACACGCCTTTAATCCCAGCACTTGGGAGGCAGAGGCAGGCAGATTTCTGAGTTCGAGGCCAGCCTGGTCTACAGAGTGAGTTCCAGGACAGCCAGGGCTACACAGAGAAACCCTGTCTCAAAAAAAACCAAAAACATCAACAACAACCCCCCCCCCCCAAAAAAAGAAAGAACTGTCCCATAAATGTCATGTAATACGAAATAATCAGCCCTAAACATATCAACTAAGGAACACTAAAGGAAAAGGGAGATGGTATCTCTCTGTCTGTCTCTGTCTCTGTCTCTGTCTCTCTCTCTCTCTCTCTCTCTCTCTCTCTCTCTCTCTCTCTCTGTGTGTGTGTGTGTGTAAGTAACAGTAATGATTCCATGGGGACTCACAGAAATTATGTCACCAACCAAAGAAGATGCAGGGGTTGGACCTAGCCCCCCACCCCTCACAAATGTAGCAGATGTGCAGTTTGGTCTTCATATGGGACCTCTAACAATTGGAATGGAGTCTGTCTCTGATTCTGTTGCCTGCCACTGGATTCCCTTTCCTATCTGGACTGCCTAGTTGTGTCTCAGCAAAAGAGGATGCATTTAATCCTGTGGAACTAGACTTCCTAGGGTGGGGTGGTAGCCAAGGGGGGCTCCACCCGCTTTGAGGAGAAGGGAGGAGATAGTGAAAGGAGACATTTGTAAGGGCAGGATTGGGAAGAGAGGAGGGAGGGGACTTCAATTGAGATGCAATGTGAATAAAAAAATAAATAAAATAAATTATAAAATATAAAATTCATGAAATTCATGATAGGAAATTAAAAATAAAGTATATACATTGTTAAAATTTTAAAAATGATTTAAAATAAAAAAAATAAGAAGCCATGATTTGAGAGGTCAGAGTCGCAGGGGACGAGGGAAGAGTTGGGGAGGTTTAATGTTAATCAAAAACATTAAACACTGTGATAATAACATAAAGTTGAATGTGATTTTGGAGTCAATGCCAATTGGATGAGAAAAGAACACGCCAGTGATTTTTTTTTTTTTTTTGGTCTAGCAATATCCTATGCTCATATGCTGTGGCTTCAAAGGAGAATCTGTTAAATGTTGAATAGGAAAGACAATACATGATCCTCCAAAGGCAATTAATGACATTAGACAAAAGTACTGGAAAGATACAAAAGGCAAAAACTGCAGTATAAAACAATTTATCATAATCTCAGATTAGCAAGTGTTCAATAAGCAGGATGTTTTCAAGTGTCTTCTGTAAATTGCTGATAAGAAATGCACTCAGAGACTTTTAGGTAAGATGTCAGACTAGAGATTGCCTGTAGCTGATCTAGTGAAAGTCATAATAAAAAGTAGATTTTGCTCAAAAGATAGAAATACAGAAAGAGCTTTGGAAAACAGTGAAAAGGGAAAAAAATAGCAGAAGGTTAATTTTCTTTTTTGTAAAGATGACTGGTATAGCAACAGTGAATAATCATGTATGGTCACTTGATGTTTTTATGTTAATCATTCTGATTGGAGTGAGATGAAATCTCAAAGTAGTTTTAATTTGGACTTCTCTGATGGCTAAGGATGTTGAACATGTTCTTTAAGTGCTTATTAACCATTACTATTTCTTATTTTGAAAACATTCTATTCAATCCTGGAGTCCATTTTTTAACAAGTTGTTTTGCTGTTTTGGTTTTGGTTTTATTTAGGGGGTTGAATATTCAAAATGATTCTCTGAAAGAAAAATAGGTGGTGGATATTTTCTTCCATTCTATAGACTGCCTTGTCATTTGCAGTTTTCTTTGCTGTACAGATTTTTTTCTTTTAATTTCATGCCTCCAAATTCCACCCTTTACTCATTCACCAGTGGAATCACTGTTTTACCAAAACCTGCAACTGAATGGAAGGTATGTGAGGGCTGTAAGCTTGTCCTGGCAGTAAAGCTGTTTGGTTTGGGCTTTCACTATGTACACAGATATGCACATGTGCACACAGATGACACTGTGCCCCGTGTCATAAGAGTGGGAGTGAAGCTCAATTAAAAGCAATGGGTAATGGATTTATTTAGCAAAATAAATCTCAAAACAATATAGCATGCAGACTGGGTCATTGTACTCAAAATGTACATGGAGGCTCACAACCATCTGTAGCCCCAGTTCCAGGGGACCCCATGTCCTCTTCTGACCTCCATGGTTCCAGACATGTAAGTGGTGAACACGCATATGTGCAAACAAATACTCATATACATAAAAGAATCAGGATGTCTTGAAATGGACTAAATGCATTGCACCTCTGTGATAACAGTGAGATATTAGGGAAGAGTCTTAAATTTTATTAACATCTGGTGGTATGGGCATGGGTAATCGAGAGATGCTCTCCCCTGCCCACCCCTCATCACCTATAACAGGCTGGAGTACTTGGGAGAGCTGGCCCTGCTGGTGTAGGCAAGCGTGAGCAGGCCCCAAGGGCATGAGAGCAGGAGAGCTGGCTCTGCCCTCTTACTGCAGCAGCACTGGGTGAGCCAGCTAGGGCAGTGCTGGAGAGTTCACCATGATAGTGTAGATGCTGGAGAGTTTGTAAGGTGACCAGCTCAGATACCTCTCAGGTCCAGATTCAGGGCTTTGAGTTGGCCCACCCAAAAATCTATCCCATCTATGAATTCCTGAAGCACATGAAAGGGTCAGTCACACAGATCCAAAGCTGCAGGATTCCCATGACACAGGGCTACAATAGGATATCCAAGAGGATTCCTGGTCAGCATCCAGTATTGATAGTGCAGCAGAAGCCAGAGGCCTCAAACCAGACCAATGACTCATTACAATGAACATTTGCAATTAAAGACATGTGGACTATGTGTGGGAGGTGTCAGGATCAGGTATGGGGACAGACATGGAAGATGGCCAGATGGCCATGAGAATGAACGGATATCTGCAGCTAGCAGGAAAGGGGTGCCTCAAGGACAAGCCAGAGGCCTGAGATAAGGGAGGCTCCCAAGAATCAATGGGGGTGACCTTAGCTGAGACTCACAGCATTGGGGATATGGAACCTGAAGAGACCACTTCCTGTAGCCAGGAAGGAACCCCAGTGTAGTGATAGGGACACCAATTCACGCACGGAACTTTCAACCCAAAATGTATCCTGCCTACAAGAAATGCAGGAACAGAGGATGGAGCAGAGACTGAGGGAGTGGCCAACCAACAACACGCCCAAATAGAGACTCATACTATGGACAAGCACCAATCCCTAACACTATTAATGATACCCTGTTATGCTTGCAGACCGGAGCATGTTGTCCTCTGAGAGGCTCCACCCAGCAGCTGACTCAGATAGATACAGACACCCACAGCCAAACAGTGGATAGAGCTTGGGGACTGATACGGAAGAATTTGAGGAAGAATTGCTGACTACAAAAGGGATCAAACTCTACTGGAAAACCAACAGAGTCAGCTAACATGGACCCTTGGGGCTCTCAGAGTCTGAACCACCAACACAGAGCATACTCAGGCTGAATCTAGCCCCCACCCAAACACACCGCATATGCTTAGCAGACGTGCAGCTTGGTCTTCATGTATGCCCCAAACAACTGAGGGAGGGCTATCCCTAAAGCTGTTGCCTGTTCATGGGAAATGTTCTCTTAGCGGGGCTGCCTTGTCTGGCCTCAGTGGAAGAAGTGCCAAGCTCTGCAGAGATTTGATATGCCAGGGTGGGGGGATACCCAGGGAAGGCCTCCATTCTCTCAGAGAAGAAGGGAAGGGGGGAACTATGGGAGATGTAACTGATGTGGGGACAGCTGATGTAAAGTGAATAAATTAAGAAAAAAATGTAGACAAACGGATATACTGTGGGACACCCTGACACACACTATAGTTTCCACAATGAGATTTTTTTTCCTTTGGTGGAGGTAGGTTGCAAAGGTGCAAAGGGATGAAGGGATGGGGAGATGAGTGAGACTGGGGTGTATGATGTGAAATTGACAAAGAAGCAATAAAAAGTTTTTAAAAATAGATTTAGAAAACAACTGACCATACAAAAGTAATTAGATTTTCTATAGACCAATAGCAAACATGCCAAGGTAGAAATCTGGGGGAAACCCCATTCACAATAGCTGCAAAAGCTAAAATGCCTAGAAAGAAATAACTCTAACCAAAGCAAAAAAAAAAAAAAAAAAACTGGTACAATTAAAACTTTAAGATGCTGAAGAACGAAATTATGATATTAAAAGTAGGAAAAGCCTCTATGCACATGGACTGACAAAATTATTATTGTATGTCTTAGCTCAGGTTATTACTACTGTGATGAAATACATAACAAAAGCAACTTGGGGAGGAAAGGATCTATTCAGCTTTATCAAAGGAAGGACAGGACAGGAATTTAAGCAGGGTAGGAACCTGGAGACAGGAGCTGATGTAGAGGCCATGGAGGGACGCTACTTACTGACTTGCTGCTGTAATTTTCTCAGCCTGCTTTCTTATAGAACCCAGGACCACTAGCCCAGGGATGGCACTACACATAATGGGCTGGACACTCCCACATCAGTCACTAAGAAAATTCCTTACAGGCCTGTCCACAACCTGATCTTATGGAAGCATTTTCTTAAATGCGGTTCCCTTCTCTCATATGACTTAGTTTATGTCAAACTGATATAGAACTATCCAGAACATTGCAAAAAAACTATATTACTAAATGTGATTAACAGATTCAATATAATTCTCATCAAAATTCCAATGACAGGGCAACAAAATGATTCAGCTGGGTAAGGCATTTGCCACCAAGCCTGATGACCTGAGTTGCATGCCCAGGACCCACATAGTAGAGAGAACCAACTCCATGAATAGTCTTCCAACTTCTACACTCACTCTATGGCATGCTCCCCACCTTCCACTCTCAACACACAAAATACATAAACATTAACCTCTTTTTAAAATTTCAATGATAATCTTCATAGAACTGACAACCAACAATCTTAAAATACAAAAGACTCCAATTAGCCAAAGCAATATTCAGCAGAAAGAAAAATGCTGGAGATATCACAATACTTGATCTCAAACTATATTCCAGAATCATATTAACAAAGACATCATGGTACTGGTACAAACGAAGACCAGTAGACCAGCAAAGTAAAAACAAAGAATACAGATATAATCTTACATACATACAGCCACCTTGGTTAGATGAAGTCTCAAAACCCTACAATGGAGTAAATATTGCCTCTTTAACAAGTAGTGCTTGGAAAACTATATTTCCACATGTTGACTAGTTGAACGAGATCCATATCGCTTACCACCCCCCCCCACACACACAAATCAACATGGATCAACAATCTCAATGTAAATCCTAAACCATGGAAAGTGCTGAATCCTAGCAACTACAGAACCAAGGAATAGTACTGAAACTTTTAAATTGTAAGACTCTGAAAGAAAACCAGAAAACACACTTTAAGACTTAGACACAGTCAGTGGGTTTCTGAGTTGACTCCAATAGCACAGGAAGTAATCTTAAGAATTGACAAATAGGATTACATTAGTTTCTCATCTATTTGTTGTGTGCATATGTTTATGTATATGCGCATGCGCGCACGTGTGTGTGTGTATGTGTGTGTGTGTGTGTGAGAGAGAGAGAGAGATAAAACTAGAAAAGGGATTTTTTTTTCTAGTTTTATGAGAGGGGATGAAGAGTTTTTAAGGTAGTTGGGAAACAGAGATGATGTAATAAATGCATGGCCTAACTGGGGGCGGGCAGAGGACCAGCAGGAGAGGATAATACAGGAGGGAAAAAGAAGAAAAACATATAGTGGGTGACACATGTATGAAGATGCCATGATGAAACTTACTGCTTTCTATGATAAATCATTGTAAAATAGTTTGTAACAGAGAGGCCAGCATACACATTCTGGGTCTCCCCCTTTAGGAGAATACATAGAGTACTGTTGAAATCTCCCAAACAATAGGAAGAAGGTAACTTTAACCTTCCTTCTTAGCTTGGCCAAGTCCTTCCTTTGGCTGTTGTGATATGTGAGGAAGTAGGGAGGAGGATTCGCCACTGTAGTCACACTGTAGCACAAGGAAGGACAAAGGGTCCAGCATTATGAGGGATCACTGGGAACAGAATTCTTATGACCTGACTCAGGCATGCAGCAGGCATGATAAATGGTTTTTTCTGCTAAGAACCTGGGATTTGGGAGTTATTTTTAACTACAACAAAACCTAGCCCATACTGAACCATCACTGTGCATGTTTATTTTTATAAAAGTAGAAAGGGGATCATGATAGGGAGGAAAGTTTTTTAAGGAAAGTGAGAGAAATTGATTGGGCAACAGAATGGGTGGGATCAAAACCATCAGCTGGCCTTGATCAAAGGTTTCTAAACTGTTGTTTGTATGTAGCCAATTTCAGAAGGGGAACTGTTCTATTTCATAAGAAAGTGAAAGTAAAGAGCGAGCATGAGCTAGCCCTACCACCCCCTCTCACACACACACACACACATGTAGCAGATGAGCAGCTTGGTCTTCATGCAGGTCTCTCAACAACTGGAGCAGGGGCTGTCCCTGAGCCTGTTGCCTGCCTGCCTGTCTGTGGATCCTGTGTCCCTAAATGGTCTTTCTGCCTTGTCTGGCAACAGTGGGATAGGATGTACCTAGGCACACAGCGACTTGATGGACTTGATGGAGAGAGAGAGAGAGAGAGAGAGAGAGAGAGAGAGAGACCAAGAGACCAACCCAGAGGGGAGCTTCCACTTCTCAAAAGAGAAGAGGAAGATAGAATGGGGGAGGATCGATGTGAGGGGGTAGAGGGAGGAGAGGGAGGGTTGATATTGGCTTATAAAGTGAATACATAAATACATTTTAAAATGAAAGTGAAAGTAGAATGAGCTTGGAGGTCAGAAACAAAATTTTACAAATCAAACTGTTTAAGTCATGCCTAGTACTTGCTTGTGTCATAAGCAAGTTATTAACCTCTCTGAGCCTGGATTGTTTTTTTTTTTTCATTCCTAAATTGTATGATACCAGCAACTGTCTCTGAAGATCAGTGGAATGGGGATCTAATATAATGCATCAGAGCCATTTGGCATTGAAGTCGAAAGGCACTGACTAGTCCATGACTGTCAACATCATCATTTCTCAGTGTGTATTTACAATCTTGGTTTTTAAGATCATAAGGTCCATACATTTATGGTTCTTCACATATTAGAAAGAAGCTTTTGTGCATGCAAATATCTCTTGATTCCTCTATCCCCACAATGGGAAAAAGTTATGTGTTCAGAAATAAACTACTAGCCTCAACTTGTATGTATATCCAAGATCATGTAAGTCATTACAATGTGTTTTTGAGAGTTGCCACTTCACTGCACTATAAAAAGCTTCCTGGAAAAAGTATTAACAGATGGCCTCTTACTCTCTGAGACTGTTAGTAGCACGCCAGATGGCAACCCAAATGAGAAGATCCAACTTCAATTCTCTAAACTGAAGGAAATGTGACACTGGATTTTTAATAGGTGTGCAGCATAAGAGGTAGCAAAGGAATAATCAGTTAAGATAAAACCTCATCACCGTCTGACTTCCACGTGAATCCCAGGCTTCATTGTCTAAATGCTTGCCGAACAGCTCATACCAAATGCTGCAAATGGTTCACCCAACACAAACAGAAACTTTATTTGAAATGACTGACAGATTTATGAGGTGTAAGGCTAGTCTAAGGAATAAGTGTAGAAGGCAGTGCCCCAGGGACTGTGCTCTGTGCCATGGACACTCCTTTCTCTCCAGGGCCCCTCATTAGTTTGCAACATTTGCTCTTATTGTTGGAAGTATTCAACCTCAGTTCAACTGTCAAACTTTTGACAGGAAAGTAATAACTGTTCTAAGAACCTTATCATCTTTCCAGATGTCCCACTCACCTAGCGGTCAATGAAAGCAAAAGTGCAGTTCCCTTCCCAGACATTGTTGCAGTACGGATTTTTCCAGGTGCCCTTGCATTCCAAAATAACCTTTCCCCATTAAGGCTCAGAAAAGACCACTTGTGTTTTCATGTCATGGTAAGAAGTAATCCTTTTTCCATCTTAAGTTACATGAGTGAATGATAACAGTTAGAGTCATCAGCTAATCCTCACATTCCAATGTTTTAAAAAGATCATGGACTACATGAAGTAGGTAGGTAGTTAGCTATTCCATTGTGTAAACCACCTTAAATCTTCAAATATGAACCCATTAGGGCCCACCAAACACATGGGTTCTTGGTAATTGGTTAGAAACATAGTCTGAAATACAAATACACTTTTTAAAAACGTTTATATTACTAAGTTGGGACAAATGGTGAATTGCAGCCTCCTTGACTCTAAGACTTTAACAGGAGTTATACCTGATTTGTCAGCCTTGACTATTTCTCCTAGTCTTGTCTCCATACAGTTCTATGACAGGGGTAGAAGAGACAAAAACCAAACATGACTGCTACACAGTGAATGAAATGTGGCTAAGGAGGTTGTTCCATTGGCAAAGGGCTTATCACACAAGCATGAAGCTCTGAGTTCAGATCCCTTGCACCCATGTAAAAGGCTGGCTGAGTCTCCAGAACTTCCTAGAGGATGCCCCCATCCCCCAACCCCCACAAGGACATGTTTCCATTCATTCTCCTGGCCCTCTGGGATTTTCTCCTGTCTCTCCCCATGTCTGTGCTCCTAGGAATCAATGCAGGTGACCTTAGCCGAAATGCCCAACAGTAGGGATATGGAATCTGAAGAATCCACCTCCAGTAGATAGACAAGACTCCCAGTGGAGGGATGGAGACGCCAACCAACCTACAAAACTTTTGACCCAAAATTGGTCCTGTCTAAAAGAAATGCAGGGACAAAGATGGAGCAGAAACTAAAGGAATGGCCGACCAGTGACTGGCCCGTTTTGAGACCCATCCCATGGGCAGGCACCAATCCTTGACACTATGCTATATTGTGCTTGCAGATAGGAGCCTAGAATAGCAGCCCTCTGAGAGGCTCTACTCAGTAGCTGACTGAGACAGATACAGACACCCCACAGACACACATTGAACGGAGGTCAAGGACCCCTATGGAAAAGTTGAAGAAAAGATTAAAGGCCCTGAAGGGAATAGGAACTTCACAGGAAGAACAATAGTTTCAACTAACATGGACCCCTGGGAATTCCCAGAGACTGAGACACCAACCAAAGAACATGCACTGGCTGGTCTGAGGCTCTCCAGCACATGTAGGAGGAGAGGGCTGTCATGTCTGGTCTCAGTGGAAGGGGATACATTTAATCTTGTAGAGACATGATACCCCAGGGTGGGAGGATACGGGAGAGGGTCTGCCCTCTCAGAGTCGAAGGGGAAAGGGGCTGGGGCAGGAATTATAGGTGGGGGACCAGAAGGGGGCAGCATTTGTGAAATTAAATAAATAAATAAATGATAAAAGCTGGGTATAGCAGCATGTGTCTATAAACCCAATGCTGGAGAAACAGAGAGAAGATAATCCCTGAAGCTTACTAGCCAGACACTCTAGCTTAAAAGGAAAGAACATGTTAATGAGATCGGAAGCTAATCAGCAGAGAATAGAGTTCAAAGATGTCCAAGTTATTGTGTTTTGGTTGTGAGCCTAGCCTTTAACGGCTGAGCCATCTCTCCAGCCCCAAGTTATTGTGTATGTCCAGTGTAGTCTAGGGGAAAGAGACATTAGGTCTGGAGCTATGAAAAACAAGATCTTTGCTGAGGGACACAGACAGACACTAAACTTCCTCAGTACCAAAATAAAATATGGCCACCCACCTCTTTGAGTGATATTTGGAAATGATGCTATTTCCCGGAACTTGGGATAGTGAGAGGTGTACATTTATATTCTGCTCCTAGAGAGAGGGAAGCCCTGCAATAAATTCTTTTACCAGTTTTACCTTATACGTCACTGACTAGTTTCCATTAGCTTGAATATAGCCCTACTTCTAGCATCCTCAGAGAAGTAAGCACTAAGAACAAGACCCTAGAATTGTAGTTCTTAACACAGGAGACATTTTCTTTTAGGGATAAGGCCTTTATAAATTCAGCGAGCTCCCTGAAATTATATGCATAAAAGTACATACAATATGCCTGTGAGCACATGGCACTGTAAAACTAAATGTGGGATTCTTTGGATCCCCCAAACAACAAATGGCTCTAAAAAATGTTTCTCAGCTTGGTGTTATATTGCATATCCTAGCACTTGTGAAGCTGAGGCAAAAATACTGTCATTAGTTTAAAGACATCCTGAGCTACCAAACAAGTATCAAGCAAGCTAAAGTTATTTAATGACAGATTGCCTCAAAGTAGCAAGAGTTTTAAATAATTCATCACATTATAATGTGATAACCTAAGCAAGCAATGTTCCTGATAAATACTATCTACTACCAGGCATCACCTAGCTAGTGTGCAGTGACCTTGCTTGACATCATTTTATCTCCCCCATTTGCAAAGATGCAATGCCTACTTTGTGTTAACCAACATCACTTCTGCTGTCTCTAAAAATGTCGGAAGACGTTATCAAAGTCAAATAACATCCTTTTGTTAGCTACCAATTCCTCACCCCATACATGGTTTTGTGGGTTTTGTACAAGTAATTCCTACTGAAATTATTTCATCATTCAGAAATCAAAAGACTTCTGGTACAAAGCTAGCTGTGCACAACTCAAAAATACCTTCATTTCTTTCTTCTTCTTAACTTAGGAACCAAAAAGAAGTTACACACTAACCTCATGGTAATGAAATGAAAGCATGATTGACTATTAAGAACATAAGACAAGTATGAATTTGAAAGCCACACCACCATCCCCTCAAAGAAGGCATTTCTGTAAAGGTGAATAGACTGATAAAACATTGAATATTTATCATGGTAGTGTTTGCAGGAGCAAGCCCACTGAGAAAGCATTCCTGTTGGCCACAGTGTTGGCTGCCAGCCAAAATCACAGACTATAAACAATGAAAACCTTTCCATGAAGAAAACTTAGGGATAGAACTCACTTGGGGTCCAGGACCTTCTAAGGAAGTGCTCAAGCCATAATTCAAAGTAACATTTTCATCAGCCCAAGGTGGCAGGCAGGATAAACGACCTGGCCATGAATGCACATGTTGAGAGGGGCCTGAGAGAGAAGCCCTCAGGAAATACTTTTGGAATGCTGACTCCTAAGCCAACAGTCCTGCACTAGAGAAAAAGGCCTTGGGGAAGGTGTTAGACCACAGTGGGAAGCTAAGCTCCTGACCAGTGAAACAGTGAAACACTGTTGACTTTCTGTTGAAACAAGTTTCTAGCTTTACCAGCCCCCTAATTCAGGGTATGTGCTGCCAGGTTTTTATGATATATAGAGTTCAGAAGATTGAAGATGCCCCTACGCTGGGTCTGAACTCTGAAGTACAATGCTGACTTAGTCCAGGATGACAAAGTTCTCTGTGATGACTACTCTGAGTAGGCAGACATCCACACAGTTTGCACTATACTTGAAGATGCAAATTTGTGACATTCGAAAGGAAATGTGCAGTACCAACCTCTGTAAAATCGAAAGAAAAAAATCTACTAAGAAATTCTTTGCCCCTAGGGTCACTGGGTGGAATCTACCTTGAGCTGCTACTTGCTTAACTGCACCACTAAGACTTAATTTCTAATTTCTA
This sequence comes from Rhynchomys soricoides, assembly GCA_019843965.1. NCBI lineage: Eukaryota > Metazoa > Chordata > Mammalia > Rodentia > Muridae > Rhynchomys > Rhynchomys soricoides. The sequence goes on along the minus strand of JADRCH010007404.1, from coordinate 51,688 downwards.
ACTATCCAAGATTAAGGGTGTTAGATAGGCAGGGAGCGAAAGCTGAGTAGAGACAATGAGAAAGGTTAGTAAACAGGACTGCAAACAACTGGGTCAGCTAGGATCCATGCCCCCTAAAAAGGGGGAACATTCTCACTAGGAAGCCAGGAAAAATGATCTTAAATCAACTACCTGTGAGAATGAACCTTCTTTGTTCTTTTCTTAAGATATGAAATACAGTAGATTAATGGAATAAAAAAGTAGAAATGGAAGGCAGGGAGACATCTCAGTCAGTAAAAGCTCCTGCTATGCAGGCAAAAGAACTTCAGTTTACTCTGCAGTGCCCACACTTTGCAAAATGCCATGCCTGATGGTACAGCTTTTTAAGCCCAACCCTAAGGAGGCAGAGATAGGCAGATCTCTGAGCTTGCTGAAAGCCAGCTTAATATACTAGTAAGCTCCAAGACAGTGAGAGATGGTATCTCAAAAGTCCTATAAACAACTCCTGAGGAACCCCAACATTCTCTTCTGGCCTCCACACACATGCACATGCACATATATGTGTGGAAAAATAAGAAGCGAAAGAGGGCACCTTCTTGTGCCCTGTGGATCATGGCAATGGCCTGAACAAGAGATTTTCTTTTCAGGAATCTGGTGTCTGAGACCAAAGGAAAGCATGGAGAGTTGGAGGTGATGATTAAAAAACCAAACCATGAGGCTCAAAGTCTGTAATGGTCAAAGAAATATCACTGAGATAGTTCAGAGGCACTTTGGGAATTTTAATTTGAGGTTGTCTATGAGCAATGGAGAGTCTATGAGACCTGAGTCATTTGGACTTGCCAGTGTTGAGCAGTGACACTCCTCACCACATACCAATGGCCCAGTGTCTCCACTGAAACCACGTATTGAATAAACAGATATACAAAGGCCAAAGTGCTCTTAAGTATATCAAGTGAGTCCCTCAGTAAAGGGTACATATTCACACATGAAAAACACTGCTATTGGTTCATATTGTTTTACAATATGATCAAGTCCTACTATTGGACTCAGCTGTCTGAGAGAAATACAATTTCTCATTGTACCCAGAAAAATTCTTAAAAGATAACACTAATCAAAGTAATGTTCAACTAATGTTTTTCAACACATGCATGAATAAGAGAATGAATATAAGGAAAGTTAAAATGAATATAAAAGATAAAGTATTGTTTTTCATTCCTTGCATTGAAGCAAAACTAGTGGTTTATCTTCCTAAAAGTGTTCCTCTAATTTTTCCTATTACCACTGCAACCATCTTGTCATCAAGTCTAACCTGGACCCTTGAAATTTTTCCTAGATGGTCTCTTGTCCACTCACCTCAATCTCCTCCCCATTTTATATTCTATTCCGTAAACAAATTTATGTTTATATTTTGTATATAATTTTATAATTTATATTTTATATTCTATTTTTAAAGAAATGGAATCTATTAAAAATTCAAATGTGCTGCAGATTTGTACAGGATCAAACCAGTCAATATTCCAGCACAGAATGATGAAGCCCTCACCCCTCTCTGAGGAGCTATTGCAAATTAATGACCTCTGAAGAAGGGAGATCATTTTCTTTAAATGTGTGGTTCTAGGTAGATCTACCATGCTCTAAAACACAATAGATACATATAAATACACTTGGAATAAAAGCCAAAGCCCTTACCATAGATAGATGGATAATGCACAATCTAACCAAGAGGTAGAATCTTCCTGCCATGTCATTGAGTCGAGGCTAACCTGAAATAATAGAATATTGCACAACTGAAATACTTGGACCTACAAATCTAAGTTCTCTTCTGCCTGGATTGCATAGAAATTTCACTCTGTACACTACCAGCTTGTACATAAAAATTTATCACCCTACACAAAGCTCAAGTCCAAGTGGCTCAAGGACCTCCACATAAAACCAGATACACTGAAACTAATAGAAGAGGAAGTGAGAAATAGCTTCAAATTCGTTGGCACAGGGGAAAATTTACTGAGCAGAACACCAATGGCTCAGGCTCTAATATCAACAATTGATAAATGGGACCTCTTGAAATTTCAATGCTTCTGTAAGGCAAAGGACACTGTCAATAGGACAAAACAGCAGCCTACAGATTGGGAAAAGATCTTCACTAACCCTACATCCAATAGAGGGCTAATATCCAAAATATATAAAGAACTCAAGAAGTTAAACTACAAAAAAACATATAACCCAATTTTAAAAATGAGGTACAGAGCTAAACAAAGAATTCTCAACTGAGGAATCTTGAATGGCTGAGAAGCACTTAAAGATATATTCAACATCCTTAGTCATCAGGAAAATGTAAATCAAAATGACCCTGAGATTCTACCTTACACCAACCACAATGACTAAGATCAAAAACTCAGGTGACAGCAAATGCTGGCGAGGATGTGGAGAAAGAGGAACTCTCCTCCACTGCTGGTGGGAGTGCAGACTGGTACAACAACTCTGGAAATCAATCTGGCGGTTTCTCAAAAAATTACAAATAGTTCCACATAAAGACACAGCTATACTGCTCTTGATAATATACCCAGAAGATGCTCCAACATATAACATAAGGACACTTGCTCCACTATGTTCATAGCAACTTTATTCATAATAGCCAGAAACTGGAAACAACCCAGATGTCCCTCAACCAAAGAAGGGATAAAGAAAATGTGGTTTGTTTGTTTTTTAACTAATCATTTTATTTATTTATATTTCAAATGTTGTTCCCCTTCCCAGACCCCCCTCAACAACCTCCCACCCCTCTCCCTCCCCTTTGCCTGCACAGGACCAAGTGCACTCCCTCCCACTGAGGCCAGACAAGGCAGTCCTCTGCTACATATGTAGCAGGGGCCACAGATGGGTCCATTTATGCTCTTCGGTTGGTGGCTTAGTCCCTGGGAGATCTGAGCAGTCCTGTTAGTCAATACTGTTGTTAGTCTTCCTGTGGGGTTGCCCTCCCCTTCAGCTCCTTCAGTCCTCCCCCTAACTCTTCCATTGGGTTCCTGGCTCAGTCCAATGGTTGGCTGTGAGTATCTGCATCTGTCTACTATTCAGCTAAAGCTAAAAACAAGGACATCATGAATTTTGCAGGTAAATGGAAGGAACTAGAAAATATATTGAGTGAGGTAACCCAGACCCAAAAGAACATGCATGGTATGTACTCACTTATAAGTGGATATTAGCCTTGAAGTATAGGATGCCCACATTACACTCAACAGACCCAATAAAGCTAAACAAGAAGAAAGGCCCAAGGGAGGATGCCTGGATCTCACTTAGAAAGGGGAATAAAATAGTCATAGGAGGTAGAGGGAGGGAGGGACTGGATGAGAGAGGGAACAGGGAGGGGAATTTGGGGGTCAGGATCAGGTATGTGGAGAGACAGGAGAGAGGGCCAGAGGGCCAGGAGAATGAATGGAAATCTATAGCTGCTGGGGGTAGGAGGGTAGGGAGAATCTAGGAAGTCACAGAGACCTGGGATGGGGGAAGCTCTCAGGAGTCAATGTGGGTGACCTTAGCTGAGACTAATAACAGGGGGATATGAAACCTAAAGAGTCTACCTCCTGTGGCCAAGCAGGACCCCCAGCAGAGGAAGAAGAACACCAACTTACCTACAAAACTTTTGACCCAAAATTTGTCCTGTCTACAAGAAATGCAGGGACAAAGATGAAGCAGAGACCGAAGGAATGGCCAACCAATAACCAGCTCAACTTGAGAGCCATCCCATGGGCAAGCACCAATCCCTGACACTAGTAATGATACTATGTTATGCCTGCAGGCAGGGGTCTAGCATAAGTGTCATCTACCCAGCAGCTAACTGAAATAGATTCAGAGAACCACAGTCAAACATTGGACAGAAGTTGGGGACTCTTATGGAAAGTTGGAGGAAGGATTGAAGGCCCTGAAGGAGATAGGAACTCCACAGGATGACCAACAGAGTCAACTAACCTGGACCCTTAGGATCTCTCAGAGACTGAGCCACCAACCAAAGAGCTTACATGGCTGGACTGAGGCCCCCAACACATATGTAGCAGATGTGCAGCTCAGTCTTCATGTGGGTCCCCGAGCAACTGAAGCAGGGCTATCCCTAAAGCTGATCCCTGTCTGTGGTATCCTTTCGCCAACAGGGTTGCCTTATCTGGCTTCAATGTGAGAGGATGTACCTAACCATACAAGAACTTGATGAGCCAGGGTAGGAGATACTCTGGGGGCCCACCCTCTCAGAGGAAAAGGAAGAATAGGAAGAGGGACCCTGTGATGGGGGACAGGGATTGGGATGTTAATTTTAAAATGGTGAGAAGGCCTTTTAAATACAAGGTACTGTCTTAGTCAGGGTATCTATTCCTGCACAAACGTCATGACCAAGAAGCAAGTTGGGGAGGAAAGGGTTTATTGTGCTTACACTTCCACACTGCTGTTCATCATCAAAGGAAGTCAGGACTGGAACTCAAGCAGGTCAAGGAGCAGGAGCTGATGCAGAGGCCATGGAGAGATGTTCCTTACTGGTTTGCTTGCTTCTCCTGGCTTGCTAAGCTGGCTTTCTTATAGAACCCAAGACTACCAGCCCACAGATGGTACCATTCACAAGGGGCCCTCCACCCTTGATCACTAACTGAGAAAATGCCTTACAGCTGGATTTCATGGAGGCATTGTCTCAACTCAAACTCCTTTCTCTGTGATAACTCCAGCTGTGTTAAGTTGACACACAAAACTAGCCAGTACAATTGACCCTTTGTCAACTTGACACACAAACACATCACCAATAAGCCTCGGCCTTTACTTCCTCATTCATCCCCAAGATCTAAATAACTTTAAAAGTCCCACAGTCTTTGCAAATTCTTACATATTAACATTTTAGTTCCTTTTAAACATCCAATCTCTTAAAATTCAAAGTCTTTTAAAAATTCAAAGTCTCTTAACTGTGGGCTCCACTAAAATTCTTTCTTCAAGAGGGAAAAATATCAGGCCAGAGTCACAATCAAAAGCAAAATCAAAGTCCAACCGTCCAACGTCTGAGATCCACTCATGATCTTCTGGATTCCTCCAAGGGCTTGAGTGACTTCTCCAGCTCTGCCCTTTGTAGCACACACCTTGTCTTCTAGGCTCCAGATGCCTGGACTCCACTGCTGCTGCTGTTCTTGGTGGTCATCTCATGGTACTGGCATCTCCAAAACACTGCTGTCTTCCATTGCAACTAGGTTTTACCAACAGCCTCTCATAGGCTCTCTTCATGGTGCCAAGCCTCACCTCCTTTGCATGACCCCTTCAGTCCTGGGCTGTCAATTGCAACTGAGGCTGCACCTTCAATAATGACCTTCCATGGCCTCTCACAGTGCCCAGGCCTTACCTGCTCTTTACTACTCCTTCATGCCTTCAAAACCAGTACCACCTGGGTGATTCTTACACATTACCAAGTCCAGCCACAGCATAAGGTACAACCATGGCTATCTCTGGAACACAGCCTCTGTGCTCTCAGAAAACACTTCCCAGAAAATATCACCTCAATGATGCTGGTATCTTCTTAATCACCACTAATTTCTTAGCTCCAGCTAACCAGCATCAATAGTCCCAGCAACACAATGGTTTTGCTTTTTAGTAGTTCTGGTATCTTGTTAATCACAGCTGATTTCTTCAGCCCCAGCTAACCAAAACCATAGAATCTTAAACCAAACTAGCTATGGCCCTGATAAGAGTCTTTAATCTCCCCTCTGAAATTTTACAAGCCAGGCCTCCATCTTCTGCACTGTTCTCAACATTATCTTCCAAGCTCCTATAGAACACTCCACAGAGCTCTTAACATCACAATGGCTATTCTAGCTCAAAGTTCCAAAGTCCTTCCACAGTCCTCCCTAAAACATGATCAGGTTGATCACAGGAATACCCCACTCCTGGTATCAATTCGTCTTAGTCAGGGTTTCTATTCCTGAACAAACATCATGACCAAGATGCAAGTTGGGGAGGAAAGGGTTTATTGAGCTTACACTTCCATGCTGCTGTTCATCATGAATGGAAGTCAGGACTGGAACTCAAGCAGGTCAAGGAGCAGGAGCTGATGCAGAGGCCATGGAGGAATGCTGCTTACTGGCTTGCTTCTTCTCCTGGCTTGCTCAGCTGGCTTTCTTATAGAGCTCAAGAGTACTAACCCACAGATGGTACCATTCACAAGGGGCCCTCCACCCTTGATCACTAATGGAGAAAATGCCTGACAGCTGGATCTCACGGAGGCGTTTTCTCAACTAAAACTCCTTTCTCTGTGATAACTCCAGCTTGTGTCAAGTTGACACAAAAACTAGCCAGTACAGGTACAGAGCTAAACAGAATTTCCAACAGAGGATTCTCTAATAGCTGAAAAGTATTTAAATGTTCAACATCCTTAGTCATCAGGGAAATGCAAATCAAAACAATTCTGAGATTCTACCTTATACCCATCAGAATGGCTAAGATCAAAAACAAGTGACAGCTTGTGACAAGTTTGTGGAGCAAGGGGAACACTCCTCCATAGATGGTGGGAGTACAAACTTGTACAACCACTTTGGAAATGAATTTGGAAATTTCTCAGAAAACTGGGAATAGTTCTACCCCAAGAACTATACTACTCCTGGGCATATGCCCAAAAGATGTTCCACTGTACCACACAACACTGGATTAAGTATGTTCATAGAAGCTTTATTTGTAATAGCCAGAAACTGGAAACAATTTAGATATCCCTCAAATGAAGAATGGATACAGAAAATGTGGTACATCTATGCAATAGAATACTACTCAGCTAATAAAAACAAAAACATCATGAAATTTGCAAGCAAATGGATGGAACTAAAAAATATCCTGAGTGAGGTAACCCAGACCCAGAAAGATACCCATGGTATACACTCATTTATAAGTGGACATTAGCCATAAGGTACAGGATAACCATGCTACAATCTATAGACCTAAAGAAACTAAGTAATAAGGAGAACTCAAGGGAGGATGTGTGACCTCAGATGGGAAAATAAAATAGTCATTGGAGGTGGATGGAGGGAGGGAACTGGATAGGAGAGGGTGAGGAGGGGAAGAGGATGGGGATCAGATGTGGGGAGGGGAGGCAAAGAGAGCTAGGAATGAGGATTGAAATCAGTGGGGGTATCTCTGGGACTAGCTGGAAACCAGGGATGTGGGGAGTCTCTGGAGACTCTATTGGTGTGACCCTATCTGAGACTCCTACCAGCAGGGGATATAGAGACTGAAATAGCCACCTCCTGTAGCCAGGCAGGACTTCCAGTGTAGAGAGGGAGACATCAAACCACCCACAAAACCTTCAACCCAAAATTTGTCCTGCCTACAAGATATGCAGGGATAAAGATGGAGAAGAGACTGAGGGAATGGACAACCAATAAGTGACTCAACTTGAGAACCAACTCATGTGAAAACCAACTCCTGACACTAGTAATGATACTCTGTTGTGCTTGCAGACAAGAACCTAGCACAACTGTCACCTGAGAGACTTCATCCAGCAATGGATGGAAACAGATGCAGAGACCCACAACCAACTACTCAGACTCTTGTGAAAGAGTGGGAGATGGAAATAAGTGAGTTGGAGGGGTCAAAGACACCACAAGATGCCCTACAGAATCAACTAAGATACACCCATGGGAACTCAGATAGCCTGAAACACCAACCAAAGAGCACACAGGAGCTGCACCTAGGCTCCCTACACATTTGTAGCAGATGTGCAGCTTGGTCTTTATGGAGGTTCCCTAACAATTGAAGTGAGGACCTTCTATGAATCTGTTGCCTGCCACTGGATCCCCTTCCCCTACCTAGACTGCTTAGCTGGGTCTCAGTAGGAGAGTATGCATTTAGTCCTGCTGTGAATGGATGTTCCAGGGTAGGATGACACCCAAGAGGGGATTCTCCTTCTCTGAGAAGAAAGGGGTAGTGGGGGGAGGGATTTATAAGTATGGGACTTTGGGAAGGGAAGTGTGCTATGATAGGGAAATAAAGTGAATAAATTAATTAATTTATTAAAAATGTGTGTACCAGCACGCCCAGCCTCTACTTGTATTTCAGAGCCCACTTCTGTAATAATTCATCATGCATGTCATCTAGGTCACAGATTCTTAAGCTTTTGGCCAAATACTTACCTAGATGTCTCATGGAGGTGCATTACATTTTTGTGTAACTATTTAAATCATTCTATTTTTGAGTAAAGCAGAGTAGTGTGGGTCCCGTGAAAGGGACCATGGTGCCTGGTAGAGCACAGGCTTAAACCCTAGTGACCCAGTAGGGAATAAAAACCCTACAAGGGACAGAAGGTGTTTGGCCATGCTCCTAGAAACCAGGCTCCTGATGCAAGACCACAGCTCTCCATTGGTTTGTGACTACCGGTCAGGTAGCCTCAAGACATCCCCATGTTAATGAGGTACCTAGAGGCTTAGCCACTCCCCTTCCCAGACACTATTTCAACCTTGCCCCTCCCTGAGGTCTTGGGGGTACGGATTCACTCATGCCACTCTCCGCCATGACAATAAACGCCCTGAAACCCTGGACTGTCTCTTTTCATTGGGATCCTCTGTGGGGAACAATGGAACAGGCCTTCATCTAAAGAGCCATGTCTATGTGGGTATTCCTCCACCCACCCACCCACTCTCGTCTTACCCCCATAGAGGCAGGGGGAGGGGGAAGGGAATAGGGAGGTTCCAAAGGGGAGATCTGAAAAGGGGGAAACATTTGAAATGTAAATAAAGTATCAAAAAAAAAAAGAAAAAAATAGAAAACTAAAAAAAAAAAAAAAAACAAAAACAAAAAAGAAAACAACCAACCAACCAAACAAACAAACAAAAAACCCAGTCTGTGGCAAAAATTAATAAAAACCAGTACATAAATTAATGAAAAAAAAAAATAAAAAAGAGCCGTTCTAGTCTCCTGTAGAAGGCCTCCCAGTGCTCCTAGCCAAGGCCACCACTAAACCAAACCAAGTGAGCTAGCCGGCAACAAGCCTCGAACCACAGTCTCCCCTGGACCCAGCCAGTCTCCACCCTGCTTCTTCCCCTCAGCCCAGGCCAGATTCTGCCTGCAGCCCCCACTTCAGCTCTTCTGCAGTATCCAGCAGCGTCTGGGATGCCCAAGATCATGGGAATCCGAGGACGGAGCCAGCTTCCAGCCAACCTCTCCCCGCTCCCCCCCCTCTGCTCCCCACCCAGGTTCGGTGTTCCCTTGGCATCTCACAGCCGTGGGGTGGGGTGAGCATGGTCAAACTGCCCACATTCCGCCTCTCCGAGGGACTCCGAGCCCAGGGCGGATGTGCGGGACTTCATTACAGACCCTGCCAGTTAACCCAACAGAGTACCACTCATAATGTGGTTGAGAATTGTCCAATGAATTCGTTTTTTTTGTTGTTTTTTTGTTTTGTTTTGTTTTTTCGAGACAGGGTTTCTCTGTGTAGCCCTGGCTGTCCTGGAACTCACTCTGTAGACCAGGCTGGCCTCGAACTCAGAAATCCGCCTGCCTCTGCCTCCAGAGTGCTAGGATTAAAGGCGTGCGCCACCACTACCTGGCTCAATGAATTCAAATTCTTAAGCCAAAAGACTGAAGCTCCAATACCAACTCTTCTGAGCCTCCACTCCAGTGACCTGTCCTAAAGTCTGCAACTATCAGCACACCACCACACAAACAAATTCTTAACACAAATCAATTGTCATAGATATATGTGTGTGTGTGTGTGTGTGTGCGCGCGCGCGCGCGCGCGCGCGTGTGTGCGCACACGCGCACAAGTGAAATGTTTCCTATTGCTTCTGTCTCTCTGAAGAATCTTAACTAGTACAACCTCTCAAATAAACTAATTACACCCAAAATTACTTGCTTTTACATGCGACTCCAAGAGGACCAAGGTCGCAGATAATACTCTATAGCAGAAAACAGTGGATTGACTAGCTACAGTCACAGTATTATTTATATCTAAGCTCAGACTACTCATTGTCTTTTAACACACATGTTGATTCAATCTTACTGCATTTTCTCCTCCAATATACGCAGCCTTCCATCTCCCCCCAACAAAGTATTCCAGCTATCAGAGCTGAAAATGAAGTGTCACTCCAAGGGCCCAGATCTTGTGATAGTCCATCTTTCCCTGGGTTACTCTTAAGCTTCTAAGCCTATCATGGCTGGGCCAAGCATAGGTTGCACTCTACATTAACAGATTAAAGAAACGGAGAGAATGAGTATCTCAAGGAAAAATGAAACACCTCAAAATCTCTCATTCAGTTGGCTCTGGGGATAACTGGCAAAAAAAAAAAAAAGTCACAAAACTGATCCTCTTACTCCTGAGACTCCACACATAAGCTCATCCAAATATTTGCCAAAGTGCTTACAGATGCTGTAGCCTCTCTAGTTACAATCTAATGGAGGCCATTGATTTGGGGAAGTGGATTTACAAGATAAACTTAACTGAGGTGGCAAGCTGGTTAATAGCAGTCAAACAAGCTACTGCAGGCCCTCTGGCCAAACTGGACTTCTTTAGACTATCTCCTGGGACAACACTATCTGCATTAGGCTGGGTGGCTCTTAATAGATGGTGCCTTGAACAGGGTCTGCCTTTAGTCTTAGCAAACTCAGTCCTACCCCTTGCATGTTACAGTCTTGCATGGTAAACAGCTGCAACCTGGCAAGAGAGGAAGACATGGAAAACTGCCCAGGCAGCAGGCTTAGTGGGAAACAATGAGAGTCCACAAAGCCTTTGTTCTAGTTTTATTTCTGCTGCTGTGGTAAAATACTGACAAAAATCGACTTAGGGCAGAAAGAATCTAGCTCACAGCAGGAAAGACAAGGTAAAAATCTGAAGCATTTAGTCATATCAAAACAAGGAGCTAAGAAGATAAGTGCATGCATGCTTTAAATTCAGCTGCCTTTCTCTACTTACAGTCCAGGCCCCAAATCGGGGAACATGCCACCCACTTTCAGGCTGAGTCTTCACATATCAATTAAGTAATCAGGGCAATGGCTCACAGACAAATGCCCACAGGCAAACCTGATCCAGACAATCCCCTACTGAAACTTACTTCCCCAATGAGTCCAGGTTGTGTCAAGTTGACAGTTAAAACTAAGCATCACACTTCAGCAGAGGAGATATTTGAGCTCCATCATACCCATCTTTAATCTGCCACCTTGTTAGAAGGGCAGCAAAGATGCTTCAAACTTGTACTTCCATATTGATTCTTTCTCCGACAAAATCCACGCTGTTCAGCAAGGTCGCTTTGATAAGGCCAAGACTACTGAAGGAAAAATCATCTAGGGATGAGAACAAGCTCCTCATCCCAGCATCACTACTAATTCTCTAGATGGCACACCCATGGTGGAGGACCAGACAAAATCAGGGTGATGGGACAGCAGTATGACCATTCTGATGTTCAGGTTTGCTACAGTCTGACAGTTCACAAAGTCTCATGTATTCTAACAACACCCTGAGATAGGCAGAATTCTTGTACCTTTTACACATGAGGACACTGGCTACAAATTCAGAGAGATCAATGCACTTGCCTAAAGGTACACTGCTAGTCATGGGAGGAGTCTGAATTCACACTCCAAATTCCAGGTATCTCCAGGTTTTCTCTTACAAGGTCACAGACACAGGCCCACAAAGGGTCCTAGAATGATCTTGCCAGGGTCAGCCTTGTGCATGAGCCTTCTGTACGTATATGCTCTCAGAGCCAATGAATCACGGCTATTGGTTGAATTTGAACCTTGCCTTTCAGTGGGATTTAAAGTCACCTGAAGCCAACATACCTGTGTAACATTAAGCAAGAGCATAACCAAAGAGAAAGAAAAAAAGTGGGGTTAGCAAGATGGTTCCGGGAGGAAAACTGCTTACTCCCAAGTCTAACAACCCGAGTTTCATCCCTAGGTCCCATAGTGGAAGAAGAAAACAGACTCCCAAACCCCTACTAGTAGTCCTCCACACATGCAGCATACATCAACACACCAGCACACTTCACACACACACACACACACACACCCATCTTGGAACAAACCTCTTTTCTCTTTCCCCCCATCAATTCATTTATTAACTTTACATCCCTAGCAGAGCCTCCCTCCTCCTGGTCCCCATTTCACACAGTCCCTCCGTCCTCCCCTTCTCCTCAGCCCAACCTCAGCTCTGAAGATCCTGACTCCAAGTTCCCCCAGGGCAACTCCCAATAGCCACACATTCTTCCTGTGTAAAAAGAACAGGTTTTATCAATAAGAATACTAGATAGCAAGATAAATTTGAATCAATGATAAAGAATTATTTTATGTAGGTACGACTCATTCAACATTTAGGATGTATTATATCAAGAAATTCTTGGTTGCTTGTCTAAAATTCATATTAATGAGATATCTAACATTCAGTCAGGCAAGCTTGTCTCTTTGGTCCACATGATGGCTGGTACTTGCTGCCAATAATGGCTGACAGAGAAGACAGCATAATATCCTGTTTTGCAAAAGTATAAATTCTACAGGCTGCAGCAGCAACCTTTGTGTCATTTGGAGAGGACGCTGTCACCATAGATAAAGCCTATGCCTCTGGGCAGCAAAAAGGACCCAGTCTCAGAGGGGTAAACTATGTTAGCAGTTAGAAAACAACCCCAGGGGATCAAGGACCTGCGCTTAAGCTACAGAATATTTTATTCACGTTAATTCATAGCAGTGTCTTTAAAATCCTGGACTGGAATTCGAGAACAGTCAGTGTGTGTGACAGTCATTACTGCTTAGAGACACCCTGTGCCACCAGCTGGGCACCCTTCCTGTGTTCTTGGTGCCACAGCGGCCTCCAGTGGTTTCTTTGAGGAACCACATGCTGTCTCTGCATCGGAGCTGGAGCTAAGCCCAGAAAGCCAAGGCTGAAGGCAGTGGCGGCGCCCCTTGGCTGCTTCTGAACCTGGGTTGTGTGACAGGTCAGAGCCATCAGAGCCAAAAGGCATCAACCCAAGGGAGCGCCCTGGAAACAAAGCACTTCCCTGTTGCTGTGAAGCACAGACCAGACAGGTTTGTATTTCATCTTTCATTCCATCGTCTAACATATCTGCTGACCTAATTTTACAGATGTTCTCTTCAAAACGGACTTGGCTTTATGAATATTTTTCTAACTATCAAGCTGTGGCAATAGAAATGTCAAAAAAATTAAGTCCTTTAAGTAGGACAAGCAACTGCCCGTTCAGTCTAAAATTGATTCTTAACCAGCCAGTTGGTTAGAAATGAATCGTGGGGGAGGGGGAACTCACTGAAATTCGTAGCCCTCCTCCAGCCCAGCCCAGTTCCTCAGCATCGGCTTAGCAACAGTTTCGCTTCATTTCCTATAAAAGCCATACCTCCGATCCATTATTGAAAACATTCCCGCCCCTTAACCTCCTTCATTTTCATATATGTTGCTCAGGGCAAGAGGTTCTCTGCCATGGCTTCCCTTTGATTTGAAAGCAGTACAAAGGAAAACAGGAAATGAAAAATCTAGCACAGAAAGGAGAGTGCTTGATCCTTATGCACATGTGCATGCCCTCCAGTCACATACAAAGGCAATTTTCCAAACGGGTGGTTGCCAGGCTTCCCAGTTTTCCAGGTTGATTTTCTGGCAGCTCCACAGCTTTGGGCCAACTGCTCTGCACATCATTTTAGCTAAAATCTACCCCTTGGTCATAAAGTCTAGGACAAAAAACATTGTGAAAGCTGCGGTAGTCCTTATAGGCTCCCACCCAGAGGACTTGGAGGTGGGCTTCTAATAGACCTGGTAACCATGGTTCTGATAGCTGCTTCAACCTAGCCAAGCATGATCTTGGTCAAGTCACTTACCTCCTCTGGACACTCAGAATAGGGAGTTGAGTAGAGTTGGGTTGGGAGGATGTCTCTGCTCAACTCCCAGTTAGTAATTTTGACTATGCTGCCTTTGGCCTGCCTCAAGCACTTTAAAAATAATTCCTTTCCTTCATTAATTTAGCAGACATAAATGACTAAATGTGTCAGCCTCTAGTTTAAAGGCTTAATGTAGGAGAATGGGTAAGAAATGCCCTTCTTAGAAACAAACCACTGCAAGGCTAGAACATACAATGTACTAGAGGAAAGACAGAAATCTGAATGTGTGGGCCCTGCTGAACTGGAATGGGAATTTAGGCCACCTCTTTGGAGGTCAATTTGACACTGGAGTTCATGTTTTAAGTGCATATTCTGTGTTAGAAGCTCCAATGGCTTTAGTTAATATAACAAGAAAAGTTGTTCTGTTGTGTTTGTTATTGTTTGGGGCTCTTGGCTTGGCTTTGCTTTATTTTGTTTTTACTGAGTGACTTACAAAATCCCAGGAGAAGCCAAAGTTTTAGACCTCAATATTGGGCAAGAACAAAAGTGGTCAGGAAGCTGCCAACAACTACCATCAAAGTCAGCCACACAGACACAAAAAAAAGTATTTAGCAACAATGCTCATTGCTGCTGCTGATCAATGGTGGCCACCATTACTACAGAGCCAGGTCACCACTGCTTCCTACTGCAACCTCAAGGAGAGCTTAGGTCACAAGTCACATACCTGTCCTCTGATCCCCAAAAGACCTCCCTCACTGGCATGTCCAACCTGTGGCCTATGGGCCACATACACCCCAGGATAACCACGATTGTGGTCCAACACAATAGCATAAATTTACTTAAAACAAGCTTTTGTGATATTCTGAAAATTAGATTCCATGGTTCTCTTGCATGAACTGTAGACAGCATAGTCTCATTACAATGTCAAAGGAACATGAGCATCTGACATTTTGTGCCTCTACTCTGGCAAATGGGCTCTGTCTCCTGCCCAATAGGACAATGTCAGGAATTCCCCAAATAGAGGAAAGCATTTACAAGGTTAGTTGCCAAAATATAGATTAAATGTCCCTGATACATGCCTTGGACCAGCTAATTACACTTCACAAGTTTATCCTTTAGAGATATGTTAACACATATACATGCAAAGATGAACACACTTGAAATTCTCCATGTTATACTTGACTATAGAAATGGCTCTGGAAACAACCTAAAGAGTCAGCAACAGAAGTTTGGGGAAAATAAGGTATCCATTATAATGACGGACCTGTGAAGTGGAAAGTTCTGGTTTCTTTGGAGAGTCAGTTGTATTGGATGGTGTTTTGCTGGGGCAAATGGGAAGGAATGTTTGCTGAAGTGGACACGGGTGAAGAGATGTTTCACTAAGGCAGACTCATGAAAGAATGTGTCACTGAAGCAGACACAGGGGAAAGGATGTTGTGCTAAAGCAAGCTTGTAAAAGGATGCATGAAGAAGAATTCTTTGCTAATGACATGCACGTATTGGTCTGCTTTATAAGTGTTGTTGAGCTCCATTTGTCGGGACTCCATAGAGAGAAACACATCAAAGAACTTCTGATGATGTGCTGGCAGCTTCTTGCCACTTCCAAGGACTCTGGCCAATTGACAGAATGATGTCAGCTGATACAGTGTCGTGTGGAGTTTTGCTAAGACAGACTCATGTACTAAGGCAAGACACATGGTGAGGCAAGAAGCATAGAAGAGAGGTGATATTTGCAGGGAGTATATATTAGACTCAACAGGCTGTAAAGGGCCTTGCTGGCACTTCTTGGTCTCAAGTCTTTGCTGACCTTCACTTAGTTGAGAGATGCTCAGCCAAAAACTTTTCCTGGTGTTCCTGGTGGTCCTAGTTCCTCCTGCTGACTAGTGCTGATTCGACTGAAGCCTGGCTATTTTTGCCAGGTCATGCCAGTACTGCTGCTATCCTGACACTGCTGAACTGGTCTGCTGGTGTATTATGAATGGATCGAGCTGCTGCTACTGACCTGTGAACTGAACTGATTTCCTGACAACACATGTGGGATTGCTCCAATGAACAATTTCTAAACAGGTCCACTCCCCCTGTGTCCTAACAACCTTTCTTTCCCACTACCTCTGGTAGGTGGTGGGCTAAAAGGGAGGTTAGCTCTTTTAAGAACTCTTAATAAAAATAGGGTTTAAAATATTTAAGATCACAGAACTGGAAGACAATAAATAGTACATAGAGAGCCCGTACCCTTATAATGCTGACCAGGGAAATAGATGCAAATGAAGTCATTGAAGAAATGAATATAAAAGCAGTGAGCTGAGACCTAAGACGTGGGACACAAATGCCTCAAGTTACAGTCTGATATAGTCAAAGGGAAGCTTGCCTTCGTAGAAGATAAAGCTGGCCCCCAATAGAGTAGATTTTAGAATATGTGGCAGGTTGGTACGGGTCAAACAAAGGGTTTGTCCCAAGGCCAGATTAAAGAACTTTCTATTTGTCCCCACAGGAATGGCAAGTCACTGAAATATCCAGGGATGGCAGGAAGATAGTACAAGTAGTAGAGAGACAAGAATTGGATTTGCAAAACCTCTCTTTAGAACTGTGTGAACCGGACAGCAATGCTGCAAGAGTGGGGGAGCACTTAGGACCACTCTGTGGTTGGATCTAAGGACCACTCAATCAGATGACAGCCATGCATGACACTGCCAGGGTGGACAAGATCCTGAGAATGCCATGGGCTTAGGAGAGAACCAAATACCAGTGCTGTGCTAAAGGAACTTGGTACAATGCATCCTACTGGCATTCTGCTGTACCTATAAATCAGTGACTCAGTCATCATCAGAAAAGCTTCTCTTGCAGTAGATGGCAGCTAACACAGAGACCCATAACTGGACAATATATAGAGTCAGAGACTTTGGGACAGTCAGTCTTAAATGGGATGTCCTCCCAAAGTTCTCCCCCTCAGGGATGAGGAACCTAGGAGGAAAAAGAGGCAGAGAGATTTATTTCAAGAGCCAGAGGGGACAAATGACTACAAGGAAACAGTACTTTTCCAGATACAACAGACATGGCACACAAACTCACAGAGACTATGACAAGATGTGCAAGTCTGATGGTGTCCCAATGCTGAGAAGTGTTAGTGAACATAGGCTCCCTCCTTTAACTAAGAGGCTATCTGCAATTAATACCTGCTTACAAAAGGTAAAACTCATTTTCTCCAGTTGAATCTGACTGGGTATATTAACCACATTTAATCGTAGGCATGCCAAGGAGTAGTTACTAAGAGAAAACAAACTCAGTGGTATTTCTGTAGACTTTTAATCTCATATTGCTTTGGGCATTTTTTGCATCACTGGTCTTTTGTTTGTATATTATGTCTTCTGATTTTGTGTTTTTATGAGGGGGTGTTGTGGTTTTTTTTAAAAATAATTTCTGATTTGTTTTGATTTCCTCTGTTTACCTGGTTTTTTGTTGTTTTTTTTTCTTCCTATCGAGAAGGAGAGGAGGAGGGAGAGGGCATGTAGTTGGGTGGGTAGAGGAGGTGAGAGAGATCTGGGAGGAGCCAGAGAAGGGGAAACCATAATCAGAATATATTATACAAAAATTTTTTCAATAAAAAATGTATGAAAAAAGTATGCAGCATGAACAAACAAGGGAGGAGAGAGGAAAGAAAAGCATGCAAAATAAAAATCATGTTTTAAAATTAGAATGTAGGAAATAGAAAGGAGGTGGACTATGACTCTATAATATATAACACAGAAGAAAAGTCATTTCAAGTAAACATTGGTGATAGTGGTTTTGGTTATATTGGTTGTCCTGGGGTTTAAACTAAGGGCTTGGTACATAAAAGACAACACTGTACACTTTGTCTTATCACCAAGTCTATTTTTTACTTTCTCAAAAATTGCCCAGGCTAGCCTTGAACTCTGCAGCCCAGCTAGGTCTTAACCTTCTGATCCTCAACCTCCCAAATCACTGGGATTTTCTTTGCCCTTGTACATTTTCCTGACTTTTCTATAACTAAGCATTTTTTTCATAAGTAAGGAATATATTATTATTTCCTTAAAAGCAATCACCTGGTATAACTCATCTTCTATAAGGAGAAAACCTGGATGGGAGAGGGCATCCAGAAAACCACCACTAGAAAAAAAAACTGTAATTTTTTATTTGTATTTGAACTATTTTGCTCTCTTTAAAGATATTTCCAAGGCTATATGAGAAGTTATCCTTACTTTATATAGTGAAACATATTAGTTTAATAATTAATATTCATTATCCAATCAAAATTCTAAAAGACTGAAGTCTTAGTAGTTAATTCTCTGTGGAATAACAGCCTGGATAAGTTACTTAATGCAGAAAATTGTACTTTAATGGGCCAGATAATCATATGTTGTGGGAATATGATCAATGCATCATTCCTCTAATCCCTGGCCTCTATTTCCTAGGTACCAGATACAACAAACAAAATGTCTCTGACTATTCAAAAATGTCTGCAGAAGATTTTGCTTGTCTACTTGCTCTCTTATTTGTGAATTCTAGATCCAAACCTTTAGATATAAGCATGTGATCTGGAGCAGGTATCTACCTGAAAAGGTAATGCCGGGGGGCATCTGGAAGTAGCTCTACAGAGGGGAAGAGCAGAAAACAGGGGCTATAGGGCAATGGGGGTTGGAGAGTGTCCTGGCAAGGGGGGGGGGGGAAAGAGGGTAAGAAGGATATCGAGAAAACCCATAGGGAAACCACATTAACTTTTGTTTACTTACTATTTTATATAAATATACATGTGTGTGTATAAATTTAGCATTACATACAAGTTCTAAAAAGAGTCACATCACTTAGGGTGACGATTCTCCCCTTCCAAAGCCATAGACTATCTAACAAAAACCCAGTGTGGGACATATGAAACCTCCTTTTGTGTTGCTGGTCAGAAGAGTCCAAGCAATTCATAAAAAAAAAAAAAAAAAAATAGCAGAAATTGAAGGTGAGACATTATACTATTTAAGACACCACATACTTTGGACAGAGAACTTCGAGGAATTGAGCTGTAACTGACCCAGAAACCTCCTGCCAGAGGACTGATGAGTTCTCATAGCACTGAAAGGAACTCCACAAGCTGCCAATGGATAAAAGCAATCAGCAATCTTACCCAATTATAACACCTAGGGATCACAATGCAAACCAGAACAGCAAGAGATTCTGAAAGGTACAATCATGGCATTTATATCCCAAGGGTAACCAACAGCCAACTAGTTGGGTTTACAGCTCATTTAATAGGAGGGAATTCATGGATAACATGGGAAACTCAGCCCACTGTCAGAGGCTAGTGAAGGATCCTAGAGAAGAACCTACTTTCCTAAACTAGTATATTAATTAACAGTATTCTAAAATGTATCTTTATACCCACAGAAAAGTATAACTCTCACCTCTCATCAAAGAAACGTTTTGCAACAGATGGAAAGCATTCTATGAAGCCACTGACTATGGTTGTCAACACTATTGATACATATATATAACACAACCCACACTTAAGGTTCAGGGACCATCACAGAGGAGGGGATGGAAAGTGTACAAGCAAGGACCCTAGGACATCTGCTATAAAGTCAGTGTCTTCTATATATAGCAGGGAAGCTTCATCAATAAAATCTCCACTGTATGGCTACTCAAACAAGATTTCAACTTGGCAATACCAAATTGGCATGAATGGAAGATCATAAGACCCAACCCCTAAATGAAGATCTACAGGCCATTAATGACTGCCAAGAAAGAATGTCTGCTCCTAGGAGGAGAAACTTGAGAGGTGAGCCAATTCCAAGTGGTTAGCTATAAACATTTATATATGTGAGCAACACTAAATGAACTCCACAGTTGTACTGTGTGTGTGTGTGTGTGTGTACGTGCATAACAATAATAAAGAATAAGAAGCCATGAATTTAAGGAGTAGGAGTAAAGACAAAAGGAATTATAGGGGGGAGAGGAAGGGGAAATTATGCAAATAAATTAATTACATAGGAAATTCCCTAAAGTAAATTAAGTATATTTTTAAAAGAAAGAAAATAACCCTTCGTGTTTGAAAGTGGTCTAAGAATGGAGTCCTGTGAGGAGATTTCAGAGTGTTTGTGAAAAATGGCAAGAAAGCAAGACAACAGTCTTATGACCTGGGTTTCTTCAAAAACATGGAATTGTTCTTGGATTATGCTTTTGTGCCTATCCCAGGTGTTGCAGAGAGGAGTGAGCTTACTTCAGATTATTTATTACAACTGGCTATTGTTATTTGTTTTTATAACTCTATGGGGAAAATAGTTTTTGCCATGTGCAGCTTGTCTACCACATGTGGCTTGCCCTTGTAAATCGACACTTTACTTATGTGACTCTTCTTAACCCTCAGAGTATAGTCTGATTAGCTAGAAGACAAGAGAAGATAATAAGGGTAGACAGCTATCATGTTTTCTGTCATACACAAAATCTAGAACACACAGAGAGAGGGGAAGAGAGGGGTAGAGGGAGAGGAGAGAGAGAGAGAGAGGAAGAGAGAGAGAGAAGAGAGGAGAGAGGGGGAGGAGAGGAGGGGAAGAGAGGAGAGAAGAGAAGAGTGAGAGAGTTTTGTTTCTCTGTTGATGTGATAAAGTGATCAAAAACAACTTGAGGAAGTGTGGTGGTTTGAATAGGTTTGGCCCCATACTCTCCTGTGTTTGGATGCTTGGCCCATAGGGAGTGGAAGTATTAGGAGGTGTGCTTGGTGGAATAGGTGTGGAGGTGGGCTTTAGGTCTCCCACGCATAAGCTCTGCCCAGTGTGGAATCAGAGCCTCCTTCTGGATGTCTGCAGATCAAGATGTAGCACTCTCAGTTCCTTCTCAAGCACCATGTCTGCCTGCATGATGCCATGGTGATAATGGACTCAACCTTTGAAACTGTAAGCCACCCCCAACAAAAGGGTTTCTTTTATAAGTTTTGCTTTGGTCATGGTGTCTCTTCACAGCAATAAAACTGTAATTAAGACAGTGAAGATAAAATCCATAGTCCATCATCAAGGAAAGCCAGGGCAAGAGCTCAAGGCAGGAACTAAAGCAGAGACCATGGAGAAACACTGCTTACTGGCTTGCTCCCATGGCTTGCTCAACTATCTTCTTATACAGGCCAACCTGCTGCCCACACTAGGCTGGGCCCACCTCTATCAGCAATCAAGAAAATGTTCCCACAGACATGCTCACTGGCCAATTCCTCAAATGAGGTTCCCTCCTGGAGAGTATGTCTAAGTCCACAAAAACTATGACAGGGGGTATTTAGCCAGAGAAGGAGACCAACAAGATGGTGAAAGACAAAGGAGGACAATAGGGAAGCAAATGTGAGCAAACACAATTACATATAGGTAGAAAATAGCAAACAGCTATTTTATATAGTAAAAAACTAAGCAACCAAAAGAGGCAGTCCTAAGGAACACCCCCAGCACTACAGCTTAGCCCCACACAGGTAAGAATGGGTTAGGGACCTAGAGAGAACAAACATGGGCAGTGGTATTAAGATTTGGTCAATAGTGTCATTCATTTTAAGGAAGCACTAAGAAGCCCTGACCCAAGAACTGTACACACAATAACAATGACAAATTCAGCATGATTTATTCATATGAAAACTCAGACTGCTCTTAACACAAGGGCAAGCTTTTTAATAGTGTGAAAGAGATGAATTCATAAAACCTGTTAAGTAAGCAATGAATTTTGAATAAAAATAACCCACAAAGTATTCCTTCCAAAACATACCACAAAGGGCAATAAATCAGGACAAGTGTTTGTAAATGCCAACATAGACCTATCCCAAAGCTTCTTACCCACATAAGTCATAGTCTCTGGATTTTAGAGAAGAAAAAAAGAACAGAGTGGCTAATCCCAGGCTCATCTTAACTCTTTCTTCCTTAGCATGTGATAATATTCCACTAGATCTCCTTAGCAGTAAGACTCCTAAGGGGCCCTGCCACAGTGGCCAGTACCTGATTCGTGAGCTTAGTCTCAATGATGCCCTATCTGTGGCCAACCTTAACTATCTTCATTTCCTCTAATCTGGACTTTTCTCCCATCAGAGGATAAGAAACTTTGCCTATAATCCAGAATTTAAAATAGCATTTTTGTCAGGCACAGTAATCTCAGCACTCATGGTTGTTGAGCCAAAAAGGTTGTCATGAATTCAAGGTCAGCCTGGGCTACACAGTAAGAGCCTGTCTCACAAAACTCAAAGTCATCTTTTTCTTGTATTATGAATAAGAGTGGTGTCAGGCAAGATTTGAAATTACAACTGGGAAACTCTGAACTGCACCCTAAAAATGTCTTAACAGTGGCCTCCACATCAGACTGGCATATATTTCATCAAAAGCTAAACAAATGCAAATCTGCTACATCTACTGCATGAAGGATCAAGGAAGCTAGCTGGAGCTTTCAAGTAGCATGTGGAAAAGCGAGACCCAAGAGCAGTAAGAACTCTGACCCAAAGCGGTCATACAGGTGATATAAAGGTACCAATTGATGACATTTCTCTCTGTCTCACATATACATATTAAGCAGAGAAAAACTCCCCTGGAAAAGAAAGGTGTCCCCACGGATTGTTGAGTAAGTGAACTAAGCTGATAACAGGTTTTACTACAATAGGCAAGAAGAGGCAAAGGACAGAGGTCCAAGGGTAATCTTGGTCCCAATCTGTTCCCAGATCTCAGGCAAGAATTCAAGAAACTCTTTCAAAGAACTGGAGCCCAAATGATGGGCTTTGAAGAAGAAAAGAAGTTGAGCACCCTTTGGGAAGTTATAAGCCCTTCATACAATGAGGTATGGGTGGCTTGGATGGTGGGGAAGAGATACCCACTTACTGCTGTGCAGAAATTTCCTTCTGTAACCTAGGTGACCCTCTCTACCTTGGTCACCTCTCACACCACATTCCCACACCTTAAGAAATCTGAACCAATTTTTATGTATTCGTGTTGATAGTAGCCCTGTCGGTGATAGTCAAAGGTACAAACAATCCAACTGTATATCCAATGGATGAATGAATACGGAAAACATGGTGAGTACATACAACTGAATATTATTCAGCCTCAAGAACAAAGACACTTCTATCATACTACAACGTGGAGGGATACTGAAGCCATTATAAGGACTGCAATAATCTGGTCACAAAAGGACCCAACTCTATGTCTATACATATACAGTACCTAAAATAGTCAACTCCATAGAAACATGAGTATCATGGTAGTTGGTGGAAGCTGGAAAAGCAGGAAATGGAGTTACTATTTAATGCAACAAGTTCTCTGGATGGAGAGTGGTGCTGAAGCACAACAACGTAATCTTATTCTGTGATACAGAAGTATATCATTAAAAACAGTAAAGATACAACAGTTTGGTGGCAAATGCCTTTAATCCCAGTGTTTGGGAGGCAGAGGGAGATCTCTGTGAGTTCCAGACCATCCTGGTCTACATAAGTTCCAGGCCAGCCAAGGTGACACAGTTAGACTGTCTCAAAAAAAAAAAAAAAAAGTAGTTAAGATGGTACATTTTATTACTTATATTTTGTTAATTTTTAAATGCATAATAAAATTTGAGAATTTTTCTCAAAAATAGACTGGTGTGGGGAAGGCGGTAGTTGTAACTATTAATCAATACCTGCCAAATACCACAGAGACAAACAATGCTAAAGCCTGAGGGTAGCATGCTCCTAAAGCAGTTGCTTAGGGTATACCAATGCCCTGCTTGATCTCCAGTTCTGAAAACACAAAATATATTGCTATTTAAGCTGTGACAGCACACATCTTTGAAGACAGGAGTACAGTGAGCTTGAGGCCAGCCTAGACAACATAATAAAGCCCTGTCTACAAAAATACTTATATTACACTAGATCGCAATTAAGATGGTAGACTCCAGCTATGAAAAGAAAAAAATGTCTGTATTTACACATATGTACATGGACACAAAAGAGAGTAGAAATACACAAAGATGTCAACATTAGCTATATTCTGAAGGGTCTGTATGATTTTTAGTGTTGTCACATTGATAAAATACAGAATTGCCTGGGAGATGGCCTTCTGGGAATGCCTGTAAGGGGTTATCTTCATTACATTAACTGATGTGGAGAAAATCTATGTGAACTGTGAGCAGGACCATTCTGTCTGAACTGTAAATGTACAAAGCAAGCATAGCCCTAGTTCATATGTACTCATTACTCTCTTCTGACTTTTGAGGAATGTGACCAAGGGTTCCAAGATCCTTGTCTTAGTTTGGGTTTTATTGCTGTGAAGATATGCCATGACCAAGGCAACTCTTATACAAGAAAACATTTCATCTGGGGCTGGCTTACACTTCAGAGGATTAGTCCATTATCATCAAATAGGATGCCTGGCAGCACAGGCAGGCAAACTTGGTGTTAGGGGGAGGTAGTTGAGAGGTCTATATCCGGATTAGCAGGTAACAAGAAGAGAGTGGCACTGGGCTTGGCTTGAGAATCTGAAACCTCAAAGCCCACCCCCAATGACATACTTCCTCCAACAAAGTCATACCTACTCCAACAAGGCCATACCTCCTAATAGTGCCACTCCCTTTAAGCCTATGGGGCCATTTTCATTTAAGCCACCACATTCCACTCCTTGGCCTGCACAGGCTTATAGCCAATATTATAATGCAGAAATGCATTCAGTCTAACTTCAAAAGTCCCCATAGTCTATTAGTCACAACACCATTTAAAAGTCTAAAGTTAAAGTCTCTTTGCAAGCTCTTGACTTTAACCCCTGTAAAATCAACAGCAAAAGGCAGATCACATACTTTCAATATACACATAGGATATACATGACCATTCCAAAAGGGAGGAAGGGGAGCAGAGTGAGGAAATACTGGGCCAGAGTAAGACTGAAAACCAGCTGGGCAAACTCCAAACCCTGCATCTCCATGTGTGATGTCAAAGTGCTCTTCAGCTTTCCATTCCTTTCAGGAAATTCCATATCCCCTTTCTTGTATCTTTGAAAGCTACAAAGGTCTTCTGCTTGCTGGGGCTGAACTTATTAGCCCCCTTGTTTAATTACATCGGCATCAGCTGTTCTTGTTGATGATTTCCTTCATGCCTATGATTGGCTCTCCTGAAATTTGATCTGTAGACCAGACTGGCATCAAACTCAGAGATCTGCCTGGCTCTGGAATGCTCTGATTAAAGGTGTGCAGGCCTGGATCTAGGCTTTTAATTCCTTTTCACAAGTTGGAGCTTAGCTGGGTAGAATCTTGTCCTGAGGTTGCCACTCCATTTAGCCCATACAGTATCAGGCTTTTCTTTAATCTTCTTATCTCCTTTCACACCGGACTTAGCTGCATTCCACAGCCTGGTAGCCCCTTTCTCCTCAAATTTTACACTTTGTAGTCTTCCTTGCTCGGCTTGCTCCTTTTCATTATAAATTTGCATAAGAGTGAACACTAATAAGCACACAATGGAGTCAATACTAGGCTGTTTTGATATTTCCTCTGCCAACTCAATTAACCCAAAACTCTTCAATTTAGCCTCAGGCAGACTTTTTGTACAAGAGCAAAAAGCAGCCACATTCTTAGCCAAAATATTACAAGAAAAATCTTTAGGCCACATACAAATCCTCTCCTCTGAAAGCTCTTGAGCCAGGGACCTCACAGTAGAAATCACTCTCAGCACCACTGTCTTCCATGCTCCTAAAGTGTTCAGCTGCTTTTCTAATCCAAAGTCTCAAAGCCCACATTCCTCGAAACAAGAGCATGGTTAGGCCTATCACAGTAGTACCCCAGTCCCTGGTCCAAACTTCTTAGTTCGGGTTTTATTGCTGTGATAAACACCATAAGCATGGTAACTCCTACAGAGGCAATCATTTTATTGTGGCTGCCTTACATAGTCCATTATTGTCATGGTGGGGAACATAGCGGCACATAGGCAGACACGATACTGGAGAGTTCTAAATCCTGACAAGCAGGCAGCAGGGAGAGAGAAACACACTAGGCCTGGCTTGAGCACTGGAAACTTCAAAGCCCAGCTCCACTAACACAATTCACCTAACAAGCCTCCCAGTGGCGCCACTCCCTATACATCTAAGGGGGCCATTTTCATTCAAACCACTACACTCCTGAGACTTTGGCTTGCACCTCTAGACAGACGGGGAACAAGCCTTCTTCCCCTTGGTTGCTTTTTGTGTGTCTATATATGTTGTCACAACTCCAAAAGAAATGAAGGGAACTGGAGGGATGACTCACCAGTTAATAGCAATGATTGCACTTCTAGAGGAGCTGGGTTCAACTCCCACATTTCACCTAATGACATTTGTAACTGCAATTCCAGGAGATCCAACTCTTTGTTCTGACCTCCAACAGAATCAGGCATATATATGGTGTACAGACATAAACACAGACAAAACATTCATATAAAATAAAAATAATTTCAAAAAAGCAACTACAAAGGTGGGCTTCTTTCTAGCTTCATTTTTTTTTTACATTTTTAACATTTCACACAATAAGCATACATTACTCTTATAATTAGGTGGAAAGACATTAAGAACCCCCAAAAATTTCAAAGGAAAATGAAGATTTAATCAGGTCCCAAATGGAGTTGTTCTATGCTTAGAACAAATATACAGGGAAAACTATCACACAGGAAAAGAGTAATTTACTTTATTACATTAAAAGGTAAGATCCATAACATGACCACACCAAGTCACAGAACTGGAAATGCAACTACCCAACTATCATACAGAGAGAACAACGGCTCGTGTCATAATCGGCACAGAATCAGACGTCAACGCAGAACACAACCTTCACCGAGTCACTACATACTTTTCCTTTTGGTTTTATGGTTTTAACATAGGCCCTTTGAGCTTCTTTTCTAAATTTAATATGCTATTATAGCAACAGTGAAGAGAAAACAGAGCTGTTTTGGATGACATGGCACTGAGAAACTAGCCTAGGGGAATACTCAGAAATACATGAAAACACTGTATTCACAAAATTGATCACAGCATTATTTGTAATACTGAAAATTTGGAAACAATCTAAATTTCTAACAACTGAAATAAGGTTGAGAAAATTACAATAAATCTATGCAATAACATATATTACCAGCAATATAAAATATCTGCAAAAATCACTAATAACCATACATAATGTTTAGAGAGAAAGTAAGAGCAGAAGTTGTATTATAAACAACATAGAGGATCAAGAAATGTAAAACATTCATACCCCAACAAGACATGATAGGGCCATCTTTCTATAAAGCATTAAAACATTTTCTTGCCTTTTAAATGCATTTCTGCTTTACAATTTTTGTATAATTAACATATCAAACTCTTATTGAGGAAAAAATGCCTTTTAAAAAGTGAAGCAAATACCAGATTTGTAAGATATGTTCATTTTCCCCCATGACACAGTCTAGAGAATCCTGACAGCCTCAGCCTCTAAGCAGGGGGGTAGGGGAGCCAGGCTATGAAGAATGGCTATGAAGGGGGTGGAGCAAAGAAGAGGGGGGAAAGGCTCGAAGGACCAGGGAGGTGGGGATTGGTAAGGAGAGTCAGCCAAGGGAAGGGGTATTGTGGAGCCAGGGAAGACTCTGACTGCTCAGCGGAGGTCTTTCTAGACCCTTAGTAGGCACTGATGGTGTTCTTAAAGGGCAGGGGTCAAGAGGGATTTTAGGAAGACACATGGATTCCTTAAGGAACAGGGGAGGAAAAAGGAGGGGAGGCAAATTTCTTGGGAAGGAAAGAAAGAAGGCCAGAGGCAATGGCGATGAAAGTGGAAGGAAGAAGCTGATGGCCACAGAAAACTCCCTACTCCATGCCTAAACCAAACAGAGTTTGCTCATTGTGGGCAAATGCAGGGCAGTAAGAACCTGCCAATCAGGGTGAACATATCTAGCTCAAATCCAAGGCATCTCTGTCCAGTCTGCTTTGATGGGGAAGATTCTAAGTGTGAATTATAACATACCAGAAACCTTTTAAAATCTTATTTTGTATCAATGAATCAAATTTTAAATAGCCACATATGCTTTGTGGACACCACTGGGCTTATGACTTCACTGGAAGCAGAATTCAGAGAGGTTTAACACTAAAACAGTGCTTTGGGATATTAAAAATTGAAGTATGTATACTATGATCAAAGAGGAGCAATAAATAGATGTAAAATAAAACTTGTGTCCAAATCTGTCCCCCTTACTATGAAGTTGGAGATGAAGCTAAACAAAATGAAAACATGCTGTCAGGAGTTTCTAGACTAAATTGTAAAAATGACGCTGAGTGGACATCATGAGAGCAATAAAGATCAAGAACAAGGAAAGATAGGAGCAAAGCATCTGCAAAAGCCTGTTCCTAAACAACAGACAAATCTGGGGATCAGGAGAGATGAATAGAACCATCAATCCCAAACCAGCAATACAAACTGCTGTTGCCAAGACAGTTACTCAATTGCTCCAGAAAAAAAATGGACTATCAACTACCACTCTACTACAGGTCAATTGGGTAAAAACAACAATCTATCTTTGAAATTTGACAGACTTCAAAGTAGTATCTTGACTTTTTGGTTACAATTTAATACGTGACAGTAATCTAATTAGCTATTTGCTATATTTTTTTTTTATTTTAGAAACATTTACCTTGAGACACTGAGGCATTTTTAAGAAAATCATTGAAATTATTCATTTAAATACAAAACCAAACACATAGAATGTTTATTTAGAAAGCTGTTGACGCCTGCTAAGTGAGCAGTTTTCCCTGCTAGAGAAAGGACTCCTCTTACCCTACTATATTCCCTTCTAGTTACTTAGGGACTACAGAACTACATTCTGAAAATTATTAATGAAAAGTGTCCACAAACCTCAAGACAATTTACATTTCATAAACATGTTTTCTTTAGCAAAAAGTAGCCTACCTCCTGCCTCCAGGATACATGGATATCTACAATTCTCTAGATAGAAATATGAATACAATTTTGAACGATTCAAATCATGGGAATAGTTCCATTTTAAATGCTTTTCATTGTGAACAACAGAATTTTTAACAGATTGCCACTGAGTTCGAGAGTTGTAGTATTTACTAACAAATTATTATTTGGGCCAGAGAGTACTGAAATACCTAATTGAATTTACTAACTTTAACTATACTTTACTAAGCATTATTATTTAATGAAGAAATACTGCATTGATCATCACATGGGTATTTTACCTTTGATTTTGAAATCTGTAGTCTTAGAAACTAAGTAATAATCTAGAAGCAACCTTAATTTCACATTAGAGAAAGAAATGAATCCCATGTTAACATGCTTGACACACTGGGCTACTTAAGACATATGGTTACTATTTGAAATGCACTAAATCCAACAAGCAAATGATTTCTTGAGTACAGTATTATGTCTGGCTAGCATGGTCTTTAGATACAAAGATATGATTACACCTTAGTTCACTTTGTACATATCTAGTAACGAAGCTATGGGATCTTTTAAAATGAAAGTTTCAGCTTAGCCCAAATCCAGTGGTGAATTCTAACTACATGAAAGGGTCCATCTGCCACCTAGTCCTAGGCAAGATTGCTGATGCATGTTTTGATTGTTTCCCACTCAGGTTATGTCTAATACAATGTGTAGGAAAAGATAACCATCTCTAATGCCTCTTTTTACCAGCCAGAGGGGGAAGGGGACACATATGTGTCCTCTAAGGCTAGTAGAACTCAAGGCCTCAGTGAGCTGAGAAGACCTCCATGTTGGGAGTCATTATATACATTGTGATCCTGCAGTGGGTCAGAATCGACAAAATAGAGTTCCCCAGCATGGATATCAGAAAAGTTAGCCAGAAATTCACTAGGATTAAAGCCAACCCACACAGTATACCTATAGTCTATAGTGCGGATAGAGTATCCCATGACCGTTATATCTTTTAAGCTTGGCTTGTCAGAATTCCACTGAGGGAAATCTGCAGGCCGGGGGTACTGACTATAGGCAATCAACTCCCGGGGATTACCAAACAAGTATGGATCCTCTTCTAAGTCATGGAGCTGCAAATGCTTCTGTAGATTCTGGCCTTCTCTGCACAGCTCAACATGAAAAGAAGGGATGGGGCACCGAGGAGGAACTGGCAGTCCTGCAAGTCCGGCGAGCGTCGGGAAGAGAGATACAAGTTCTACGAGGTCCTTGGTATGCCTGCCTGAAACAGGAAGCAGCACAGTTGTATGCAGTACACTGCAGAAGCCATCAACAGCAGAAGCCTATCTGAGTACCCCCTGTTCCCCATCTCATCCTCATACACAACATCCATTAGTTTGTAAAAGCAGCTTAGAAGTGCTACCTCAGGACTCCACTCTTCACTATGACACCCATCCAATGGACTAGCAGGAAGGAAAATTACAGTGCTTCTGGCCAGCTAGAAGCATTTTTAAACTACTTAAATTTAGAGTCAAATACATGATTCAGACACATTTTATCAATTAAAGCTCTACCCACTATGTAAGTCTGTTAAAGATTTCTAAGTGTTTGTATTTGATCTATATTTTTTTTCTAACATGGTAAAATACACAAAACATGATCCTCACAACCTTAACCAAGTTTTCGTGGCAATAGATGGATTCATAGTGGCATCATTGCCATCACTTCTACAACTCCTTGTATAGCTCTGTCCCCACTGCCTCAAAACATCACCATCACTAATCCAGATGGCTGGCCATTTTTCTACTACTGTCAGCTGGTAATACTCACTCTTCTTTCTAGCACTATGGATTTGCCTACTAGAGATAGCTCATGTGAGTGAGTGATCTCAGACAGTATTTGATCCTATGTGCCTCTGTGGCTTATTTGCACTTAACATAATGTTCTCAAGGTTCATCTCTTCTATAGCATACACTAGAATTTCCTTCCTTTTAAAGGATGGATAATATTCTACTGTATGTGTATAACACATTGTGTATATCCTACTGTACGTACATACCACATTGTATATCTCCATCCATGGATTGACAGCAGGAAACAATTGCCAGAGAAGGGGGAAGACTCTGACCAGCCCAGCTGTTTACAGCTCTACCCCTTAGAACTGTCAAGCTTCCTGCAACTGTGTAGAGAACATAGGGACCCAGCTTTTGAGACATCAGCCATGTTGATGTGGGCTTTTCAGCAATGCAGGTGCTTCCGAGTAATCGGTGCTCCTGTGAGTAACCACTCACTCGTAGTCCTGTTAGCAGCTGTGATAAAACTCATTAATTGACTAAGTGGGACTTGGGTGTAATTGTTTCTTTGGTGTGTCATGGGTTCCCTTTCTTGAGGAAGTAGATGTGTGTGTACATGTGGGTTGCATACCCTTAGGAAAAGTCTCTCATATAAAAAAAAAAACACAGCTATGAAAGTAGAAAGCAGCATGTGTACACCACTGAAAAACGTGTTTACACTCAATCTAGTCAAGAAGACTGTGGGACACTGACACAGAAATATTACTCTGGATACTTGTCAAGAGAAATCAAAAACACGAGGAGTCAACTGGGTCATGTAAGTAAGGCCTTGATGTCCATTGTGAAGACATTTACTCAGTCGATGAGAGCACAGGAAGCTCTTGAGTAGGGCTGTAATTTGGAGGTTTTATATTTCATTTTGATTTTCATCTTTGCAGTGCTAGGGATAGAAGCCAGGGTTTCAGTACATCCTAGACATGAACTCCACCACTGAGCTATATCCCTACTTCTGCTTTGAATTTGAAAATGGTTACTTGCTATATTATGAGAAAGAAGATTCTAGATAACCAAGGGCACAAGTAAGGAGATTTCAGAAAGTTACTACAGCAGAAGGCTGGTGGCGGTGAAACTGAGAATGGGCAGAGACAGATTCTGAATGGAGAAGACCATGCTTGCTGCTAAACTACATAGCACATATGGAATAAAGAAAAAAACATGGGTTGAAAAGACTCTGAACATTCTTTTTTCAGTAGCAGGAATTGAACCAGGGCGCTGAATTTGCATACTATGAATACCTAGGGATGGAAATAGCATGCTAGACAAACACTGTACCATTGAGCTACACCCTGAGCATGCATTTTTGTTTTGTTTGGGTTTTTGGGGGGAGGGGGTTGGTTTTGGTTTGGGTTTTTAGGTGAGTTCTCAGTAAACTGCAGAGGCTGGACGCATTTTGTATCTCAGACATATTTTGAGTATGTGATTTTCATACCTCAGCCTCTGAGGAGCTGTCATTGCAAGTCTCTGTCTACCGGTATTTTTTGGTTGGTCGGTTGGTTGGCTGGTTAGTTTTTTGGTTTGGGGGCCTATGCAACAATTGCTGTTTCTAAGAAAAAGAGTGTCAAAGATAAAGATGAAGGTGAAGCAATAGAAGTTTAGCTCTAGGTGTGTCAGACTGACTAGCCACGTGGGACAAACTGTTTGGAATACAAATTGAGATTCAGAGAAAAGACAAAGACTAGAGATTACACTTGGAAAACACTGGATGACACTACAATACAGGGATTTATAATTTGCTAAGTGTCTTCCAACAAGTTTCAGAAAGGACTCTTACCTACCAGATTTGTCCCAACAATAAATAATTAAATATGCCTTGAAAGTGTTTAACTTTTCTCTTGGTGTTTGGAAAGAAACATAGAGCATGCAACATGTACAAAACAGAAAGAAAACAAAACCACAAAAAACTGGATGATATAAGCAAACTGAAAACTCAAGATAGGTCAGAATTATGATCTAAACCCGAGAACAATTTACATGGCAGAGAACAGAAAGTTCAAGACTCAAGTGATATAGATGGAGTCCGGGGCCAGCGATTCCTGAAAGGGGTCAAGCTGGAATAGCGCAGTTCACCG
Organism: Rhynchomys soricoides; assembly: GCA_019843965.1. Lineage (NCBI taxonomy): Eukaryota > Metazoa > Chordata > Mammalia > Rodentia > Muridae > Rhynchomys > Rhynchomys soricoides. The sequence continues at coordinate 19,119 of JADRCH010007404.1, read as the reverse complement.
AAAAGCACTCTACAAAGAATGGCAGCTAAAGTCAGGATACAACTCTTGAGAACCTACACCAGCCACCGCACACAAGCAGGGAGAGTACCTGTTTTCAAAGCATGCTGAAATCAAAGTAGATGCCCTTCACGGTGGGGGAGTACAGAGCAAATTAACTGAATGCGTTTTAGTAGGTCAATGAGCTCCAAAGTTGAAAATATACCCCCCTCAATTGAAAAGTCCCCCCAAAAAATGGTGGATATAAAACATGCATGTGAAATATTCCACTTGTGTGTTGGGGACTTTTGTCTCAGCAGTCTATAGCCACTTCCTCTAATGTCTAACAGGCTGTTGTCACTTCTAAACAGCCCTCCCACCTGTGGAATGTCACATGCTCTTTTGGGCCCCTAGACTCTCCAAGGGCCCCCATGTGCAGTGGCCATTCCTGTCAGCTCTGGTTCTGCCATGTATTCCCAACCTAGAGCATGGGAGATGCTAAGAAATATATGCATAGGAAATAGTATTGAGAATGAATTCCAACACACCACAAAGAGGGACAGCTTGTTGTTTGATAAGGTAGTTCACATATATAGCAAAGGTACTCTCATTGCTAGGCAGTATTACTTCTGTCTGTTTATACCTGCATCCATCAATTCTGAGGCAGGATCAAAAGGGTCCTGGTAAGGAAAAAGCTTCTCGCCTGCTGCAGGAAATGGGGCTGTCTTTCCAGGAACATAGAACATCAGGGGTACACGGGTAGTGACATCAAAGTTGCTGTATTTGGCCCATTCACCGTGTTCACCTAGGGCCCATCCTATACAATATAAAAAATGAGTAATTATGCTTTGCTTACTTTAGATACCATTTCATTCCTTAGTGTAAAGGCCAGAGGACACTAAACCTCATAACTTAAGGAAATCCCTCTAGAATTATAAAACTTGGCTCACACAAATGCTGCTTTATTCAAAGGCAGATATCTGTTCATAAAGAAGAAACCTTCAAAAGGGACAACCTTAAATTCCTAAACTATAGTTTTGAAAAAAAACTATGCTTTTTTAAAGTAATAAGAAATTCACACATACTGGATTTTATCTGTTTCCAGAGGCTCCCAATAAACATGCTTCCTCTGCCAAGGCTGGAACCTGTCCATACTTTAGTGCCTATTAGGCACAGGCTTTCCCACTCAGCTGAACTGAGTAACTCTCGTAGATGATAGGGACCTAAAAGGCAGCCATTCCACTACTGTACCCTCTATCAGGGGCTTTGGGTTCTTTTGTTTGTTTGTTTAAGATTTATTTTATTTATATGAGTATACTTTAGCTGTCTTCAGACACACCAGAAGAGGGCATCGGATCACATTACAGATGGTTGTGAGCCACCAAGTGGTTGCTGGAATTTGAACTCAGGACCCCTGGAAGAGCAGTCAGCACTCTTAACCAAGGATATCCTGAATTTTTTCTTATTTATTTATTTTATGTGCATTGATGTTTTGCCTGCATGTGTGTCTTTGTGAGGGTTTAGAATCCCCTGGAACTGGAGCTACAGACAGTTATGAGACAGCCATGTGGATGTTAGGAATTGAACCCAGGTCCTCTGGAAGAGCAGCCACTACTCTTAAACACTGAGCCATCTCTCTAGTCCCTATCCTGATCTTTTAAAAGACTTATCATATACATTCATATGTGAAGACAAAAGAGTAATACAAATTTTCAGCTCCACGTAAGAAAAAGAATTTCTTAGCATTTATTTAAAGTCCCCATTTCAAAAGGTAGTGTGAATACTACAGATTGGGAATCCTCAACCTGCCAACATGTGAGCCTGCTTTAAAGACGGAAGTGTGTGACAATGATTGTATGTGGAGAATTTCATGTTGTAAAAAGAACGACAAATACCAAAAGCTTGAGTGAACTGAGAGAAGCGTTGGCATACACCTGTACTTTATTTATCACAATCATGTTTGCTGACTTTTGCCAGGAGAGGTTGCAGAGACTAGTCTGCAACTTCCCTTCTTCAGTCTCCAGACAATGCTGGAGCTATAAAAAGTGCCACAGCCGTTAAGAGATTGTGGTCATGATGCCCCACATATAGCTCAGTGGATGACAGTGCTTGCTGCTCTTCCAAAGGACTGGAGTTCAATTCCCAGTACCTAGGTCAGGTGAATCACAACTGCCTGAAACTCCAGCTGGTCTTTGCACACATAGCAGATACTTAGAGAGACAGACAGACAGACACACACATACACACACACACACACACACACACACAGAGATAAAATAAATCGGGGCTGGAGAGATAGCTTAGCAGTTCAGAGAATTTCCTGCCCTTCCAGAGGGACCAGGTTGAATTCTAGCACCAATGTCAGACAGTGCACAGCTGTCTATGCTCCCTTCTTCTGTCATCTGCAGGCACTGTTCTCATGTACACACACCCACACCGAGATAGAGACATAATTTAAAAATAATAAAACATTTTTAAAATGTTAAAAGAGACAAAGACAAATCCTCTCTCACAACCAACTAAGATAAAAGATGCAGTACCTGCCTCCATTCTCATATATCCAAGATGGAAGTCCACAAACAACTAAGTTGCTTTTAAAAGCACCCCATGATCCTGGACTCAGAGCACTCCTATGTACATGGGAATTTTTCCAAGTGTCCTTTGCAGGAAACTGAGATACAAAATTCACCAGTGTACTGCAAAATGCTTACCATGATCAGATGTGAAAGCAATAATCGTGTTGTGGGCTAGATGAAGATCATCCAAAGCACTCAAAAGATGTCCAACCTGAGTATCCAAATAGGACACAGAAGCAAAGTAGCTCTGGCGGATTTTACGCTGCAAATGAAAAACAAACAAACAAACAAACAAACAAAAAAAAACAAGAATGAGAACAATTTTAATTACCTTGGCATATAAGATGAATAGCTCCCTGAATGAACATTTCTCACAATCCCAACCTCTCCATTCACTGATGGATGCTGTTCTTAGCCTCAACCTAATGTTCCTTCTCCTAGCATCTGCAGCCCTTTGCCTGCAGAGACCATGCTAACAGTCTGCAGAACCAAACTGACATCTTTGAAATGTAACCAACTTTTACATTAGGATACAGATCATGGCAAATGGATCCAATTTACTGTCCCTTTCTGTCTACTCTGCACATTCCAGACAGTCCCTAGAAATGAACATCTAAACAGAAAATGATCCCTTAATTCTTGTATGCCCAAAGCCACATATTCTCTGATGAGGGGTATGCCAAAGATACCACTCAGCTCAATTCAAGCCACCAGGTAACTTGAAAAACTAGAAATGGATTGCCTCACAGCCAATAGATACCAGAAGTGGAAAATCAAGGTTTGTAGAATGCCATCTCTGTAAGTTCTAGAGGTATCTGCATCCCTTGGCTTGCAGAAGTCACTGCATGCTGTCTCCATCTGTTTCTGTCACTATCCTCCCTACCTGACCCCTTTCTGATCAGGACAACAGTCATGTTGAATTAGGGACTTGATTAGTATGACTACATCTTAACTTAAAGCAGGCTATATTCTGAGGTTTAATATATCTTTGGGGGGAGATACAAATTAACCCCACATAATGGCCCTGAGTAGGCCTTTCCTTTGAGGACTTTCTTACCTAGCAAGAAGTGGAAAATGATTAACTTCATGAACCACTGTTAAGTTAGCTCATTTTTAACAAACTCTCAATGAGCAGAAGAACCATGAAGGACAAGAGAGCAGTCAAAGTCCCTAAACCCAAAAGGGACTGTTGGACTGTTAGTCTAGACCATAAGTAAAGGGACCAAAAGCCCTTCCTGGACTAACTCCTCTATTATTGCTTATAAGCCTTAAGGCAAAAGATTATTCTTCCTCTTCCACTAACCCCCAAGCAGTAATAAGCAAGATAACCACTTAACAGATCAGCCCCATATTTTTCTTTCCTCAGGGCCCCTGCCTTATCAGATGGACCTGGCAGCTGCTACTTGTCATTGCTAAGATAAGGACAGTCATAAGACTTGTCCCTTCATCTGATTGTAGCAACAAACATCTATGTTTATGGAAGGATTATGCTGAACCTCTATAATATAGTCTTTAGTAAATAAACTTTTCAGTCTGGAGCCTAGAGAACTCCACTTTAGTTGTCTTGGGGATCAAGACACCTCCTGCCTATGTTAGTCATGAAAAGAAAGCAACAAAGAAGTAGGCATAATCCTCAGACCTGCTGAGCCACCTAGCTAATAAAGCTACACTATAGATAAGGAAGCATTCACATTATTCCCATTATTATTAGGAGGACCAAGGTTGGCGCATGGAATGGGGGAAGACTTCACAGAGGAGTTCCCATGGCTATCACCCAAATGTGAGCAGGATGCTCTAAAGCGACAGTTGCTATGCATACAACAGAGCGGAATGACAGAAGAGCAGGGCACATTCAGGGCTATGTAATGACATAGGAAGGCAGACAAGAAACAGCAGCTTAGGGCCAGATGACATCGACTTGGAAATTCTTCAAGGGAGGAAAAGTCTCAGGCTATAGGCCGAGAAGCTTTTTCAAGAGATAAAAGTAATACAATATAGGCTGCATGTTAGCAAGAGTCTTGTGGCAACAGCAGGGCAGATTCTAGGGGCTTTAGACAAACAGCACCAGGCCACTGCTGACCCTTAAGAAGAATTCAGAATGCCGAAAGAAGGGCCGAAAGGTACTATGTATGTACCTGTAATACTGGCACTCGGAAAGCTGAGGCAGAAGGATCACCATGCATTTTTTGTCTATCTGGGACTACAGTAAAAACCTGTCTCAAAAAGATAAAAAAAAAATTTAAAAAGCAAAATGTACTGCAGTTGTCCAGAAAGATGTGCTCAGAAAACAGGGCAGACCTAAGAGAAATGTAGGAACATCAATCAGGTGTGGATACAGGCAAGGAACATAGTATCAGAGGAAGATGAGAAAGCCACGGGTGACAAAAGTTCAGTCAGCAACAAAACAGCATGATTTGCTGCCATGTGATAGGAAGGAACAGCGTGAAGGAGAAAAGGCAGAGTAGGGTAGAGGCCATGTGTGACAGAACTGGGGTCTCCATCACCATCTGCCTGGGAGTGGCTAACAGGAAGGTAGACATGTGTGTCATCTGAAAGTCAGGAGGGGTGCCTAGGCTGGAGGAACAGTTCTTGATCAATCTAACAACAGACTAACTAGGGAGAATGGGAAGAGAGGCCAACATCGGGGGCTGAAATTGACTAGGGAGCAATACCTAAGTAAGAAACTCAGGAAGGCCCTGTTATGCATGCTGAAATATAGGAAGGGCAGAAAGGTTGGCAAGGAATCCCAGGAGTTGAACAGCTTAGATTAGATTAGAGAAAGTTGATCCAAGCTTGGGTGGTGGGGTAGAGACTTAAAAGATAGAATTTGCCAACAAAGTCAGGGTCTGCCACAGTGAGAACTCTCAGTGATCCAGGGAGGCAGAAAGAAGCCCATGTAGAGAAAGATGTCAAACAGACCAGGAAGATCATGGATGTAGCCAGAATAGGGTACTCTTCACTACCTTCCAACAGTAGTTGATGGAGCAGAGCAGCAAACAGAAGAAGAGAGAACTAGCAGATGTATGAGACATGATACAAAGGCACATGAGCAAAGATGCTGCAGAGAACATCAGGAGGAATAGATCTCACCAAACAAGCAAAGGACTCCGCTGGGCAGCTGAGAACCTCTGCTTAGCAGCAATTGAGGTTCTTTCCAGCAGCTCTCACAGCTGGACTGCCTCATGGTCAGGATACTGCAAATGGAACAACTATGCTGAGAAGAACGCAAGAACAAGGAGAGTCATGCCATAGGGCCTCCCTCCCAAGGCAGAGTGGGAAGAAAGGTAACAAGAATGCCAGACAAGGAAGCTACAAGGAGAAGGGGTTAGAGCCAGGATCGTGACCAAACAAGTAAAGGCCTAAACATAAAACTGGGAGCTGAAGGAAAGAGAGAGGTGACGTTTAGCAAAAAGACATCCAAAGCTATAATAGGCCAGGGAGCATGGCTCAGGTCCAAAAAGCAGGAAGCGTGGCCCTATACACAAGATCACCCAAGTGACAGTATGAGTCATGCTATCTGCTGTGCCCAATAGTCAGGAATGTAAGGAAGGGGCACAGAATATGAAGGAGTCCTCTCCATGCAGCTGACACTAACCTTGTGTTCTTCCACAGATCCTCTCTTCTCTTCACTGAAAACCTCAAGTCAGTGTTCTCATAGAAAACTTACCCATCCTGCTTCTGTTTGATTAAGGAAGTAAGGCACAGTGACTTACTGACATGAGGTGGAAAGTGAACTTAAAACCAAACTTCTGAACAGACAAAAGCAAGCATGGAAGTTGGAAGTTACGGGTCTGTGGGGCTGAAGGAGCTCCACTTGGCACCAGCTCCATGTCCCACCGTGTTGCAGAGCAGTCTCATCTAACAACGCTGACGCTTTCATCAGCCAGAACATGCAAACGCTTAGAGCCCTTCCGGGCACCGAGTCTATTATAACTGCCTGTCACTAAGAAAATAGGTATAGACCTAAGCTGCAGGTCAGAGCATCTTGTTGTCATCAGACAACAAGGCAGAACGAGGAAGTCAGTTAGTTGGCAACATGGCAAACGTGTTGCTTTCCAAACCCTCTATTTGCCATTTAAAACTCAGGAATCACACAGTTGTGAGGAATTTACGCACCTCACCCAGAACTCTGGCTGTGCAAACTCCAGGCCATATAGCTTTGGACAATGAATGAGATACCTTTATGCATTAGACTCGATTCATTTTAAAATCTATTCTTCTTGCAGTGGTTCTCAAACCAGTGGGTGCATCACAACCATCTGATATGCTTTCTGAGGAAATGTGGTTTCTTTGGCCCTAGGTTCAACCACTACTACTGCAAAAAAAATAAATAAATAAAACAAGAAGAAAATAAGGGAGGGGGAGGGAGAGAGAGGGAAGAGAGATGGACAGAGGGATAGAGGGAGGGATAGAGGGAGGGAGGGAGGGAGGTCCATATACATAGGTGGGCCAGAACTCTGTACGTTTAACAAGTCTGCATATCAAATCAGATACAGACAGTGCCAAGAGCAGACTTTTAGACTGCTGCCCTCCTTTACTCAGGACCACCTGCTTCAGCACTTATGTCCTAAGACTTCTGAAGGAATATGGCTCTCCCTGCAGTCTGTTTTGCTCACTGGAGAGAGGCAAAGGGATGAGGAAAGGACTCAACGTAACTGAATGACTAATGTGGAGCAAAGAGATATCACATATCACAGCTGACAGCACTGGCCATAATACCCCACCTACCTGTATACCAAGGCTCAGCTCACTCAAGTCACCCCAAGAGTGCCAGATGCCACTTTAGGCTTTCCCACAGAGGAAATGAAAGTACCAGCAAACTAAGGATTCTGGGCTTCTATGCAACTACAAACATCACAGCTGTGGCCAATATTAATCCCCCATGGGCTAAGGGGGTTCACCCAAACTACATCAGATCCCTGTGCCTATTTATAGCAAGTCTGGATGCTACCTTCTTAGTAAGTAAGAAAACTTGATCTGCACAGCACTACTCATGTCAATAAATACCAAAAGAAATACACTGCCCAGAAAAAAATGGTAAGGAAGGGTTTTGTTTGTTTTGTCTTTTTGAAACAAGATCTTACTATTTAGTCCAGACTGGTCTTGAGCTCATTATGTAAACAGGTTGGCCTTGAACTCAAAAGTTGCCCCACCAATGGTATCACACAATCAGTGCCTGACATATCTCCCAAGCATACCACTAGTACCTGAAAATCCTCAGGAATTGGTCCATAGGGAACACTGATGTTTAAGGTTTGGACATCTTCCCGCTCCCTGATGTCCATCCAGGGGTTGTAGGCTACAGGTGGTAGGCTATCAGGAACATGGGGATCAGGAGCCAAGGTTATGTTTTCCAAGGGATACAATTTCTGAAATTTCTAGGACAAAAACATATGAAGCCACAAGGTTATTAGTCATTTGGCAAAAGCACGAAGCTGTGTTTTCTGAAAGCCTATGATACATTTACTTGGTGCTAATGCCTCCCAAGCACTCACCACCCTCACCAGCTCTGTGCCTCAGAGATCTGAACAGCAACAAAATCCAAAACCATGGTTTGGAGAACTGCAACAACAACTGTTCTCTCCTCCCGCTCCCCACCTCACTTCCAAAATACAAAGGCAGGGGTGAAGCACAGTGGGTTCCCAAACCCTCCCTCAGCTTCAGTGAGTCAGGAAGAGAACTCACAGGACTTAGCACAAGGTCCCATTTACTAGAGTGAAAAGATGTCAAACCCAAGCAGAAAAGGAAAAGCAAACATGAAGGGAGATCTGGAGGAACCCAATGGCCAGCTTCAGAGTCCTTTCCTAGGAATTTCACATAGGAGGCACATACTGTCCCAGCTAGGCTAAAGAAGGTACATGTAAAATGCTGCCAACCAGTGACGCTCAATAAAACTCAAGTACCAAGCTTTGACATGGGTCTCATCACCTAGGCATTCTGTCTCTACCATAAAATTCCAGGCTTCCATAAGGAAGTGATTCAGCATGTACTGTGTCTGCCAAAACCACTTAGGCACTCCCAAATCAAAGTTCCTAGTTGCCAGACAAGGGCCAGTGTTATAAGCAGACTTCTGAAAGGTTTGCAAGCTAGGCAGCTTTGTGAACTCTTTTCTACATGGAAGCAGAAGAGGCTGGATGTCACAAGCTTTTTCCAAAGATGCTGAGAGCTCCTGCTATGAGGGCAAGATCCACACGGCTCATCAAAGAAGCCTACAACATCAAACGGCATACTTCCCAGTCTGTACTCTCATTTATAACTAAAGCATTCTTTATAAAGTGAAAATCCTGGACTGCTCAGGCCCAAGAAAAAGCAAGCAGAGAAAACCCGGAAACGATTATTAAAAAGTACTATACATTCTAAATGATACAGAGAAGCATAGATTTGAAGTGGTCACAAGCAATTCTGTCTCCTGTGCCCACGGAGTCTAATGTGACAGCCTTAGGGAGGACTGACAATTGGGAAAGAGGGCTTCATGTTTCCTGGGATTATCTTCCAAAGAGCATCCCGTTTGGCTCCTGGTGGCTTTGTATCACCTCTGTACAACATCATTATGTAATCCCACCTGCATGATAAGTTCAAACAAAAGAAAGCAAGTGGAGGATATTTCTCATTTCTTACAAGATTCTTTTTGGGTTTTTTGTTTGTTTATTTGTTTTTAGTTTCTTTCAAAACAGGGTTTCCCGGTGTGCCTTGGTTGTGTTGGAACCCTCTAAGTAGACCAGGCTGGCCTTAAATTCGCAGACATCCGCCTGCCTCCATGCACCACCACCAACTGGTTTCCTCCAAAACTCTTTACATGTTCTAAGAGTACTTCTTGTTTTTGAACTATGATTACCATCATTCCAAGTACACTAGTAAGCATCAGGCATCCTGGTAGGTTATGAACACCTTCAATATGCAAATGCCTCTCTGGTGAATAATTAGTACAGATATAGTGGCAGCTCTACCTTGGGGTATCTGAAGGGGATGTGTGGCTTGTGATACCCGACCGCCAGGAAGAAAGGACTGACTGATGTTTTCATCTTTTCCAAAAATCGAATGGCTTCCTCTGTGCTCTGTTTGTCAGGCAAGGTACCTTCAGGCACATCTGCCACATCCACAGGACAAAGCAGGTTGGCGTGCAGTTTTCCATCTTGTCCCTTACATGTCTTTCAAAACAAAATACGTAATATTCTATTAAATTCAATAAATAGAAATCCTGACAGTTACGCACTAAATAATCAGCACCATCACCAGCCCTCAAGTTGGTAAGTCACTCAGAGTGCACTATTGAAAGCAGAACTGAACCAGCAAAGGATTTGTCCCCTCTCCAGATGAGGGCAAAATCCACACAACACTCAGCGTCCTGTTAGGAATTGTGTCTCCAGACTCTAACTAATTAAAGGATACCCAAATAAAACATCAAAAGGATACGATCCTCAGCACAAAACTTCATCCAGAGTGAGCATCACAACTCCATTAAGTCAACTGATCACACTGCTGCTTAAAGTTAAGGTTTGAATTCATTACCTGTGTATGTGTACACATGTTTATGTATGTGCCAGTGCACATGTAGGGGTGTGCATGAAAGCAGAGGTCAACCTCAGTTGTCCCTCAAGAGCTACTCGCCTTGTGTTCTGAGACATTAGACTAGGCTGACTGAACAGCAAGCTCCAGGGAGCTGCTTGTGTCCCCAACACTGCCCTCTTGATCAGTGGTAGGAATTGAGCTTGGATCCTCATGCTTCCAGAGTGACTACTTTACTGAGTGAGCTGTGACCATGACCCAACATAAGGTTTTAGAATGAGAAATACCCCCAATCAGTCAGGTGTGGTGGCCTATGCCTCTAAATCCAGCAGCATGAGGGAAGCTGAGGCAGGAGGATTCCAAGTTTGAGGCCAGCCTGGGCTTCAGAGAAAGTTCCAAACCAGCCTGTCTGGACTATGTAGTAACACACTGTAAAACAAATTAAACTCACAAAACAAGTACTCATTTTGCCCATCAAAGCAATTGCTAAAGTTCCTAATTCTTATCTCTGTAAGACATTCCAACAAGCAAAAGCTCCAAACATGGCATAAGCAGCTTAGAAGAAAGTTCAATAGATTTACTAGTTCATTTGCTAGACAGGAAGTGCTTCCTCGGCCCTTGTACGGACCTACCTTAGTGTTTTCATACTTCTCTGAGGATGGATGATAGGGTGGGAAAGACCAGCTATATGGATAATCATCACTGTGATTGGAAGATATACCTTAAATGGGGAAAGAAAATTGTTGAATAAAATATGAAAGGCCTTTCAATACCCCACTGCCAAATTAAAATGGAACAACTATGCAAGTAGCACCTCCTCTCTTTGGGCATCAGTTTCCTCACCTATAAAATCAGGACCTCAAGATAGATAACATTTCCATTAAGACCAACTGCCCATGATTTTAGTAATGAGCATCTAACTTCCCAATTACTAAGCCTCGGAAGTGAGGGATCTGTAAGAAACATAGAACCTTATCCCTAAATCTACTCATCAGGAAAGAGATCAAGAATAGCAGACAGGACTTGTTTGGTTTCACTTCCCAAAGTATAATCTCTTCTCCAGAAAATACTCACTTCCCTCCAGATGTCCTCAGGTAAGTCATGCTGTACCAACTAGGAAATTCAACTGATAATCAGCTTTCGGCCACACAATATGATTTCTGATAGATTATTTTCAAGACGGGGTCTGCTTTTTAAAAACTGACTGCTATTTTCAACCTGGACTGCCAGCTAGATTCAGAAGAAAGCTCCTGAGCCTGTCGGTTGTAATGATGTGTAAAGAGCTCTTGGAGACACGCAAGCTGTCTCTTTTGGTGAGAAGTACCATCATGTCCACAGCTCTAGCATTGGAACACACTTCACACTCATGGATGCCCACACGAGCTTGCTCCCTTGGTTGCTCATCAAGAAAACTACAGTCCCAGTATTCCAGATAAGGACCGTGAGACTCAAAGAAGAAGATAAACTATCAGCCAAAGTCAGCCACATGGCTAAGAAGTAGCAGCACTTAGACCATAACCAGGTGCCCACATCCCTGATGCTATTTCCCAGTGAAGTCAAGTCTGCTTCCACAGATGTTCACATCAGTGAAAAGCCAGAAGCCTGATTGTTATGCCAGACTGTCATTAAAAATGAATTTTTGAGGAGTGTAATATAATGGGAAATATTTACTCCACTTATGGTGTAAAATTATAAAAATAACATAACCACAAATCAGAAAAATACTATGTCCAGAAAACAAAGATTTTTTTGTTTGCCACATCAAACACAGCTTTCCCCAGGGTGGTGCAATTACACACATTTATATTCCTTGGTTTCTTAAAATTCTTGAAATCAAGACATCCTGTGATCCTATTATCTGTTTTAAAGTGCTGTTTCTGATTCATTTAGGAAGTAAATAACTACTTTATCAGGTAGTATTCAAAGTCAGAATTTGACACCCAGCTGACTTCCTCTTTCTGACATTACTCACAGAGAAAGCAGTTGGGTTCACCAAGCTGCAGCCCATACTTGGCCATCAAGTACACACAGTAGCTCTGGACATTTGAGGTCCTCACCCCCAAACTTTAAGACAGGCATCCTATGAGGCCCAAAGCTTTAAGGACCACCCTGTGGGCAGGCCCAGAGCTGAACTGACACCAAAACTGCCAACAGCAGCTCCATGAGTCTGACAACATCACCTCCAACTTCTAAAAGGAAACCAGTTTCTTTCCAATCTTTTGCATTTAGAATGTGAACATGACACTAGGTTAATTAAGTGCTTTGTTTTGTTGTTTTTCATAGAATGGCATCAATGAACAAGTTACCTAAGCCTGTCAGGACACAGACCACTACAAGGTTAGTCCCAACCCAGTATTGAGGCACAGAAACAGAGAGCCCAGGCTTTGGTAATTCAACAGTACCAGGGTGAAAGACTTTGCCAACCGACATGGTCACGTAGCCATTCTCCTTGAAGTACTGGGGGATGGTGGAGAAATTTCCAGAGTGTACCCTCCAGTAGGAATTGAAGTCATACAGGCGGGTGGTGTCAGGCCTCCTCCCGGTGAGGAAGGACACTCGACTTGGTGCACACACTGCTTGCTGTTAGGGAGCAGAAACAAATGTCAACAACGTCATAGCCAAATGTGTCTGCAGTCTTCAAGGTAACTAAGCAACCTCTCTAGATCCTCAGCAACAGCCTGGCAGCTGAGTCATGTAGATGTCAAAGCCAACCAGTGGGATTTGGGCCTCGCCCAGGTACTAGAGACTATTGTCTTCCTGCAAAGGAAGACAGCAATCAGGCTCTCAAAACAGCAATTGTTTGTGTTTCCTATGCAACCCTTAGCTACCCAGAAAGGGTAATGCTCTTGGAGAGTAGCCCTAAAAGGGGGGTTCAGGGAGGACAACTGCCATAGATAGATGACTGACTCTTAGCCACCCACAACTCAGTTGGCAGACCCACAGGTTGGATTGATTATCTCCTGTCAATCCCTGTCTCTAGCTGAAAACTAGCCAAGCCTGTCTTAAGCATGTTAGGGCCAGTACATTGTCTCCACCCAAGGAGGAGGAGAATCCCTGCAAATAAAGGCGTCGTTGTCAGTGGAGAACAGGCTTGCCTAGGCCTTCATTTTCTAAGCTCTGCTTTCCCCTCTCAAGGAAGTCTAGAGAGCAGCAACATGCATCTCCCTACTGTGTATACACAAAGAGGCATACACCCACACTTAAAGGTCCTTGGACATACCTGAGCAAAGGCATTCTGAAAGAGAATGCTATGGGATGCCAGCTGGTCAATGTTTGGGGACCTCACTAGCTTATCTCCATAACAGCCCAGGGAGGGGCGGAGATCATCCACAATGATCAGAAGGACGTTCAAAGCATCTGCACAGGAGGGAGGGGCTTTGGTTATATCACATGCACTGACATTGAAATCCCCCCTCCTTAGGGTAATGAGAGATCAAGGCTAGCCCCTGCTCCTTAACAGTCCATCCAGAAAAGGGGCGACCAGGGCTCTGCTTCAGCAAGGGCGGGGTTGGAGTATACAAAAGCCCTAATCCAAGGTGAGGGTCTTATGTTTCAGTCATGTCCCCACATCCAGGTGAAGAAGAGACAAAGACAGAGACAGAGATGGGAGAGATCAAAGGATGAAGAGAAGGAAGGAATAGAGGACAGATGGAAAGACGGTAAAATGAAGGAATGGTGGATAGAAGACAGGAAGCAGAAAGGAAAGGAGGAGTGGAAAGGAAAGGGAAAGAAAGAAAAATGGACAGATGGAGAGGAAAGAACTGTTAAAGAGATGTAATCTGCGCCAGTGGATGGTTCCACACCCGTCAGTATATAGGCAGCACAAACTGGACTCTGGGTTATAAAATCAAAAAGGGGGAAAGGGGGAATGAAGTTGGGAATAGGGTGTATCTGGGTGTAGTTAGGGGGAGCAGGGAGGATGTTATAAAATGCATTTATGAAATCCTTAAAAATTAATGAAAAAAAAGATGATAAAAAATATGAAGGGATGGAAAGGAAGGGGAGGGGTAGGAAGGAGGAATGGATGGCTGAAAGATGAATGCGGGCTGAATAGACAGAAGAAAGAAAAGATGGATAGAGGGTGGGGAGGAGTGAAAATGTGGAGGAAAGGATGAAGGAAGAATTAAAAAAGATTGGATGGATGGAAGAAGAAACATTAGCAAGGACAGAGACAAGGTTGGATAAGGCAGGGAACAAGGAATTGGCACCTGTAGCGGAGTTGCCTTGCGCTGCGGACTCCAGGGCGATGCAGCAGAAGTAGCCCAGCAACAAGCTGAAGCTAAGCTGGCGCCAGGTGGGCGGCGGCGGTGGCGGCGACATTTCTGCCTCGGCGCAGCCTTCCGAGAAGGTGGCGTGAGGCTACAGCGGGACCATTAGGTAGCCGTAGCCGCTGCCACCACCGCCGCCGCCACCACCACCACAGTCTCAGAGAAGACTGCGCGACACCACCGCCTCGGGCCCAAAGGCCCGGGCGCTGGCCGGAGCACGAATGCGCTTGCGCAACTCTCTTCTGGGGGGGCCCCCCCTTCCTGGGGGTGGAGCCTGATGGCGCCGGACGTCTGTGCACGATCCGTCATGGTGGGCGGAACCTTAACCGGAAACACTACTGCTATGGCTTTCCCAGCGTACATTTTACAGTAAACAGTGGTGAGTGGAACATTGATCTTCCAAAGGTTTTGCTACTGAACTAGCTAATTGCCTCTTTGCCTTTGCTAGTTCTTTGCCTTTTACCTGGAACTCCTGCCCTGCGTGTATATATCTATACATGTTCATTTTCTTTCCAGCCGATTCTCCAAAGAAGCCCTTTGCACACTTCCATTTTATATCTAAAAGGATCTCTTTTCCTTTTTATTGGTTCAACAAATCCTTATTAAACACTGCATGCACACACGCATGCACACACACACACACACACACACACACAAGCTCACAGATGCTCACACATACATGTATACCGGGCACTGTTGGCAGTGCTGGAGTTCTCAGTTCCTGCTTTGATTGAGCTTAAATAAACTCGAAGAATGTGCCTGGACAAAATAAAGGTGGGGGGGGGGTCTTATTATTTTCTATGAGGTGGTTTAGTCAGAACCTCACTGGTAAAGTGATAGTTGAACAAATATTAGAAGGAAAGAAGCAATCCAAATGATGTCTGTTTAAAAAAAAAAAAAAAAGGAACAGCAATTATGTAGCAGATAGTAGACAGTGATGGTGTCTGGAGCCAGCCAGAAAGAGAATTCTGGAAAGAAGAGAAGAGATGGGCACAGTGAGTGTGAGTCAGACTCCTATGGCAACAATTATGTACTGCTCATTTTTGACTGAAGACCAAGAAGGATATACTATGTCTTCTTTCTACCAAATGGAGCTCTGAAAAACTAGACCCTCTATTGATAAGTCACACCTAATCCCCCACCCATAAAATAATCTAGCATAACATCAAGCATACTGATGAAGGTTTAGTATTTGTTATTTAAAAATATTGATATTGTGGCATCTTACCTTCTTGGCAACATGGTAAACTAAAGGCAATAGTTTCTTCTCATATCAACACAATGTGCTATATGCTACTAATATCCTCATTATTGTTCAAAACTGAAAATTATGAAAGCCTAAATTTCTTGAACAAAGGCATTAATCCAGGAAATGTGGGATAGTGTGGCTATCCATGAGGGGCATGCCTCTTCAGAGGGGACCAAATGACATGCAGCCTAAACTCCATGGTCAAGTAAAGAAGGATTTGAGGCAAAAGTCACATATGAATCCTACTTCTAAACATGTTTGTAGTTCTTTTCAAGTTCACAAACAAGGTTTCTGAGCACCCTCACATCCAGGCTTAGGGTAGGAGGAAACATAGGGAATAAGACCACAGAAGACACCCTCAGTGTTTTCCACAATTATGGCCATGGTTCAGATCCAAACAGAAACATAGCTGAGGCTCATCTTGCATTACAACCAGAGAGACTTGGAGGCCAAAACACAGAAGTGGATGGCAATGATGACCACAAAAGGAATGACCCTCAAAGGTAAAGGATAGTACATGTCCAGTTTAAGGAAAACAAAGTGGCCCACTTGGCTATAGACTCTCTAGCCTTGAATGATTACTACTATTGAAGAGTCAAAGCTGATATTTTCTAAGTGCAACAGACAAAAATATGAAATGTCCTCTATGATCTATACTCATATTTTATTTCATTGAACGTTTTTTAAGGAAATCGTGTAACTTCACTAAAGTCTAAAATCTTGAGCTGAAACCATCATAAAATCAGGTCTCTGCCAGCTAGATAGATGGCTCAGTGGTTAAGAGCTCTTGCTATTCCTGAAGAGGCCTGCGGCAGATTCTCATGAGTCATATCCATACATAACTCCAGTTCCAGGGGATCTGAAACCCTCTTCTGATTTCTTCAATAACTCTAAAGCAAAAAAGGTAGATATTTCTCTGTGGCTCAGTGCCAAAATGACATACAATAGACACATCCAAAAAATGGGCCAATTCTTTCTATATAAAATTTATTCAAAAATATTAAACAAATTTCTAGAATGTTAAATAATTTGTGACAGACCCATTTCTCAAAACCTAAATAAAATCTGTATAAGGCCCTCAACCATGCCTGTAAACTTAACACTGAGGACAGTAGAGAGGGCAGAGACAGGAGCATCACTGGGACTTACTAGGTGCCAGCCTAGCTGAAAAAAATATTAAAAACCAGGAGCTCCATATGCAGTGACAGACTTTGTATTAAAGAAACAAGACAGAGAGTAATAGAGAAAGATACCCAAGACCTCTGCCCTCTGAGCATAGGCAACACATGCATACATGTTCACAAAAGAAAATTGATTCTAAAGTTAAACATGCAGGATGTTTGCTGTGGAAAGAAAGGAGAAGAACAAGAGTAGACATCAGAATCAGTTGAGCCATGGTGTGTGTGTGTGTGTGTGTGTGTGAGAGAGAGAGACAGAGAGAGAGAGAGAGACTTTGATCACTTTCCATAATCAAGGATGTAAAATATCCACATATAGGAAGAGATAAATGAACTATAATTTCATCTATCATGACAGGAAGTTAACAGACAGTGCCTAAAATTGAGAAAAACACAATATAACATACAGATATATACATAGAATTTAGATAGAAATAAACTCTCAAGAATAATGTGAGAAACATTTTGAATGAAAAGTCTCATTTAAAGATATAGAAAGAATGACCTTCATTTTATACTGTATGCCAAAAGTCTTACCTTTGATCATGTGCTGAATTGTTGACCCTGAAAAGATACATTAAAGTGCCAACACTCAACACCACAAAATAAATCATTCTTTGGAAATAGGGTCTTTACAGAGATAACCTTTGTACAGAGTGTACTGATCCAGTATGATTAGTGTCCTTATACAATAGGGAAAATTAGAAAGTTAAAGAGACTGCTCAGTCAATAGAGTGCTTACTGGATAAATGGGCCAGAATCCAATATCCTGGCACCTACATAAAATGGCAAGGTAGAGTATTACCTCCTGTAATGTCAGTACTGAGGAGGGAGGGACAGGAGGATTTCTGCAATTAACTGGCCAGTTATTCTTGGCTACTGGTAAGCCCCAAGTTTCTTGAGACTCTGGCTCAAAAAATGAGGTGGAGAGATACAACATGTCAATCCCTGGGCTCCAGATGCACCCATGCAGGCACATCTACATAAAACATACAATACATACACACAAACTTACACGCAAAAGTATGGGAGGGAGATTGAAGACAAGTACACACTAAGAGATGTACATGTGAAGAGAGGTATATGGATGCACTTAATGAATGTCAGAGCACAAGCCAGGAGAATGCAAGGAATGCTCCTTCCTCCATGAGATCAGAGAGCGCATGGTCTGCTTGCTGCCAGCTTGACTTCAGACTTCTCATCCAGAACCGTGACATGCCATTGTCTAAGCCATAAAGCTTGTGGTACAAGTATTTTAACAACGTTCAAACAGTTTGAACTTAGAACAATCGATGGTGCCTGTGCTCCTAGTTCCTCAGATGGCTGAGACACAAGAGGTAGGAGTGCAAAGCAGCTTGGGAAACTTACCAGAACCTGTCTCAAAAAACAACTGAAAAGAAACAGTAAAGGTCAGGGAATGCATACCAGTGGTAGAAAACAGGCCTGGAATAGAAGGACCAGTGTTCAATCCACAGAACTGCAAAACACAAACAAAACCATATAGTAAAATCTTAGCCAGCCCTTAGAGAAACTAAGCATTTATTCTGCTTTCCAAATAGATTACCTCACCATAAGCTGGGTCCAAGCTGCAGGGTCCATGCTAAACCCTCATTCATGACTGGGAGGTTTAGGAAAATGTAGCAGTCTTCACATACTTCTATACTGTCAAAGATCATCAGAAGCATATCTAAGACACTTATACATCTGAGATACGACCACCTACTGCAAAAGTCAGTTCTGGGACTCTCTCCAAGAAGGGATCAGAAGTGGTTTTGCCCTTAGAATTGCACTGTATCTCCACCTATGGCACAGCCTCAACAGGAACAAGAGAGGACACAATGAGTAAATTGATTAATCCTCTGTCACTCTGCCACTATGGAAGGATGAGGATTTGAAAAGGCTTTGGGTCTTTCATTTGTTTGAGTTCCAGGACTCTTTGGATGGATTCTTCTTTGTGGTAGCCTCTGCCCATTCCACTCACTATCTCCCCAAGGCATACATTGTGTGTTGGGCTTCAAATGTATACTTGTACATGTATAAGAGAGAATGACTCACTGCATTCAGCTGGGTGCCTGGGAATAACTCTGTAATAACAAGGACATGTTTGGGCTCTGTGGGCACATGAAATTATGTCCTCACTTGGAGGATAGCCTGCACTGCACCTGCCGTCAAGTGTGCTAACTGTGCAGCTCAATGTTTTCAGAAATGGCTGTGCCCAGATTCACATGGCAGCCAGGAGACTCTGCTCTGTCTGTCTAGAAACCGTGGATAGACACAGCCAGGCCTGGGTGACCATGGCTTGTAGCAGCTCAGGCTACGCTTAGCTGCAGAAGATGAAAGAGAACTGCGTAACAACCAGACTCTGA
>JADRCH010007397.1:0-166925 GCA_019843965.1 Rhynchomys soricoides | reverse complement strand
GCATTTTTTAGGGAATCTATTTAATAACTTGATGAGGCAGGCTTGAAGGTGAATGAAACAAACAGTTTATAAATCAGAGGGCAAAGCTCAGATTGTGGAGGACAAAATAGCAAGGAGATTGAAACACTGAAAAACCATCATACAAATGTGCTTGAATTGAAGGAGATGGGCAGCCAAACAAAAACTACTACAGATGTTACCACTAACAGACAATACCGTGAAGGAGAATGAATTTCTTTGATGGAGGATATCATTGAGTAAATAATGTAAACAGACAATTACAAGGAAAAAATCATTAGCATGAATGATATTTCTAAGAACTTCAGGATGTGTCTATGAAACCAAACCAAAGAATTCACAGTGTCGTAGAATCAGAGGTAAAATTGAATGTAAAAGATCAACTAATTAGAGAGCTTACACCGCATTAACAGCAGGAAGTAGGCTTCCAAATACAGGAGGTATGTAAAACACCAAAGAGTCATTAGAAGGGAATATTACAATCAGGATGACAAATAATAAAACAAACAAAAAAAAAAGGCAAAAACCAAAATAACAATACTAAAAGAAGCATCCCAAAACACCAATTCACATTCAAAGATAGAAATAGCAGAATTACCTTAGAACCCTTGTTAGCAACCACAAAAACTGAAAAGATGTGGAATGCAATATTTCAAGCTGTGAAAAATGTGAACCAAGAATGTCATACCCTGCTAAGCTATCTTTCAAATTGATGGAAAATAAAAGTATTTCAGTTTGACCCAGCTCATTATGATCAAGTCAGCACTGCAAAAAGTTCTTAATGGAGTGTTTTACAGGAACGAAGATGAAAGATAGCTTCTCTACTGATGAGCAAACTAGACAATGGAAGCAACAACCATGTCCAAAGCAGCAGATCATCAAAACCTCAGAACGAATATGCAAATAAGAAAATAAATAAACAATGTTGTGTGTAATTTTTCCCAACTCATGACTTCCTTCTCTGGTGCTGGGCCTGTGCTCAGACCTCTCCTGTTTCCCTTAGCTTAGCCAAGGATCGAATGCAACCTTCCCCCAACCTGGGACTTGGGAGCTGCTCTCCATACTCCACCAGCTACCTCTTCCTCCCAGCTCGTTTTGCCAAGCTGCGATCAACCAACCTGTCTTCTCTCTTTCTCCTGCCCACCTAAGCTCTGTGGAACAAAAACACCAGAGAGCTTTCGTATTTTAAAATTAGACAGAAAACACAATTGCTGAACACAGAACTCTCTTGCCCTAAGCTTATCAGGTACCCTGTCTCTGCCATCTGTGTTTCTGGTTGCCCCAAGACTTTACAGGGTTGTTGTGTCTTTCTCATTCCAAAGCTTCACCCTTCCTTCCTTCTGGGTCCCAAAAGTCCCACCTTACCCTTCGCCCAGCAATTGTCTTCCACTTTCTTTATTGACCAAATCAAGGACCAATCAGGAAACCAGATTTTAATATCAGCTCCCCCCCCTACAAATCAATCATCTGGAAAACAGGAAATCACCTAGCAAACTTATAGGAAATAGCAAACCTCTTTCTACACCAACTTTAAATGTAAATTGCCCCAACACTTCATCAAAAAAAAAATATAACAAATGAACTAGATTTAAAAAAAAGCTATATTCTGTCTTCAGGAAACACAGTTATGAAAAACCTATCAGAGGTTAAACTTAAGCACATTAAGCAACTGGAAAACATAATAAAATATGTAGTTATCATATATCAGTCAAAGAAAATTTTCAACTAAAATTAATTAAAAGAGATTAAAGGGGTCATTGCATAATGGTAAACAGAACAATCCATCAAAGTGATATAATAATTTTATACATTTGTGCATAATTTTAGACCTCTAGTTTTATTAAGCAAACACTAAAACACAAACGTTACCATAGATCCTAACACAATACTAATTTTGGGACTTTAATACTGATGGCTCATGTCTGTTGGGAAATGAGAGCCTCCTCTTGGCTGTTCACCTTCAGGAAGAACATATGTGCCCTGAAAGAAAAGAGAATAATGTCTGTATCAAGTGTGGAGCAGTCAGGGAAGAGTCCATCAGAATGTCAGTTTACCCATTCAAGAACTAGTTCACTCTGAAGCTCAGCTCTGTCATCATGCCACTAAGAGGCAGCCTTGCATTACTGTGCAGGAGACACAGTGAATAGGTTCCCTTTGTGCTCAGAAACAACCCCCTTTGAGGATGCTCAGGACCAGCAGTGGGTGGTGTAGATCCAGCTTTCACCAGGAGAGAAACAGTAACAGGTGCAGAGAAACATCTGGAGAGTGAGGCAGTTGTAGGAGACTCTGAGGTTTCCTTTTCTAACATCACACAACTTCAGAGCCCATATTGTACATGAGATGGAGCTACTGTGACAAGACTACAAATTTAGGACGGTAAAAGTTCTTTGTTAAGTAATTGTGCAAATATTTTATTCATTATATATTAATCTTATTGGAAAGACAAAAACAAATTATGTATGCAAATGAGGGAGTTTCTTAATTGGAAAACATGATGGTTTGTGACTTGGGAACACAGTCTTTGATGTTCCATCCACCATGTTGAAACCATGCTGCTCGCTGGGAAAGTGTGTGAGACCTGGTCCTACTGCCATGTAATGCCCACAGCTCAGGGCAAGGTGTCGGGGGCTGTGTGTGTGTTCAAGACTGACTTTCCTTACATTGTTTTCATCACTCACTTTTCTATATACTAGGCTCTAATACATGTGATTTTTATTTATTTATTTATTTTTTTAATTTGGGGAAAATGACTCTGAAGTTAGTGAAAAGGTGACATCTATATCATACTACTACCAATTACATATGAATATAAGGCAATGTTTCTTACAACATCTGGATGCCGAGGCCACCTTTACCTGTTCAGTGCACTTGTAGCACCAGCTTCTTCATTCTCCTGTCCTGTGTTTTCATATGAGAGTCTTTAATCTGATGTGATGTTCCAGGTGTGTGTACTGTACCTGTCCTTCTTTTCAGATTTACTCTTAGTACATTTTATTACCTTGTCAAGAACCAGTTGTCCACTGTTTGAATTTTAGACTTGCAGACTACTGGGGATACACCTGAGATTTCTAATAATTTCTGATAAGAGATTCAGTTTTGTTCCCCTGCCTGGATGCCATTTGTTCCTTATGAGATTAGATCATTCTTCTGGTAGCAGACTTTACAAGACATCTAAAGGGATGTCTGGTTGCTGTTCTACTCTGCATATCTGGAATCTCATTACTCACTTCATCAACATATAACATGTTCTTCTCCCATGAATTGCATGATAGTACCATCATTTTCAGTCCAAGTTGTTGAGAGTTTCTGAAGGATGGAATGGTAGTTCCAGCCTAGCTAACACATGTTCAGTCTGCAGTGCTTTTCTCCTCACATGTCCTGGTGATGAACATTGAGACCCAGCAATGCTTATGGCACTGATTTGAAATACATAAACACTCTAGTTGTGTTGGAAAAAGGCTCTCTAGCTGAGTACAGGAATTTTAAAAGCTGTAAAGTATATCAGTGAATTAATCTAATTGAATGATTTAATATGATCCAAATTTACAAAAATATGTTCTAATTTTTGAACCCTAATTGGCAGGGTACTTTATATATGAATTCTTATAGAATCATGTCAGATTATATTTATGTATTTCAATTTTTGGCAATCTTGTCCACATCTCTTTCTATACATGTATGTATTTGTATCCAAAATTACTTCAAGCATGTCTGAAAAATTCAGAAAAAATATCTTCATCAATTTCAGCTCATATCACAGACTTTTATGCCCTGCATGGAAAAAGCATCTGAAATGTAACATCTGTGTTCCTGGTTAGATATTTTGAAGAGTCTGTTGTCTGACTTCCAATACTCAGGAACCAGCAATTCTTGTATGTCTAGCCCTCTGTCTCCTTCTTCCAAACCTGGCTACTTAGCCTCTGTGTCATTCATCTCAGGGTCTTTGCATTCTGTCAGACCCTTCACTCTGCCTGATGAGGATGTACATGATGATCTTTGAGTCTCATGGAGACAATGTCAGAAATTCTTCTATTTCAAGATACATAATTTACTCATAGATAAAAAGTCATTTTAACACTTTCAACCCCCGGCAAAGCAACCCATGTATTAGTGTGAGTCTTATTGCACATCTTACACTAAGGGTTCGGGGCTTCAGATGGCGCTCAGCATTCTGGGATTGTTTTCTCTTTCTCATGTTCGTACAACTTTGTTCTAAGATCTTATTTTATGGTTTGGACATACCTTGATATTTTTATCTTTTAAACATTTGAGAATCTGAAGATGTTTTCCTCATATATGAGACTTAATTGTTTTCGGCATTGATTTCTTTAATGAAATCAGTCATCTACTCAAGCTTTTTTCCATACTTTCAATTATGTTCATGCCAACAAGCCACTGCGTAAGTTGACCAAAGTTAGGGAAATCATATCCTAAGTTCTAAACCTTCAGTAGTGATAAGAACAAGAAGAATACATTGTATTTTAACATTTATGAAGGCAGTGAAAAAAATACCCAAAACTTGTGATCTGGCCTTCCAGCATTCTCCACCCAGTGTGACTTCTTCCAAGATCATCAGTATCTAAGAGATTGGAGTAAACTTCTCCCTGCTTAGAGTTTATGTTTTCTGGTGTTTATTTTTAAGGTTGTCACAAATACAGGTCAGTATGAAGACAGAGTTAGTGACTGTTGAACAAATAGCAATTTCAAATATGTGAGCCAGGAACTTGACACCTCACTAAAGTCAATGAAATCACTCTCTTTCATGGAATTATAGTATTCCTAATTGACAGGTTGAGATGGCATGTACTTTTTCACTATGCAAGAAATCTACAATTACTCTACCAATTTTGTGGAAAAAAATATAGTGATAAGGCTCACACTGGTCTTTCTAACAGAGTGTCATCAAGGTAGGAGTAAAACCTTCCCTTTGAGTTTCTCATCTGTCCTCCACGTAAAATCATAGGGAAGGGATTCCTAGATGAGTGAACAGAGTCAAGACCCTTTGTACTAGAGTGGGGATCTCTTTCAAACCTACTGTATCCCAACACCACTCACCAGAAGTGCTGTGTACTGAGGAACCTGGTCTCCTGTGTTAATACTCTCTATTGGAAGTATAAATGAACTCTCTTGAGGACTCCTGTGTCTCTCATCCTAGACTGATACCTCTTGAGCCCTAAAGCTTAAGTATACCACCAGAGGCATCACCTGGTGAGAGTATGCAAATCTCTCCTGGATGCACCTAATCTTGGGTTGAAAAGCCAAAGCTGGGTCTGTGTAGTCACTGGTGTGCAGCCATGGACAGGCTTACTTCCTCATTCCTGCTGCTGATTGTCCCTGCATGTGAGTGCCAAGGCTTCCTAAGGGGTGAACTTTTCTATCCTCACATGTCCCTACCTTAGCTTCTCCCATTTCTTTTCCTCCACAGATGTCCTGTCCCAGGTTACTCTGAAAGAGTCTGGCCCTGGGATATTGCTGCCCTCCCAGACCCTCAGTCTGACTTGCTCTTTCTCTGGGTTTTCACTGAGCACTTATGGTATGGCTGTGAGCTGGATTCGTCAGTCCTCAGGAAAGGGTCTGGAGTGGCTGGCACTTATTTTTTGGGATGATGATAAGCGCTACAACCCATCCCTTAAGCACCGGCTCACAATCTCCAAGGACCCTTCCAACAACCAGGTATTCCTCAAGATGACCAGTGTGGACACTGAAGATTCTGCCATATACTACTGTGCTCGTAGAGCACATTGACACAGCCTCAGTTATCAGCTGTACAGCATTTCAGGCTGGTTCTCATCTCTGTTTCTTCCTTTTGTATCATAAGGGTGTATGGCCACAGATTTCCTGCTAGCCTCTGTGGTTTCCTGTTTGCTCTTAGTTTAAGAGCTTTATATTCCTGTTATATAACCTAGGTCCCTATTGAGATGTTCATCAATGATTTTGTCTGTGTTTTGTTTTATAAAGATGAAGGATGTTTGGTGTGTACACCAGGTCATTCAGAGCTATTGTTCCACTCAGTCTTCTGTTTCAAATTCCCACAGCAGAAGATTCCAAATTATTGAATTTTCACATTCAGTAAACAGCTGTATGTGCTGAAGTTTTGAATTACTGGGTGAATAGTCTCAAATTGAGTCATTGACCAAAGAGAGTCCATAGATACTCTCAAATAATTCAGGGTGTTCTGAAGTCTATTGGTTGCTCTCCAGAAACTAATTTTATACCATATGGTTCAAGGCGACACTTATATATCTCACTGAACACAGGGAAGTTGAGCTTGTGCCCAAGTAGAAACTTCATTCCTACTGATGAGTGTTCATAGTACTGGAGGTACTTTGTATGGTATCAAATGAGAAATGTAACAATCAATCTAGCTGTAAACCCTGTTATCTACAATATTTACTTGTCTGTGGGTTATGCTGGTACAATAGGAGTACAAACATTGTGGGATTAATCATTTATTTTTTGATGGAATTTAAGGCCTATGAGATTAGGGTTAGGATTAGTCATGGCTGACTCTGATAGACTTGCCAAGAATCTGAATTTGTATAGGCCATGGCCCTAAGGGACAATCATACGGCACTGTTCTGATAGAGCAACATATAATAAACTGATTTCAACTTACATAACCAGGCACTTAAACCAGTAACTCATCTAACCATCATCAGAGACATGTTTTGCAGTAGATGGGAAGCAAGAGAGAACCACAAATGGATAATTTGTACAGCACTGGTACTAAATGGATTTTCCTCATCAAACTTTTCTCCTGTGACTAAAAGACCATTGTAAAGGAAGAATGTAAGAGTCAGAGACAATGGATGACCCTAAAGAAACAGTCTTACCCACATACCATAGGAGTGATGCACATATGAACTCACATAGACTGTGGGAACAAGCACAGTGCTTATATAGATTCAAGCCAGTGGGGCTTTCTGCAGAGCGGGGGAAGTAGACATGTGCTCCCACCACCAGCTAAGAATCTATCTGCAACTGGTACTCATTTACAATGCACAATTAGTCTTCTTCAGTGGGGGCTTTCTGACTGTATATACCACAGTTGATGGTAGGCCCTATGCCCAGGAGGTGGACAAATAAAACTAACACAATGGTTTATTTAAAGAGAGTTTGTCTCAGATAGCTTTATTTAAGCATTTTGTGTTATTAGTCTTTTCATGTATATTTGGTTTCAGATTTTGTGTTCTTTTGAATTTGTGTATGTGTGTTTATGTATGTATGATAAGATAGGGTGGATAGTAACAGAGACAAAGAGACAAAAAGTGATTCTTTTTTGGAATATTTACATTTCACATGTTATCCCCTTTCCAGTTTTCCCCTTTGGATACTCCCTATCCCCTCCCTCTCCCCAATCCTCTATGCAGAAAGTGATTCTTGTTTTATGTTTGTTTATGTTTGTTTAAAGATTGAGAAAAAGGTAGGCTATAAGGTTGTGTTGGTAGCTAAGGAATGGGGATCTAGGAGGAGTTGGGG
This sequence comes from Rhynchomys soricoides, assembly GCA_019843965.1. Classification (NCBI taxonomy): domain Eukaryota; kingdom Metazoa; phylum Chordata; class Mammalia; order Rodentia; family Muridae; genus Rhynchomys; species Rhynchomys soricoides. The sequence continues at coordinate 159,428 of JADRCH010007397.1, read as the reverse complement.
AGAAGAAAAGTGTGATTAGAATATATAGTTTATGATTTTTTTCAATCAACATAGGTCATTTAAATTAAACAAACTCAGTAAAAGCCTCAAATCTTGTGTACTTCTTACTTTTCTATAAATTAGAACATCATGGAAAGACAAAACATGTTTGTTTATTTCTGGCATGTACATTCACAACCTGGTTGAAAAGTTTATAGTAATTTCTGGTCAGTTGCCTACTGTTCTATTGGCCCATCTCTTATCATTTTTGTCTTCCTGAACTGACAATTACCAGGAAAGAATCTATGGAGAACATTAAATGTTTCAATGCTCAGACCTTTTTCTTAGAACATGCACAGAGTCTTCTAAAAGCAAGGTTCCTTTCCATACATAATCAAGTATAGCCATAGCCAGACAAGTCTCTGTTACTAACAGCAAAGATGATATATCGGTTTCCATCACCTTATTGCTCCTTGTCCTTCATGACATCATCAGGACAGGAGCAGATGTCACCAGCCAGATGCAGAGAAAGAAGCAGTCCAGGACTGAAGAAGAGGTAACTAATGAGCCAGTTGGAAGGACATAGATTAATGTAGATTGATTAATTAAGTTATAGGAGCTAGTTGAGAACAAGTGTAAGATAAGGCTTAAAGCTATAATTAATAAATATAAGCCTTGGTTTTTTAATTCAGAGCTAGGTTAGGTGTAGTAAAACTATATGCTTATACCCATGTTGCCATCAATGTGAGCACATTTATCTGCCATAGTTGGGTCAATAACTTTGGAACAAAAATGTTTGGTCACACAGTCAATATCTAATTCCTAGGGTATGACCAACATTGCTGTTAAAGCACTCTTTTGTTTTGCTTTGTTTTTCCAGACAGAGTTTCTCTGTATAGCACTGATTGTCCTGGAACTAATTCTGTAGACAAAGTCACCCTCAAACTCAGAGATCCACATGTCCCTACTTTCGAAATCCTGGGATTAAAGGTATTTGCCACCACCACCTGGGTATATTGAAATACTCTCAACAAATATTTTTAATCATCCCAGGTTCTTTCATGTGACTCAAGGGTGGTAAGGTGGTGCAGCAATATGCATTGATCACTGATTCCAAAATCATATACTGCCCAGTTCCCAATATCCTGCCCTGTAATCACATGACTGCTACAGAACACTAACTACAATGATACAAGATGAATTTTACAGTCTTTGGGATACTGTGTGTGAAAGTGATCCTCACTTCTTTCTTGAAGACTGTTTAGTAATTCCACATGGTAATTCAGGACATTGTTCCAGATCAGTGAGCTGCAGAATTTGTCAATAAGTGACTTCAGAGTTAAGTTACAGACTGAACATTCCAGAGATTCCCTAAAACATCTGTAAAATGGATGGATATTCCTGCATCTGATATATCTAACCACAGAGGACACCACACTGTATCAATCTGTGAAGGAATCAGAGTGAGAAGTCATGAGCCAGTTACCAGACACAATCCTCTCAGCAAAGGGACCTGGAATAGTGAAAATGGTGCCAGTCCCTTAAGTGGTGTTCAGAATCATTAAATATAGACAGTTCCAAAAGAAACTGTTATAGGGTTTTGTCGTCAATGAAACGAGGGCCCAACTAGAAGAAAGGAAAAATTAATACACAGTGAAAGGGGGGAATAGGGAAATGCTAGAAATCAATCTGTCCTTATATTCAAGGAAAGTTCCTGCACAGACATTGCACCAGATGAGCAAGTATTATGATCCTCATATTATGTTAACTTAGGAGAATAAGCTCATATTATTTATTTACATTGTAAGGAAGCCCAGACATTTGTGAATGGATTACATTATAAGATGTGGATTTCTATGTAAATCCATACTTCTTAAGTAGACATGCACACTTGTGCATTGCAACCTATGTGAACAATCAGCATCCCATATACTGCAGTATGAAGTACAGCTTTATAGACTTTACCCAGCACACCAGGGGTTCTGAAATGCCAAGATAAAACAATCAAATCTTCTGGATTGTAGGGATAACTGTTCCTTTATAGTCAGAAGTCAGTGATTACTTGAGAATACTGCCATGTGAACTGATGAGTCATAGGACATTACATGGATTATGATCAGGTATGGAGGACAGAAGTGCATTTAACAGGTCCTCCTCTTTCTATCCAGTTTGTGAACCCTAAGTTAGAGTATAATATATATGAATATTCTTAATCCACATAGTGTTTAGTTTTTTAAAAATATATTTCTTCTTTTTATTTAATCTTTTTTCCTTTTTTTTTACACTCCAGAGTTGATTTCCCTCTCAGTCCACCCTCCCACTCTTCCATATCCTAAACCACCTCTCTTTTCTGCTGTATCCATGAGGACGTCCCAACCCCAACCCCACCAGACCTCTAAACTGCCTGGGGCCTCCAGCCTCTTGAGGGTTAGGTGCATCTTCTCTGAGTGAACCCAGAACCAGCAGTTCTCTGCTGTATATGTGTTGGGAGCCTCATCAACTGGTGTATGTTGCCTGGTTGATGGTCCAGTGTCTCAGAGATCTCAGGGGTCCAGATTAATTGAGACTGCTTGTTCTCCTACACTGTCACCTTCCTTTCCAGCTTCTTCCAGCTTTTCCCTAATTCAACCACAGGGGTCAGCAGCTTCTGTCCATTGGTTGGGTGTGAATATCTGTATCTGACTTTTTCAGCTGTTTGTTGGGTCTTTTGGAGGGCAGTCATGATAGGTCCCTTTTTGTGAGCACTCCATATCCTCAGTAATAATGTCAGGCCTTTGGGCTTACCCTTGAGCTGGACCTTCTTCTCCTCAGGCTCTTCTCCATTTCCATCCCTGCAGTTCTTTCAGACAGGAACAATTATGGGTCAAAGTTTTGACTGTAGGATAGCAACCCCATCCCTCACTTGATATCCTGTCTTTCTGCTGAAGGTAGGCTCTACAAGTTTCCTCTCCCCACTGTAGAGCATTTTATCTAGGGTCACTCCCTTTGATTCTCTCACCTCCCAGGTCTCTGGTATATTCTGGAGTGTCCCCAACCCCAATCTTCTACCTCCCAAGGTTGCCTGTTTCCATTCTTTCTGCTGATCCTCAGGGCTTCAGCCCTTTTCACCAACACAATACCAGATCATATTACCCTCCCCCCACCATCCTCTTTAAGACCCAGATCTCTCCCTCCCTCTCTTCCCCCATGTGGGTGCTTTCTTCTCCCTCCCAAGTGGGACTGAAGCTTACTGTCCTCACTTGGACCCTTAAGTTTGTTGACCATTTTGAGTTCTGTGGACTCTATCTTGGGTATTCTGTACTTTTTTTTGGCTAATATCCACTTATTAGTGAGTACATACCATGCCTGTTCTTTTGGGTCTGAATTACCTCACTCAGGGTGATATTTTCTAGTTCCATACATTTGCCTGCCAAACTCAGGATGTCCTTGTTCTTAATAGCTGAGTAGTATTCCATTGTGTAAATGAACCACATTTTCTGTATCCATTCTTCTGCTGTGGGACATCTGGGTTGTTTCTAGCTTCTTGTTATCACAAACAAGGCTGCTATGAACATAGTTGAACATATGTCCATCTTTTGGGGCATCTTTTGGGTATATTCCCAAGGGTGGTATTGCTGGGGCTTCAGGTAGATCTATTTCCAATTTTCTGAGGAACCTCCAGAGTGGTTGTACCAGTTTGCAATGTGACCAGCAATGGAGGAATGTTCTTTTTCTCCACATCCTCGCCAATATGTGTTGTCACCTGAGGTTTTGATCTTAGCCATTCTGATTGGTGTAAGGTGGAATCTCAGGGTTATATTGATTTACATTTCTCTGATCCCTAAGAAAATTGAACATTTCTTTAGGTGTTTCTCAACCATCTGCGATTCCTCTGTTGTGAATTATTGGTTTAGTTCTATATACTATTTTATGATTGGGTTGTTTGGCTGTTTGGTGGTTAGCTTCTTGAGTTCTTTATGTATTTTGGATATTAGCCCTCTATGGGGATACTGATTTATTTGAGTTAATTTATATACAGCCACTTTGCTGAACTTGTTTATCAGCTGGAGAAGTTCTCTGGTAGAATTTTTGGGGTCCCTTATGTATACTATCATATCATCTGCAAATAGTGTTACCTTTATTTCTTCTTTGCTAATCTGTATCCCTTTGAACTCTTTTTTGTTGTCTTATTGTTCTAGCCAGCACTTCAAGTAATATATTGAATAGATATGGGGAGAGTGAGCATCCTTGCCTTGTCCCCAATTCTAATGGTATTACTTCAAATATCTCTCCATTTAATTTGATATTGGCTGTTGGTTTGCAGTAAATTGCTTTTATTACGTTTAGATATGGGCCTTGAATTCGTGATCTCTCCAATACTTTTAACATGAAGGGGTGTTGTATTTTGTCAAATGCTTTTTCTGCATCTGAGGAGATGATCATGTGAGTTTTTTGTTTGTTTGTTTGTTTATACAGTGGATTATGTTAATGAATTTTTGTATATGGAATCAACCTTGCATCCCTGGGATGAAGCCTACTTGATCATGGTGAATGGTGGTTTGGATGTGTTCTTGGATTCAGTTTGCAAGAATTTTATTGAGTATTTTTTGCATCAATATTCATAAGTGAGATTGTTCTAAAGTTCTATTTTTTGGTTGGGTGTTTGTGTGGTTTAGGTATCAGTGTAACTGTGGCTTCATAGAATGAATTGGGTAGTGTTCCTTCTGTTTCTATTTTATGGAATAGTTTGAGGAATACTGATATTTGAAGGTCTGGTAGAATTCTGCACTAAATTCATCTGGCCCCAGGCTTTTTCAGGTTGGGAGATTTTTAATGACTTTTTCTATTTCTTTATGGAATATCGACCTGTTTAAATAGTTTTTCTGCTCTTGATTTAACCTTGGTATGTGGTATCTGTCTAGAAAAACAACTATTTCATCTAGATTTTCCAGTTTTGTTGAGTATAGGCTTTTGTAGTAGGATCTGATTATTATTATTATTTTTTGAATTTCCTCCATTTCTGTTGTTATGTCTCCCTTTTAATTTCTGATTTTGTTAATTTGGATACTTCCTCTGGGCCCTTTAGTTAGTTTGGCTAGCGGTTTACCTATCTTGTTGGTTCTCTCAAAGAACCAGCTTTTTGGTTTTTTGATTCTTTGTATTGTTCTCTTTGTATTTGGTTGATTTTGGGCCCTGAGTTTGACTATTTCCAGCCATCTACTCCTCTTGGTTGTGTTTACTTGCTTTTGTTCTAGAGTTCTCAGGTGTGCTGTTAAGTTGCTTGAGTATGATCTCTCCAGTTTCTTTACCAGGACACTTAGTGCTATGAATTTTCCTCTTAGCACTGCTTTCCTTGTGTCCCATAAGTTTGGGTGTGATATGTTAACATTTTCATTAAATTCCAGGAAGTCTTTAATTTCTCTCTTTATGTCTTCTCTGACTAAGTTTTAATTGAGTAGAGAGTTGTTAATTTTCCACGTGTATGTGGGCTTTTGGTTGTTTTTGTTGTTGTTTAAGACCAGCCTTAGGCCATGGTGATCTGATAGGATGCATGGGATTATTTCAATCTTCTTATATCATTTGAGGGTTGTTTTGTGACCAGTTATATGGTCAATTTGGAGAAGTTACCATGAGGTGCTGAGAAGAAGGTTTATTCTTCTGTTTTAGGGTGAAATGTTCTGTAGATATCTGTTAAATCCATTTGGTTCATCACCTCTATTAGTTTCACTGTGTCTCTGTTTAGTTTTGGTTTCAATGACCTGTCCATTGGTAAGAGTGGAGTGTTGAAGTCTTCCACGATTATTTTGTGGGGTTTGATGTGTGCTTTGAGCTTTAAGTAAAGTTTCTTTTATGAATGTGGGTACCCTTGCATTTGGGGCATAGATGTTCAGAATTGAGACTTTCTCTTGTTGTATTTTCCTTTTGATAAATATGAAGTGTCCTTGATAATTTTTGGTTTAAAGTCTATTTATTGGATATTAGGATGGCAACTCCAGTTTGTTTCGTGGTACCATTTGCTTGGAAGACCTTTTACATCCTTTTACTCTGAGATAGTGTCTGTCTTTGCTATTAAAGTGTGTTTCTCACGTGTAGAAAAATGCCAGATCTTGTTTGCATATCCAGTCTGTTTAGTTTATGTCTTTTTATAGGTGAATTGAGTCCATTAATATTGAGAGATATTAAAGAATAATGACTGTTGGTTCCTGTTATGTTTGTTTTTTGTGGGTGGCTATGTGTGCTTGTGGTTCTCTCCTTTTTGCTTTGTTGTGAGGTGCTTAATGTCTTGTCTTTTCTTTGGTGTAGGTGCCTTCTTTGTGTTGGAGTTTTCCTTCTAGGATCCTCTGTAGGGCTGGATTGGTAGATAGATATTGTTTGAATTTGGTTTTGTTCTGGAATATTTTGTTTTCTCCATCTTTGCTGATTGAGAGTTTTGGTGGGTATAGTAGCCTGGGCTGGCATTTGTATTCTCTTAGAGTCTGCATGACCTCTGACCAGGCACTTCTGGCTTTCATAAGTATCTGTTGAAAAGTCTTGTGTAATTCTGATCAATCTACCTTTGTATGTTACTTGGCCCTTTTCTTTTGCCTCTTTTAATAGTCTTTCTTTGTTCTGTGCATTTACTGGTTTACTGTTTTGATTATTAGTAAGAAGAGGATTTTCTTTTCTGGTCCCATTTATTTGGTGCTTTATAGACTTCTTGTATCTTTATGGCCATCTCTTCATTTAGGTTGGGGAAGTTTCCTTTGAATATTTTAAGGCCTTTTTCAGGTCTTTTGAGCTAGGAATCTTCACTCTCTTCTAAGCCTATTATTCTCAGGTTGGGTCTTTTCATTGTGTCCTGAATTTGATGGATGCTTTGGGTTAGGAGTTTTTTACATTTTGAATTTTCTTTGACAGTTGTGTCAATGTCTTCTATGGTATCTTCTATACCCGAGATTCTCTCTCTTATCTCTTGTATTCTGTTGGTGCTACTTACATCTGTAATTTCTAACCTGTTTCCTAGGTTTTCTATTTTCAGGTTTGCCTACATTTGTGTTTTTTTTTTTTAAATTGTTTCTTCTTCCACTTTTAGGTCTTGGACTGCTTTATTCAATTCCTTCACCTGTTTGATTTTGTTTTCCTGTATTTCTTTAAGGGATTTATTTGTTTTCACTTTAAAGGATTCTACCTGTTTACCTGTGTTTTCCTGTACTTCTACCAGTGAGTTATTTATTTGCTCCTTAAAGAACTCTATTATCTTCATGAGATAGGATTTTATGTCAGCTTCCTGATTTTCAGGTATGTTGGTATATTATGGGCTTGCTGTGGTGGAAGAACTGTGTTGTGTTGATGCTTATGTATATTGGCATCTGTTGCTTATGGTCTTGCACTTATCTCTTGCCATCTGGTTATCCCTGGTGTTTACTGGTCTGGATGACTCTGTCTGGAGTCTGTTTTGTCCCTAGGTTGCTTCAGGTCTCCTGGTAGGCCTGCAACACTGACAGTAGCAGACCTTCTGTGCAGCCTTCCAACTAAGGGGTCTTCAGAGAGGTAGAGAAACTGCTGATCTGTTGCTCTGGCTGCAGTAGATCTCCTGGGAGGTCTTCAGACTGTTGGGTCTTCAGAGGAGCAGTCAAGCTGTTCTCCTGTGTGAAGCTGTTTTTCTGGGTAGCCTATGGACTGTGGCTTCTGATTTCCTGTGTGCAACAGAACTCCAGAGAGGCTTTCAGTCTGTTGGGTCAGTTGCCCTGCATGCCACAGAGCCTCAGAGAGGTCTTCAGACTGTGGCATCTGTTGCCCAGTTGCCCTTTGTACAGAGGAACCCCTAGGATGCTTTCAAGCTGTGGTGTCTTCAGGGGAGCAGTCAAGCTGGTGATTAGTTGTTCAGTTGCCTTGTGTGCAGAAGATCTCCTGGGATGCCTCAGGCTGTGGTGTCAGTTATCCTGAATGCAAAAGATCTCCTGGGTTGCTTCAGGATGTGGTATCTTTAGGGGAACAGACTAGCTAGCAGTCTGTCCCAGCAGAAAGGACCAGACAGAATGGGAGTGGTATGTTGCGGGCAAGGGTTTTTTGTGATGATGAGCCCTGAGTCCACTGGGCTGCCAGTGGCAGTTGTGGGACTTTGGGAGGGTTCTTACTAAATGCTTTGAGTGAAGCAGTTCTTCTGGGATGCCTCAGGGTATGGTGGCTTCAGGGGAACAGTCAAGCTAATAGTCTGTCCCAACAGAAAGGCCTGGGCAGAAGGAGCTACTTTTGTTTTAATATGAGTAGCTATACTTCAGATAGTTAATATACATATGTACATCTATTCCTACACTGTGCTATTTGTTTCTCTCAATCCTGGGATAATATTCAAAATGTATCCTTCATTAGTGAAACATCAGCTCCTGAAAAGCTTTGCTAACATACCTCCAGCCCAGGGATAAGAGGGCTATGGATTGGAAAGCTACTCAAGTAAAGGTAAAGCTTTTTAAGTACACATATTCTCCACCCATTTGGATCCATGTCATGGGAATTTTCTCTCTACCATCATCCCATTAAATGGATGCACATGCAGGTTGGTAAACAGACTGAGTTGTAGAATACATTTGCTTAATTTCTACTTTCTTTATCATGTAATTTCTTTTTGAACTGGAAATTTTTCTGTGAGTACTACAGTGGTTTCTCCTCTTTCTGTTGATTCCTGTGTGTGTTTGTCTCAGGATTTCACACATGAATACACAGGATGATGCTCAAGACTCATTGTTGTCCTTTGGTCCTCAGCTGCTCTGGCTGAGGTACAGCCTGATGAAGGGAACAAAGACCCGATATCTCATTTACACCTTATTGCAAATAGGAAGCACTAAGGCTGATCCAACTGCAAGTAGGAAAGAGGATGACTTTGAGAGCATCATTGATGATAATGTAGAAACAACCTAAAATCATACGCTGAGATATCAGTCATCTTCTCCAGATAAACAAGAGCCATTTCTTCATGCATCTGAGCCCTGCAAACACACTGGTTGCATGGATATGTTACTGCTCAGGTCAGACTGGGCAACTTCAATGTAAACTCATCTGCATGGGAGTTCATGACCAGCAGGGGGCACAATGGGGCCATGAGTCTCCAGTGGAGAGATATGGTGGTTGTGGAGGGGACTCTGTATCCGCTCTGGTTTCCTTTCTTAACTTACATGAAAATATTGTGATTAACATGTAATATTTCCATGATCAAAAACAGTGAAGATTCTTTGTTAAGTATAAAATGTATTCTGATCACTGATCTCCTTTCCAAACTTATGCCTGATCCTTCCACACTCATGCTTTCTCCACACAAGCTTTCATTCCTTCTATATAAAAAAAAAAACCACACAAAATAGGTTTAGAAGAATAAAAGTAGAACACACACACACACACACACACTCACACACACACACTCACACACACACAAACCCATAAAAATTCAACTCTGGAACCATGCATGTATCCAATAGACACGTGCAACATGACAAATGCACAAAAATGAAAACAAATATCTCCAAAATACTGCTGGGTTCAACTTTTGGGCATTCCACTGCCAGGCATGTGCCTGTCTTTAAGTGTGGTTAATAAACACAATAATGCTCCATTGGAGAAAACTAATTTTTCCTTTGAACATGAGCATTAATTTCAAAATCTTCTTGGTTAGGGAGAATACCTGTGGCCATATCCCTTTTTCAACACTGGGACTCCATTTGGATCAAGTCTGTGCATACCCTGCACATGCTGTCACTGTCTTTGTAGGTTCCTTGTGCAAGAGTCCTGTTCTGTCTGGAATTCAGTTTCCTTGGAGTCACTCAACTCCTCTGGCTCTTATAATCTATTCAGTGTTTAAAACCTTCTTCAGAAATAATGTCTAACTATTGAGTTTCTGTATGCAACTAAGAGCAATGGCAATTCTTCATACTGTGATCTGCACTTGTGAATCCTCTCTGACAATTAACTCACTGGGAGTTATCCTTTGATTGGCATTGAAATGTTCAGTTAACAACACGTGTCTTTGGGAAGTGTGCTACCCACCAGTGGTGTTTACCCACCAGTAAAGACTTCTATACTAAAATAAAACACAAAGCTCACTCCTGTGCTTTCTACTCAGTTTTCTGCAAGTGTATATCTCACATAACCATACAGCATGACCAGAACCAGACCACTGAGATAATACTAATAACTAAACTTCAAGTCTGCATATCATCAGTTTTTCATAGTTTTCATAAATTTATAATTTTTTGATAAAAATAATGTATCAGCAGATCCATAAACCCACACTACATTCAAAACATAAAATTAATCCATCAACATAAAGACATCTCCAAAGGTGTGCTAGTCAACTATGAAGTGTTGATTATTTTTTGACTATTTGTTTAGAAATTAATTTTTAACTCTTGTTGCTTTTTCTCCAAAATGCACTTTTTAAAACTCTCAATGTCCTTGATTTGTTTTGTCATGCTACGTGCATTCTATATCTTCTATATTTTTTATTTTTACTTACACTGCAGATCATAGACTTCATCTTACCTCTCTTATCACCCTTTAATATGGTTTATGCTGCACCAATGTCTTATTCTCCTTTTCTCACCACCATTTCATGTTTAAAGTATCATGCCTCACCTATCTGCCTTCTCTGCTTTCATTTTATCTCTATTTTACTATACCATCTCAATAAAATTCTTCAGATCTTATTGACTTCAGGGATTTTATACAGTATCTGACCTAGCAGTTTTCAATATCAGCCTTCAGGTAAGATGTACCCACTAGTGCTTGACTGTTATGTAGGGACCAACTGCTTTCTAATTGGATGTGTGGCCTGCTCCATAGGAAAGACTTCTTCCCAGGTAAATATGATCAAAAGCCCAAGGCTACAGATGACATAGGTCTAGTAGACCTTAGTTGCATTGCTAATGTTCAAGTTGTCAAAATACCTTATAATATTTATTGTTATACATAGTAGATTATTGCTGCTCTCAGCCTTGATCAGAGCAGCTTTCTTTGTGCAGTGTGTAAAGATTAATGTGGACATGCATTAATGAACAGGGTGCAGAGAATGAACCTCTTCATACTTAACCAAAGATGAGATATTTATATAAATGTCCCATCAAAAACCCAAGGATCATCAAAAAGAGAGATTGGAAAGAACATAAGATCCAGAATGTTGGGTGTATAGATGTGAAATAAAGTCTAAGGACTTGACATGGTCATGTGAACTCTCAGCAGCTATAGTTATCAGCACAAGACCTGAACAAATCAAGCCAGTTGAAGTTACAATCTGAGAGCCTGTGCAACAGGTTATCAGATAAAAATGTCTCCTGGAAAGTTTAGCCATGACAGTTTAATCCTTGTACTCATATCATACCATATAAAAATTGAATTTCCTAAGTTGTCCTCTTAGGATCACACATATACATTGGTACATGTATGTTCTGTTCTTACCACTAAATATTACAAAATGGATGGGGAGGAATACCCCAGGACCCACATCAAGCTGGGGGATTTATTGACATTTGATGACCAATGAGGAAACTTTAATCACATTTTTGGAATGTTTTTGTATTTTCCCTTTGTAGTAGTGAATAACCTCAGCTATGTACATATAAATGGCAGTAACTGGACACTCTGTGTTTTTAGTTAATGAAATAAAATAGGTCAGGATGTTGAGAGTGAGACATATTAGAAGGTCCCAAGGGAAACCAGAGGGACACAGTAGATGTAGATATGATCATAGTATATTTCATTTATGAATTAAAATTGCAAAGAACAAAAATAATTCTGTAAAGCAGATATATCAATTTTATATATGTTTAGAATTTTCATAGAAGTGAATTGTGTACACTGTGAATATTTCCCTCATAACCTCTATCTTTCTTTTTCTTCTCCTCCTATTTTTTTAGTTTATTATACTAGGTAATTTCATTTATATATCATTATGTATTTGTGTGCATAATTCTATACAACAGTGCAGTATATAAGAACTACTGAGAGACTCATTCAATGTCTGTGTTTCTAATGACTACAATTAATACGGTAATCTCCACTTGCATCCTATTGACATGAGTATTTTACTCCTTTGTGATAAAAAGTGTGTTGTGTATATGTGTGTGTGTGTGTGTGTATCCATGTATTCTTGATGCAATCTTCTTTTGACAGTTGCATAGTTTATTTACATAATTTAGTTATAATGCTGCTGCTGTAAAAATCATTTTTGTATAAATATTTTGAAGTATAATTAAATTTTGTCATTGAGGTGAGCCTTTTAGGATATAACAGGTTGGAATGGATAATGGTAATGGTAATATTGAAAGGAGGCTGTAAAATTCTAACAACTTAGCTATTTTTGAAATTTCCCATGACTTTTGTCTTCCTTGTAACTACATGCAAATCTATGTGTTAACCTAGTCACAAGTTCAGCCACTATCTCAGCCTGCAATTCTTTTAGAGCTTAGGCCTAATGTTATATCTCCAGACTCTTCACAGGGCTCAGGGAAGGGGTATAGGATGTGTTTCCTCTGAAAGCATTAGGACTTAGACCTTACCATCCTGATACCTGACCCAGGTGTCCTTTACCACCGTCTTCTCTAGCAGAAGTAGATCCTTATCTAAGATGTACCATGCTCATGAATATGCAAATCATGTGAGGCTGTGGTGGTAAATATAGGGATCTCTACACCCCACAAAAACATAAGATCACTCTCCTCTCTACAGTCACTGACATAGGACCACACCATGGGTTGGATGGAGCTGTATCATCCTCTTCCTGGTGGCCAACAGCTACAGATTAGGGGCTCACAGTTTCAGACTTGAGGACAGGCTGTATACTCTGGAGTCTGCCTTCTTGAGTTCTTTGTATATCTTTGGTATTAGCCCTCTATTGGATGTAGGGTTGGTAAATATCTTTTCCCAATCTGTGGGTTGCTGGTTTGTCCTATTGATAGTGTCTCTTGATTTACAGAATCGTTTCAATTTTATGAGATCCCATTTGTCGATTTGTCTTACAGTATAAGCCACTGGTGTCTGTTCAGGAAGTTTCCCCCTATGTCCAGTCAAGTAAAGACAGACCTATCAGAATTACACCAGACTTCTCACCAGAGACTATAAAAGCCAGAAGAGCCTCGGCAGGTGTCATACAGATCCTATGAGATCAAAAATGCCAACATAGGCTACTATACCCAGCAAAACTCTCAATTACCACAGATGAAGAAACAAACATTTTCCAAGGCAAAACAAAATTTAAACAATATCTTTCTACTAATCCAGCCCTACATAAGATAATAAAAGGAAAAGTCCAACACAAAGAGGAAAACTACACCCAAGAAAAAGCAAGAAAGTAATCTTTTCACAACAAACCCAAAATAAGAGAAACACACAAGCATAATTCCGACTGAAACAACAAAAATAACAGAAAGCAACAATCATTGGACCCTAATATCTCTCAGAATCAATGGACTCAATTCCCCCAATAAAAAGACATAGGCTGGGGCTGAAGAGTTGGCTCAGTGGTTAAGAGCACTGACTGTTCTTGCTGAGGTCCTGAGTTCAATTCCCAGAAACCACATGGTAGCTCACAGCCATCTGTAATGGGATCCAATGCCCTCTTCTGTTGTGTCTGAAGTGACACTGTACTCACATACATTAAATCAATTAAAATCAAAACAAAAATAAATCCCCAAACCCCTCCAACTGCAACAAAGCAGCCAGGAGTTCTACCCAGAGCACTCCAGAAATAGGTGGGCTCAAAGAGTACAGATAAAGTGTGGGAAAAATTCTTAAAAATCCAGATTGTGTCTCCCCCAATCCCCCCAAAAAGACATAGACTAAAGAATAGATAATTTCTTTCTTAAGCCAGGCAGTAGAACTTCAGTGTGAGCCATGACAAACCTACATGCATGGGAGCTCATGACCAGCAGGGGGCGGAATGTGGCCAAGAATACCCATAGAGAGATGAGGAAGGATTGGAAGGGACTCTGTGTCCTCTGTGGTTTCTTTTCTTAAGTGAATTAACTGATCTGTCCAGCTGTGATTGGCATGTGATGTCTCCATGCTCAAACCCTGTAAAGATTCTCTGTTAAACACTTCACAGACTTAAGTTTACTTATTTTTATTTGCTTTTTATAGTTTTGGAAAAAAATCATACAATGAGTTCTAATAACTCATTCTCTTATCTCCAAATTGTTGCAAATTATTTCTGTCTTCCAACTCACCCAACTACACACTATTTTTCTTTCTGAAAAAGCAAAACAAACAAACAAACAGAATTTAAAAGGAGATTGAAAGCAAACAAAAACTAAACAAAACAAAGTGAAAACAAGATACATACACATACCAAAACCAGTTAAATCACAAATCTTTAGCAGTGATACATAGGCATAATAGAAGTAAGACAAACAGAATTGAAGAAGGTTATACTAGAAAAAAATCTGTATAAATACCACTGAGTTCATTTTCTTGTTGGCTACCAATTAGTAAGCATATTTTCCATGATTAATTGTGCTTAGCATCCCCTATGAACTACATTGAAAGAAACTAATTTTTTCTTTGCATGTGAGTGTCAGCTGCAGAACTTCTTGGTTAGGAATGAGAGCCCATGTCCATTTCCATCTCCCAACTTGGGAATTTTTCTGGGTTGACTTGGTTCTGGCCCTGTCCCTGCAGCCCCAGTCTCTGTGAATTCATATATGCATCAGTCCAATTTTGTCTGGAAGATGGCCCTTCTGAGGAGTCATTCACCCTCTCTGGCTCTTATAATCTGCTCTCTATTTGTATTTCTAGCTTCCTATTTCAGCTTTGCAAAATCCTCATAATTTACTGTCCCAGTTCTAGTCTCTTTGCTTCTACAATTCAATATACCAAACAAAATATTCAAATCTTAGAACACATATGAGTGAGAACATGAATCACTTGCTTTATGGACATGGGCGATATAGTCAGTATATTGTTTCCAATTCTATACAGACACTTATAGATTACCTAATTTGATTTAGCACTGAGTAATATTCATTTTCCATATGCACCACTTTGTCAAGTTTTATTTATGCTTTGTTGGAAATCTGGGATGATTCCTTCCTCTATATGCTGTTTAAAGAGCATGAACAATGAGCTGTGAATAAATATGTATGTGTAGGCATCAGTATAGTAAGGTGTATAGTCATTTGAATACATGTTTTGGAGGGTTGTTGCTGGGACACAACATAATTTTATTTATTTTTTTTGGTGAATCTTCATAGGAAATTCTTTATCAGAGGTAATTGTGGTCGAAAGCCCATGTTTAAAGCTGATATAGGCTCTAGTAGACCTCAGTCGTATTGCCAATGGTCATGTTTTCAAGCTGCCTTATAAATATTTATGTTTATATCCAGTATATTGTCTGGTCCTTGATTACAGTGGCTCATGTGCACTATCTGTAAATACTGATGCAGACATTCATGTGTTCTCAGAATGCTGAGAAAGATTGACAGAGAACTCTGCCACATGATTAATGATGCCAATCTCTCACCCCCAAATCAAGGGCCATCATAAAACATGGAAAAGAAAGGATGTAAGATACAGAGAATGGGGTCAATGGAGATCAAATTCTATTTCCAGGGATTTAACTGTTCTTGTTGCACACATGAACTCTCAGTAGCTGTATTTACCAGCACAAGACATACACAAATCAAACCAGTGAACACTACCACATGAAAGTCATTGAAAAGACTGAGCAGGTAAAGATATCTACTGGCAAGCTTAGCAATATCAATGAAATCCCTTAGAACTAAATTATGTAAGTCATCCTCTGAGTTTCATATATCCATCTTGGTGCATGTGTACCCTGAACTCACCACTAAAAGTAATATAAAAATAAAAATTCATTACAACATGAATGGGGAGGAATACTTAAGGACCCACAGCAAGCAGAAGGTCATTTGACATTTGATAACTGATAGGTAAAAAAATATATTCACTTTTTTTGGGGGGACGATTTCTGAAGATTCATTATTTGCTAGTGATGACTCTATGTATAAACAGGTAGCACTAAATAAACTCATTGTGTTATTAGTTAATAAAACTGAGGAAGTAGGATGTTGTGAAAGAGACTTATTGGAAGGTTCGTTCCAAAGGGAACCACAGGGACCTCCTACTGGTAGATTGTGGTGAGAGTCCTGAGAGTGGGCGAAAATTATAGCATATTTCATACATGATTGAAAATTTCAAAGAATAAAAATCTTTAGGAAATATAGAAGAAACAACTTTACATATGTATAGAATTTCATGTGTATATTTTGTACACTGTGCACATTTCTTGTCCTTCCTATTTTCCATTTATTTTACTAGACAATTTCACTGATACAACGTCATGTATTTGCATTCATATTTGTGTTTTACTATGAACTATGTAAGAGCTGCTAATGAGTGTCTCATTTAATGTCTATGAGTATGAGATTGTCTTAATACAGTTATCTCTAATTGCATCCATTCCTTGCAAGAGCAATGTAAATTTCTTATTCAATTCTGGTCAAGAATTTCTGTTTTATATAATAATTATGTATAACCATGCCTTAGTGATAAAATCCTTAGTGCTGCAATGATCATTGATATGTAAATATTTTAAGCACATTTACTTTTAGTCATTTTAGTGAATTTTGAAGTATATAACCTGGGGGAAAGGCAAATATTACTTGCATATATCTGAAAGAAGGTTCTAATTCTCAAACGTTAGCAGTTTTTGGAATTTACCATCAAAATCATCATCATCATCATCATCATCATCATCATCATCTCATATTCATCATCATCATAATCAGAAAGCACCATCTGTAAATCAATGTGTTAACATTGTCCCAAAGTGGAGCAACAGACTCAGGGCAAAAATTGTTTGAGAGCTTAGTTCCTGAAGTTACATCCACAGCATCTGCTCAGGGCTCAGGGAAAGTATATGGGATGCATTTCCTGAAAGAGGATTAGGAATTGAGCCTGAGCATCCTGCTGCCTGACCCATGTGCCTTTTCAGTCCTTCCCCTCCATTTCTTTTCCAGCTGGATGAGGTCCTTATCTAAGAAGTAACTTGCTCATGAATATGTAAATTACCTGAGTCTATGGCAGTAAATACAGGGATGTCCACACCCTGAAAATAGTCTATGATCAGTGTCCTCTCCATAGTCCCTGGACACACTGACTCTTAGCATGGAATGGAGCTGTGTCTTTCTCTTCCTTCTGTCAGCAACTGCAGGTAAGGGGCACACCATTTTGAAATCTGAACAGGAGACAGGTCTTAAGGTGACAATGACATCCATTCTGACTTATTCTCCACAGGTGTGCACTCCCAGTTTCAGTTGCAGCAGTCTGGAGCTGGACTGGTGAGGCCTGGTGCTTCAGTGAAGCTGTCCTGCATGGCTTCTGGCTACACCTTCACTGACTATCTCATGCAGTAGGTGAAGCAGAGGCCTGGATAGGGCCTGGAATGGATTGGAGCTATTGATCCTGGAAATGGTGGAACTGCCTACAATCAGAAGTTCAAGGGCAAGGCAACAGTGACTGCAGACACATCCTCCAACACAGCCTACATGGAGCTCAGCAGCCTGACTTCCGAGGACACTGCAGTCTATTACTGTGCAAGACACTGGGTTGTAACCACATCCTGAATGTGTCAGAAACCCCTAAGGATAAGCAAACTTTGCTGAGACTGAGATGACAGAAAAGGCTAATTTTTAGACTTGCTCAGAAATAGTAATTTTCCGTGTACATTTTTTTCTTCTCCTCCTCACAGTCCTATTATGCCTTTGTCAACTTTGTAAATGAACTTCTATGAATAAAATGATGCTATTTGGATAAACCTACAGTTCACCATACCTTGTCAATCTCTTCACCAGTGACCTCCTCCATTGACATGTTTCTTATTCAATGAAACAATAAAAGGGAAAAGTGTCCAGCACGGGCCACCTATGCAGCAGAGGAGGGTCTTGTTAGCCATCATGGGGAGGAGAGGCCCTTGGGCCTGAGAGTGTTAGCTGCCCCAGTAGAGGAAAATGCCAATGAAGAAAGACAAGAGTGGGTGGGTGGATGGGTAGGAGAGTACCTCCATAGTGGCAGGGGAAGAGGGGAGGAAATGGGGGGGTTCCAAAGGGAAGATTTGGAAAGGGGGAAACATTTCAAATGTAAATAAAGTAGTAAAAATAAAATAAAGAAAAAGGGAAAAGTGTGATGATGCATGATAAAAATATCCCTGGATCCTGAGAGACATGAACTTTCTTTTTGAAATTGTTGGGAATAATGTATAATATGAATTTGATCTGTAAAATCCAAATCACCAACATCTGTGAAAAAAACCACTCTGTCATAACTTTAAGTATTAAGTGACCTCAGGTGCATTGTTAACTCTTGTTGTGTGTTCCAGCAGATATTCCAGTCTCTTTGAATGTGAGAAAGATTTATATCAGAATGCATAGGCATGCAAATATAATTCATGTAGGTTGGTCAAAATATTATTAAATCACTTTTCATCAAACTCCTTTACCAACACAATGTGTGTACATTTTAATTGAAGTAGGTTCTGAGATTATAGATAAGTTTTTGCTCCAATATTTATTTCCTTTCCAGACTCAGTAATCATCCCTATAGTCAGTATCCTTTTAAGAATATGGACATATAGAACAGGAACTCTCATCCACCCTTGCATACTTGTTGGTCAGCTTTGTTCTGTAGAGTATTTGCGACCGTGTGTCTCTCCATCCATGTGTATATCTTATGTTTTGCTTTTGGTGACTTTTCTTCTGTTTGTTTTATCCTATTCCCATTTGTGTGCTTTTCCTTTATATTATATTTAGGTTCTCTTTGTTTTCTAATTTTATAAACAGAGTAGAGGTGGGAGTAGATTAAAAAGGTGTTGGGGACTGGAAACCAGTAATCAGAATATATTGCCTAAAACAATCTATTTTTAGGAATACATAGAATAAAGAATTGTATAATATTAATAAATAAAAATTTCCAATAAGACATATATTGTGTAAATTTTCCATATGCTCAAATGCCCAGATTTTAAGCCTCATGTCTTCATTTAAATATTCAAAGTGTATTCAAAAGCCAGGATGAAAGGATTTAAGGATATGTAAAATGTGTAATGCTTAGATGTAGTGAAATACATAAATAAAATGTTTCAGTTTTAGCCTCTCTCAGTCTCTGTCTCTGTCTGTCTCTCTCTTTCTGAGTTTATGTATTTTAAGTATGAAGTTTTCCATTATTAATCTTTAAGAGCACAGAATAATTTCTACTAGGAAAGCTTTGATTTCTTGAGGGCACCACTGCCAGTGTCATAGAGGGAAACAAACCATGTGAAGATGAGAATGAGAATGTGGTGCAGATTGACTTTGTCAACCTGGATTAGACTTTGAGGAGTCTGAGTACAGACAGCTCATTGTAGGTATATTTCAACATAATTATAGAATTTGGAAAAGGTTCTTCAGGCAACACCAATTTCCATTATCATTCCAAATTCAGTTGCACAGTAAAGCTTCAGGCGCCGTTATATAGAAACTCTTCATGAAGTTCTTGTGACCATGAGTATAGTTTTATTGCTAAAGCCTAGAGTCTAGTGTGGTCTCTGACCAATGGCATATAGGCCAACAGACCATAAAGTACAAGTGACTCCTTCCCTAAGGATGGATAATAATCTAAAGATGGAAGGGTCTGGTATAATCAGTCTGGATAATTAGTGTGTGTACTTTTGGCACAGATAGCAAAAAGTTCACCAATTTGTTAAGAGCCTCCACTCTCAGTTTTCTGAATGGAGTGTAGTTATTTGATTTTTTTCTCCTTCTTTGAGGAGTCATCCCTGTGTGACTGAAATTCCTGCAATAAAACCAGCAGGATATTGGAATAAAATAAGAAAGATTGATAAATAGGATCAACCCAAAAATCCAGATGATGTAAACCCACATATATATGCTTCTCTGTGATTGCAAGGCTCTCATGCCTCTATAATCTTCATATCAAAGTCATCAATAATATTGACAAATACTTGTTTCATGTGTCAGGGAAAAAAACCCATCCAAATAAATTAGCGATTCAGAACCTGAGGAACAGGTGCAGTGAGAGGTGCTTTCTGACTCTACCCAGTATTTATTCTTCTCATTTAATCATATTTAAACCCAGGAAACCACCTCCTATATTAGTTAATCCTTGTATTGAAGGACACAAGATCTCATTCAGATAATGGTTATTAGTTCTCAAAATCTGTGTCATTCTCCTGGAAGTTCTACAGAAACTTAAATGTCAAAATTTGAGGCCTGCTCAGTCACCATGAAGACAGTTTATCTTATAGTCAAATAAATTCCTATTTTGGGAAATTGAAACTTTGTTCTAACTGAAGCCAATCAAGTGAGAGACCTATATGACAGAAACTTAAAGTACTTGAAGAAAAAAAATTTAAGAAGGTATCAAATGACAGAAATATCTGCCATGCTCCTGGATTGGTGTCGTTAACATTGTAAAAGTAATCATCCTACCAAAAGCCCTTTACAGATGCAATGCAATACCCTTCCAAATTTCAACAGAATTCTCAACAGATTGTGGAAGGATAACACTCAGCTTCATGTTGAAAGCCAAAAATATCCTGGAAAACTAAAGCAATTCTGTGCAGTAATGGAAAATCTTGAGATATCAGAATCCCCTATTGCAATATATACTACAAAGATGTAGTAATAAAACAGCAAGTAAATCCACATATCGATGGACACCTTGTTTGTTCATAAATAAGCTAGTAATAAAACATGAAAGAAAGAAAGCATTTTCAGCCAATTATTCTGGTCTAATTTAATGTATTAATGTAGAAGAATGCAAATAGACCCATATCTGTACACATGCACAATACTCACTGGATCAAAGAAAAAAGCCAGATATCTTGAGCCCAAAGAAGAGAATGTGAGAAAGAGCTTAGAAATGATTGGTGCAGGAGATAACATCCCAAACAGAACACCAAAGCACAGATGCTAAACACCACAATCAATAAATGGGACTCCATGATACTGAGAAGTTTATGTAAGGCAAAGAACCCTATCAAAATGACAAAACAGTAGCCTAGAGAATGGGAAAAGATTCTCACCAACTCCACATGTGACAGAAGGCTGATATCTAAAATATACATTCAAGAAACTAGATATCAACAAAAAAAATCTAACTTAAAAATGGGTTTTAGGTGTAAACAGAATTCTCAACAAAGGAATCACTAATGGCAGAGAAACACATAAAGGAATGTTGAAAGTCATTAGCAAATAATGAAATGCAAATAAAAATGAGTCTGGGATTCCATCTTATAGATGTCAGAATGGCTAAGACCAAAACCACAAGTGACAGCTAATGCTGGTGAGGATGTGGAGTAAGGGAACACTCCTCCATTTCTGGTAGAGTGCACAAT
Source organism: Rhynchomys soricoides (assembly GCA_019843965.1). NCBI lineage: Eukaryota > Metazoa > Chordata > Mammalia > Rodentia > Muridae > Rhynchomys > Rhynchomys soricoides. The sequence goes on along the minus strand of JADRCH010007397.1, from coordinate 138,097 downwards.
TTTATAGCCACATTGGAGCATATGCTTACATTAAAATTACCATTACAAGTAAATATCCTTTGTTAATTAATATTGCACATATATATTTCATTCTTCACATATGAACCTTTTTGGAAGTACAAACATCAATTGCATTTCCATTTAAAAGAATGGTATAGAGTTTCAAAGTGAGGTATCAAACATCCAGTCATCAGCATCACCACCAGCAGCATATGGAAATCTATCTGTAACTTCTTCCACTGAAAGGAGAGTTTCTTCAGCTGGAAAATATGATCATGACTTGGGAGCCCAATCCTTGATGTTCCATTTACAGGACTGAGCCCATGTAGCTCTTCTGGGCAAGTGTTGGTGAGCTGGTTCGACGGTGTCCTCCAGTTTCATGTGAAGCCCTCTGTTCTGTTAAAAGTGAGAGAAGCTGGTCATTTTGAATTGCCTGGCCCCCATTACATTTTGTTTTTATCATTCTTTTGCTGTGCTTTATAAAGGTCTTAAATCAAATTTGTAATATCAAGCCACTGTGTGATTTTTGTGACTTGGGATAAGAGATATGAAGAATGTAATTTAATTAAGGACTGACCTTGTTGATGTCTAGAATACTGAAGAAGGTGAAGAAATGATGCCCTCACACCAATACCATACCACTGCCCCTTACATATGAATTTTGGCAAAGTTTATCACAATGTCCTGGCTTCGAAGGCTTCCTTTACCTGTTCATAATTTTATGGATCTTAGCTGGGTTTAGTTTCATTCCTCTTGACTTACCCTCTCCTTCTTTTGCCTTGTAGGATGCTCCTTGAAACCCCATCTTCCATATACCCATGACATGACCATCACCAAATCAGTGTGTGTTTACCCTCCTGCTCTCCTCTGATGCAATGGCACTACAGATTCCTGAGATTTTATGAATTCCAGGTTTCAGTGGGGATTCCTGCCATTAATGATTATTACTCATTAGGGATTCTCTTTAATTCCCTACTTTCCAAACTCAGATACTAATGGCTGGATTACAATTCATCTCATGAGATTAGGTCTTGCCTCTAGTAGCAGAATTTACATGTCATATAAACTTAGGTCTGGTTGGGGCTATACTCTGTGCTTATCTTCAATCCCATTTTCACACAATGAACATATACCATGTTTTCCTATCATAAATAAAAACAGTACCACCATTTTCAATCCAGTGATCAAGCATTTCTGAAGGAAATTTTATCTAACAATTGTTTCTAATGCAGAGCTTTTCCCTTCAGATGTCACTGTGATAAACATGGAGACCCAGTCATTACTATAGCACTGATGGGAAATGCATTAAACAACCTCTCACCTTGAGTATATCTGAGGTCTGGAATTTTGAACATTATAAAGCCATTCAGTGAAATTTTTGAGTAAGTGAGCTGCTCCAAAATTTCTAGAATATTTTATAATTTTAAGACCTCATAGACAGGGTGCTACCATCTATATTTATATTATAATGTTAGAATAAATTTATGGAATTCATAAACAAACTTTATTTTTGTACCACACAGTCCACACTTGTCCTCAGACTTTTAGTCTCAGACCCAGAACTATTCCATGCACAACTGAAAAATTCAGGAATAATATCTTCATCAATTGCAGCTCATATCAGTCTTAAATCAACATCATACTTATATGCACCCCATGGACAAAGCATGCATGTGCAATGCAACATGTATGTTCCTGGTAGATATGATATTCTTTCTGAGAAGAGTCTGTTGTTCATGTTTCCAATATTCAGGACCAGAAGTCCTTCTATTACTGGTCTTCTGGCCTCTTCTTTCAAACCTGATAACTTAGCCAGGTTCCAATATCATCCCATTATCTTTTGTTTGTTGTGGACCCTTGTAACTACCTGTCTTTAATGAGGACATTTGTGAGATATTTGAATCTCCTGGAGAGAATTTCAGACATTCTCAAATATTCTCTTTTTTCAAGTCATATAATTCAATCATAGAAGAAAAGTCCCTGCGATGTTGATAATCCTGGGAAAAAGAACCCAGGTACTAGTCCAGGTCTCATTTACCAACTTTCCCTAAGAGTTCAGGGTCTCAGCTTGGCACTCATCATTCTGGATTTAGTTTCTTTTTACAGTGTTGCAAAAGCATTGTGGTAAGATCATATTTCATGGTTTTTACAGTCTTGAAATATTTATCTTTCAAAGTTTTTTAAACATAAATATATTTTATTCATAAAATGAGTGTTGTTTTGGTGCAGCTCTCTTTGATGAAATCAGTACTTCACTCGAGCTTATTTCCATATATTCAATTATGTTCATACTAAACATTCTTTATTAAAGTTGTCCAAATTTAGGCAACTCATATGATGTCTATGTTCTAAAAGATCATAAGTGACAGAAACAAGGGACAATACATTGTTCTTTGACATCTCTGAAGCAATGAATAAATTCCTTAGTCCCAATGTATAACTTTTAGCATCTCCTGCCCACTGTGCTGTCCTCCAGCATGTGCAGCTTCTGATAAAACAGAAAAAGAACCAATATTTCTCTGCTTTTAAAATTGTCACATAGAGAGGGCAGTATAAAGACGAAGGCATTGGCCATTGAATAAACAGAAATCAGAAAACTGTGATCCAGGAAACTGACTGATAAGTAAAGTCAATGAAACATCATGCTTCTCTGTGTAATTACAGCTTTCAGAGCTGTCAGCCTGAGGATGACACATACTCTTACATTCTGTAAGAAGCCTACAGTATCCATAGAGTTTTTTGAGTGTGTATTTGTGTGTGTGTGTGTGTGTGTGTGTGTGTGTGTTTGAAAAAAATGTGTTCTGGCGGGACTAACATAGGAGGCAATTTATGGCATGAGGCACAGTGTAAGATGAAGGCAAGAGAAATAACAATGCTTTGAGTTCTTCATGTGCACTACATGCAAAACACAAGGTAATGATCCCTGGATGAATGAACAGTCATGACCCTTTTATGTTAGATGAAGGGTTTCTCTCAGTCCTGCCCCTTCTATACAGCATTTATCAGAGTTATTTTATTCTGAGGACTCTGGTATTCAGTTAGCATTACTTTGTGGGAATCAGAGGTGAGCTCCACTGAGGGCTCCTGTGATTCCTATAACAAATTGGTTCCTCTTGAGTCCAAAAACTTAAGTACAACATCAGAGTGAGCACCTGATGATGGAACGCAAATCTCTCCTGGCTTTACCGAACCTTGGGTTAAAAAGCCAAAGTTGAGCCTGGGTACTCACTGGTGTGCAGTCATGGAAAGGTTTGCTTCCTCACTCCTGCTGCTGATTGTCTCCGCATGTGAGTGAAACGGCTTCCTACTTGATGATGTTTACTATTCTCACCCTACTTCAACCTTACCATCTGCTTTATTTTCTTCACAGATGTTCTGTCCCAGGTTACTCTGAAAGAGTCTGGCCCTGGAATATTAAAGTCCTCCCAGACCCTCAGTATGACTTGCACTTTCTCTGGGTTTTCACTGAGCACATATGGTATAGGTGTGAACTGGATCCATCAGTCCTCAGGGAAAGGTCTGGAGTGGCTGGCAAACATTTGGTGGGATGATGATAAATACTACAACCCATCCCTGAATAGACAGCTCACAATCTCCAAGGACACCTCCAACAACCAAGTGTTCCTCCAGATCAGCAGTGTGGATACTGCAGATACTGCCACATACTACTGTGCTAAGACAGCACATTAACACAGCTTTAGTTTTCAGCTGTACAGTATTTCAGGCTGGTTCTTAGCTCTGTTCCTTCCTATTACATCATAAGAAGGTATGATCACAGCTTTCCTGCTAGTCTCTGTGATTTCCTGTTTCCTCTTAGGTTAAGAGATTTCTGTATCCATTCCTCTGTTGAAGGACATCTGGATTGTTTCCAGCTTCTGGCTATTATAAATATGGCTGCTATGAATATAGTGGAGCATGTGTCCTTATTACATGTTGGAGCATCTTCTGGAGTGGTATATCTGTGTCGTCAGGTAGTACTATGCCCAAATTTTGGAGGATCCACCAAACTGATTTCCAGAGTGGTTGTACCAGCTTGCAATCCCACCAGCAATGGAGGAAGTGTTCCTCTTTCTTTGCATCCTTGCCAGTATCTGCTGTCACCTGAGTTTTTGATCTTACAAAATATACAAAATGTGGTACACATGTTTACATTACACAATGTTTACACAATGGAATACTACTCAGCTATTAAAATCAATGACTTCATAAAATTTGCAGGCAAATGGATGGAACTTGAAAATATCATCTTGAGTGAGGTAACTCAGTCACAAAAGAACAAACATGATATGTACTCACTAATAAGTGGATATTAGCCCAAAAGTTCGGAATACCCAAGTTTCAATTTACAGACTATATGAAGCCTAAGAAGAAGGAAGACCAAAATGTGGATGCTTCAGTGTTTCTTAGAAGGGTGAACAAAATACTCACAGGAGGAAATATTGAGATAAAGTGTGGGGCAGCAACTCAAGGAAAGGCCATCCAGAAACTGCCCCACCTGGGGATACATCCAATATATAGCCACCAAACCCAGACCTTCTTGTGGATGTTGGGAAGTGCTTGTTGATGGAAGCATGATAAGCTGTCTCCAGAGTTGCCCAGGCAGAGCCTGACAAATACAGAGGCGGAAGCTCACAGCCAACCTTTGGCCTGAGCATGGAGTCCAGAATGTAGGAGTTGGAGAAGGGACTGAAGGAGCTGAGGGGGTTTGCAGCCCCATGGAGGGAGCAACAGTGTCAACTGCCCAGACCCCTAGGAGCTCCCAGAGACTGGACCACCAACCAAAGAATACACATGGAGGGACCCATGGTGCTGGCCACATATGTAGCAGACCAGGGCCATGTTGGCCATCAGTGGGAGGAGAGGCCCTTGGGCCTGAGGGTTTTAGATGCCCCAGTGTAGGGGAATACTAGGAAGGGAAGAGGGGAGTGGGTGGGTGCAGGAGTACCCTCTTAGAGGCAGGGGGAGGGGAATGCAATAGGGGGAATCATTTGAAATATATATAAAGCAAATATCAAAAAAAGGGCCTTCTATACTTTTTTTCTATTAGTGAGTATATACCATGCAAGTCCTTTTGGGTCTGAGTTACCTCACTCTGTATGAGATTTTCTAATTCCATCCATTTGCCTGCAAATCTCAGGAGGTCCTTGTTCTTAACAGCTGAGTAGTATTCCATTGTGTAAATGAACCACATTTTTTTGTATCCATTCTTCTGTCATGAAACATCTGGGTTGTTTCCAGCTTCTTGTTATCACAAATAAGGCCACTATGAACATAGTGCCCCTGTGGTCTGGTGGGTCATCTTTTGAGTATATTCCCAAGAATGGTATAGCTGGGTCTTCAGGGTAGATCTATTTCCAATTTTTTGAGGAACCTCCAGTCTGATTTCCAGAGTGGTTGTACCAGCTTGCAATCCCACCAGCAATGGAGACATGTTCCTCTTTCTCCACATCCTCACCAACATGTGCTGTCACCTGAGGTTTTGATCTTAGCCATTCTGATTAGTGTAAGGTGGAATCACAGGGTTGTTTTGATTTGCATTTCCATGATCACTAAGGACTTTGAAAATTTCTTTAAGTGCTTTTCAGCCATTTGAGATTCCTCTGTTGTGTATTGCCAGTTTACGGCTATATCCCATTTTTGATTGGGTTGTTTGTTTTTTTGATGGTTAGCTTCTTGAATTCTTTATATATTTTGTATATTAGCCCTCTATCAGATGTGGGATTAGTGAAGTTTTTTCCCCCAATCTAGAGGTTGTACATTTGTCCTATTGACTATATCCTTTGCCTTACAGAAGCTTTCTAGTTTCATGAGGTCTCATTTATCAGTTTGTGATTTTAGAGCATGTACAGAATACCCAAGAAACAGTCCACAGAACTCAAAAAAGTAAATAAGCTGAAGGGCTCAAGTGTGGATGCCTCAATCCCACTTGCCAGAAAGAAGAAAGCAACCACAAGGGGGAAGGGCAGGATCTGAGCAGGAAAGGAGATGGGGGGGGTGGAGAGGGAAACGTGATCAGGTATTGGGTGTGGGAAAAGGATCCTATAGGCCACCATAAAAAAATGGAAACAGGCAACATTGAGATGTAGGGGAGGGAACCTCCAGAAAGTACCAGAGACCTGGGAGGTGAGAGACTTTCAGGTCTCAAAGGGAAGGAACCTTAGATGAAGTGACCTACAGTGGATAGAGGGAACTTGTAGAGCCCATTTCAAATAGAAAGACAGGGCATTAAGTGTGGGATGAGGCCATCCCACAGTCAAATCTCTGACCCATAATTGTTCCTGTCTGAACGAACTGCAGGGATAGAAATCGAGGGGAATCTGAGGAAAAGAAGGTCCAGCAATAGGCCCAAAGTGGGATTCAGCTCAAGGGGAGGTCCCAAGACCTGAAACAATTACTGAGGCTACGGAACACTCACAGAAAGGTACCTATCATGACTGCCCTCTGGAAGACCCAAGAAGCAGCAAAAGAGTAAGATTCAGATATCTGCGCCCAACCAATGGCCAGAAGCTGCTGACCTCTGTGGTTGAATTAGGGGAAAGATGGAAGAAGCTGAGGAGGAAGGAAACCCCGTAGGAAGATCAGCAGTCTCAATTAACCTGGACCCCTAAGATCTCTCAGACACTAGACCACCAACCAGGCAGCATACACCGGTTGATATGAGGCCCCCAACACATATATAGCAGAGGACTGCTGTATCTTGGTTCAGTTAGAGAAGATGCACCTAACCCTCAAGAGACTGGAGGCCCCAGAAAGTGGAGAGGTCTGGTGGGGGTGTGGCAAGATGGGGAGGTCCTTGTAGAGATGGGGGTCATGAGGTATGGGATGGGGAACAGTCAGAAGTAGACTGGGAGAGGGATGAAATCTGGAGTGTAAAAATAAAGATTATATAAAAATTTTTTTAGAAGGGGAAAAAAGAGCTTTTTTTTCTGATATTCAACCTAGGTCTCTTTTAAGATGTTGAAAATGAGTCTGTCTGTGTTTGGTTGTCAAAAGCTGAAGGATGTTTGGTGGTTACACCAAATGGCTCAGATCATGGTTCCACTCAGGCTTAGGCCACCAATCCCACAGCAGAAAATTCAAAATTATTGTGATGTTCACATTCAGTATGCAGATGTATATGTGGAAGGTGGGAATTACTGAATGAGCACTGCCAAGTTGATTCACTAGCAATAAGGTTTCATGGATACTCCCAAAGTTTTCAGGTTATTTCTAAGGCCATTTGATGCTGTCCACAACCGATTGTGATGCAATATTGTTAAGGAAAATACTTATATACTTCAGTGAACATAGGGAATTTGAGCCTTTGTCCAAGCACAAGCTTAAGCACTCCCAACTGGTGTTCATGGAACTCTATGTATTTTGTATGATATTAGAGGTGAAAAGTAGTAATCACCCAGCTATAAACCTGGTTACCTACAAAACTTACCTTCCTGTGGGTTATGTTGGCACAATAGTGGTATAAATGTTATGGTGTTAATCATTGATTATTTGATGAAATTTAAGGCCTGTGATATGGAAGTCATAGCAGACACTGTTAAGGTCACCAAGAACCTGAAATTGGATAGACTATAGTTCTAGTGAAAAACCAAACGCTATTGTTCTAATAAAGCATTATACTAATTTGATGATTTTTAATTACATAGCTATTTATACACATAAATCTTTATGTCAACACACATCATTGGAGATATTTCTTGCAGCAGATGGGAAACAAGAAAGAACCAAAAATGAACAATTTGTAGAGAGTGTGAGACATTGGAGAATTTGATTTGTCCTTAGGACAACAGGATCATTGCAAAAGAAGATTGTAAGAGCCAGAGATGATGGATGACCCCAAAGAAACAGTCTCATCCAGACACAAAAGAACTGATGCACATATGAACTCACATAGACTGTGAGAACAAGTACAGGAATTATATAGATTCAAGCCAGTGGGACTCTCTGCAGAGAGGGGGAAGTGGATATGTGCTCTCACCATTAACCAAGGATCTATCTGCAACTCATATTCACTTGCAAGAATCTTTTAGTCTTCTTCAGTGGAGGCCTACTGGTTATATTAACCACACTTGAAGGTACATCCTATGTCCAGGAGTTGGTCAAACAAAACCAACACAATGGCTTATTTGTAAAGTGTTTCTTGTATAGCTTTGTTTAGGCACTTTTTCTCTTATTAGTCTTTTTTGAATATTTGGTTTTAGATTTGGTGTTCTTTTGATAGAGATTGTGTGTGTGTCTCTCTCTCTCTCTCTCTCTCTCTCTCTCTCTCTCTCTCTGTGTCTGTGTGTATGAGAAAGAGAGAGGGAGAGACAGAGACAGAGACAGATAGACAGACAGAGAGGAAACGCAATGATTCTTGTTTTTATGTTTTTGTTTGCGTTTTATCAAATTATGAGATAAAGAAATCCCGTTAAGGTTTCACGCACATTGTCACAGCCTGCCTCTCAGTTATGTCAGAAAATCTGACAGTGTAACAAGCTGTCATGGAGCTGAGAAGACAGGGAGTAGTAGCCTGTAGACTTGTTCAAAATTATGGTCAAGTATTGAAGAAGGGGAGAAGAGGATTGAAAATTAATTCTTGCTTCATAGGAAGTTTCATAGTGACCTTGCATGTAAGATTCAGAGAGAAGAAAAATTAAACTAGTGTACTTGTTAGATGTATTCCTCTGTTGGGTTGATCTTTTTGTGCACTGTGTAAAGATTGTTTTTATATTATTCATATACCGATTTCTGGACAGCAGAAATTTGAATGCTTACTGGGCTTTGGTATTGGTATTCATATCTCTAATTATATTTTGTAAACACTCCTACTCTCAGTTCTTGACTTGTTCAATAAAAATCTGATGGCCTGTCACAAAGGAGGAAAGAATAAGCAACAGTTCTGGGGAGAGGTAGGAACTCTGGGAATGAGTCAGTGGCAGATATTTCTAGCTAGATGCAGAGAAAGAAGCAGGCCAATGTTGAAGGATGAGTAACTAACAAGCCTTTTGTCAGAACATGGACTAGTATACATGTATTAATTTAAGTTATAAGAGCTTGTTGGGAACAAGAGGAAGAGAATAAGGTTTAAGTCTATAATCAATAGACCTGAGCCTTGGTGTTTTTATTCAGTTAGGGTATGCATAGTAAATATATATATACACATTTATAATATATACAAACATGCCTTAGTGATAAAATCCTCTGTTGATACGTGAATACCTTATATCTATAATTTAGTTTTTCATGATAGTGCTGCAATAATCATTGATAGGTAAATAACTTTTAGGCATATTTACTTTTAGTCATTTAGTGAGTTTTGAATTATATAACCTGTTAGAAAGAAAAATGTTAATTGCATATATCTGAAAGAAGTCTCTAAAATTTCAAAACGTCAGCTGTTTTGGGGATTTTCTACCAATATCATCATTATCATCATTGTCTCCACAAAGCATTATGTGTAAATCAGTGTCTTAAAATTGTCCCAAAGTTGAGCAACAGATTCAGGGAAAAAATCATTTGAGAGCTTAGTCCCTGAAGTTACACCCACAACATCTGCCCAGGGATCAGGGAAAGTGTATGCGATGCATTTCCTCATAGTATTCTTACATGGACCTGAGCATCCTGCTGCCTTACCCATATACCTTCTCAGTTCTTCCTCTCCAGTTCTTCTCCAGCTGGACTAGGTCCTTATTGCAGAAGTCCTCTTCTCATGAATATGCAAATTACCTGAGTCTATGACAGTAAATACATGGATGTCCACACTCTGAAAACAACATACCTTCAGTGACTTCTCCACAGTCCCTGAGCACACTGACTCTAACCATGGAATAGAGCTTGATCTTTCTCTTCCTCCTCTCAGTAACTTCAGGTAAGCAGCTCACCTTTCCCAAATCTGAAAAGGAGACAGGGCCAGAGATAACAATGACATATACTCTGCCTTTCTCTTCAAGGTATCCACTCCCAGATTCAGCTGCAGCAGTCTGGAGCTGAGCTGCTGAAGCCTGGGATGTCAGTGGAGCTCTCCTGCAAGGCTTCTGGCTACACTTTCACTGACTATGAAATCGACTGGGTGAACCAGACAACCATGCATGGCCTGGAATGGATTGGAGCTATTGCTCCTGGAAGTGGTGGAACTGCCTACAATCAGAACTTCAAGGTCAAGGCAACAGTGACTGCAGACAAATCCTCCAGCACAGCCTACATGGAACTCAGCAGCCTGACCTCCAAGGATACTGCGGTCTATTACTGTGTTAGACACAGTGTTGTAACCACATCCTGAGTGTATCAGAAACTCTGGAGGTGTAGGAAGCTTCCTTGGGACTGAGATGATAGGAAGAATAACCTTTACATTTGCTCAGAAATAGTAATTTTGAGTGTCCATTTTTGCCTCCTCCTCACAGTCCTATTGTGCCTTTGTCATTTTTGTAAAAGGACTTCTATGAAGAAAGTGATGCTGGTTAGGACAAACCTACAGTACACCATACCTTCCCAATCTCTTCATCATTGACCACCTGCATTGACATGTTTCTTACTCCATAAAATAATAAAAAGTAAAGTTGTGATAACACGTGGCAAAAATATCTCTGGATCCTGAGTTGTCTTGTTAATGCTCCCTGTGTGTTTCATTAGAAGTTCTCATCTGTTAGAATGTGAGAAATATTTATATCCAAATGCACAGGCATGTAAATATATTTCATGTAGTTTGGTCAAAATATTATTAAATTATTTTTTATGGAACTCATTTACCATCACATTGTATATACTTGTTCAATTATGTAGGTTCTGAAATTACACATAAACGTTTGATCCCACATTTACTTCCTTCCCAGTCTCATTAGGCATCCCTACAGTTACTAGTCTTTTTAGAACATGGACCTATACTGATCGAGCATCAGGTCTCATAGTCCATTGCATACCTGTTGCTCAGCTTTGTTCTATAGAGTATTTGTGATCTTGAGTGTCTCTCCATCCACATGTGTTTCTTGTGCTTCCTTTTTGGTGATTTTCCTCTGTTTGCTTGTTTTGTTTTATTCCCATTTGTTAGCTTTCCTTTTTTATTATTTTTAGGTTTCAGTTAGATAAAGAAGCAGAGTTGCATTGGGAGAAGATCAGGAATGTGTTGGGGAATGGAAACCCTTAATCAAAAAAAATTAATAATGATAAAAATATAACAGGATTCCAAGAGAACAGAACTTTTTATTTTGTTTTATTTATTTTTTATTGTGTATTTTATGTATTTACATTTCAAATGTTATCCCCTTTCCCAGTTTCCCCTCCAGAAATCCCCTCTCCCACCTCCCCTTCCCCTGCTTCTATGAGGATGCCCTCCTTCCCATGCCCCCACTCCTACTTCATTGCCCTGGCATTCCCTTTAACTGGGGAATTAAACCTTCACAGGACCAAGGGCCTCTCCTACTACTGATGCCAGACAATGCCATCCTCTGCTACACATGTGGCTGTAGCCATGGGTCCCTCTTTGGTTGGTGGTTTAGTCCCTAGTAGCTTTGGGGTGTCTGGTTGTTTACTGTTGTTCTACCTATGGGGTTTCAAAGCCCTTCAGCTCCTTCAGTCCTTTTTCTAACTTCTCTATTGGGGACCTGGTGCTAAGTCCAAAGATAGGCTGTGAGCATCCACCTCTGCATTTGTCAGGCTCTGGCAGAGCTTCTCAGGAGACAGCTACAACACTTCTTAGCATCCACAATATTGTCTAGTTTTGGTGTCTGTATATGGGATCGACCCCAGGTGGGGCAGTCTCGGGATGAATTTTTCCTCTGGTCTCTGTTCTATACTTCGTCCAGTATTTCCTTAAGACTGGAGCCTTTCTTGGTTAAGAATTTGGAGATGAGTGGGTGGACCCATCCCCCAAACAAGAGACTTGTTTAGCCTCTGGATATGATATCTACAGGTTATCCCTCCCCTTTGGAGAGCATTTCAGCTAATCTCATCCTTGTTGGGTCCTGGGAGCCTCTTTCTTTCCTGGCATCTAGTACTTGCTAGTGGCTACCCCCAGTTCACCATGTCTCATTGCGACACACCTCTGTTCAAATTCCTGACCCTGTATATCATCCATTTCTCCTCTCATGCCTGATCCTGACCCTTTTTTCCCCTCTGCATCCTTCCTTCCTCTCCTATTATCCTGGGCATGTTAAAGCACCTGGGAGTGGAGCTTCCTCTGGGTATTGTGGGACTGGATGCAGAGCTAGCACCTAAGGTCTGATTGGGGCACCAGTTCAGACTGGAAGGACATATCCAAACATTTTTTGAGTGTGTATTTGTGTATGTGGTGTGTGAATGTGTGTTTGTGTAAGAAAATATGGTCTAACAGGACTCACATAAGAGGCAATTTATGGCATGAGGCACAGAGCAAGATGAGGGCAGGAGAAACATCAATGCTTAGAGTTCTTTATGTGTACTACATGCAAAACCACAAGGTAATGATCTCTTTATGAGTAAACAGTCATGACCCTTTTATGTTAGACTAATGGTTTCTCTTAGTCCTGCTCCTTCTATACGGCATTCATCAGAGTTATTTTATTCTGAGGACTCTGGTCTTCAGTTAGCTACTCTTTGTGGGGATCAGAGGCCTCCTGCATTTCCTATAACAAACTGGCTCCTCTTGAGTCCAAAAACTTAAGTATATCATCAGAGTGAGCACCTGATGAGGGAATGCAAATCTCTCCTGGCTTTATCCAACCTTGAGTTAAAACTTTGTTGTGAGGACCACAGTGGTTCTTCCTCTTTTGGTTGACTTCTGTTTGTGAGTGTCCCAGGAATTCATAAATGGATACATGTGGGTCTGCATCTGAACTCCAGACTCAGTGTCGTCATTATGTCCTTAGCTGCTCTGGCCAGGTATAGCCTCACAAAGGCAACAAAGATCCTGATCTCTCCTCCTTACATCTTATTACAACTGGGAACTGCTAGAGTTGTATCCAACTACTACTAGAAAAGCAGATGATTTTGAGAGCATCACTGATGATAACATAGAAACAAATTAAATTAAGAGGCTAAGGCGTCAGTCATCATTGTCAGATAATTAAGAGCTGTTTCTCCCTGCATCGGAACCCTGAAAGCCCACTAGTTGCAGTGATATGTTACTGCTGTAGTCAGACTGGGCAACTTCAGTGTGATGGGAAATCTACCTGCAGGTGAGTTCAAGACCAGCAGGGGGCACAATGGGGCCAAGAATCCCTAACAGAGAGAGTGTTTGGTGTATGGTTACCTTTCTTAACTTAAATGTACCTATTGTGATTAGCATGTAAGTTTTCCAAGCTCAAAGACCGTGAAGGTTCTCTGTTAAATATTTCAAAGAATTATATTTTCTTTTTCTTTTTTGTTTTTTTCTTTTTCTTTTATCTTTTCTATATAAACCTGGAGTTCTGAGATCTCTCTGACACTGAGCCACAAGACAGGCAGCATATACATGCTAGTCTACGTCCCCCGACACATATACAGCAGTGGACTGCCTAGTCTGGCCTCAATGGGAGAAGATGCACCTAATCCGCAAGGTACTTGAAACCCATGGGCCCAGAGGGCAGCAATGATTATTCTTTAAAAAATAAAAGTAATAAAAAATAAATATTAAAATCTATACAATGTATTCTGATCACTGATATTATTTCTAAACTTCTGCCAGACACTTCATCACACATTCAACTACTCACCCTTTCATTTTTTCTATAGAAAGATAAAACACATAAAAAGAGTATAAAAAATAATACACACACACACAAAAACCCATAAAAATGCAACTCTGTAACCATGATATATATTCAAAAGACATGTATAACAAAATTAATGCAGAAAACAATGAGAGTAGATATCTACAAAAACATTGTTGAGTTCATTTTGTGTTGGCCTTCTACTGTTATACATGCGTTCAACATTAAATGTGGTTATTAAGACCAATAATGGTCTTCTGGAGAAAGATAGTTTTTCCTTTGGACATGAGTGTCAATTTTTAAAACTTCTTGTTTAAGGGTAAGAACCTTTGGCATGTCCTTCTATCAATACTGGTTCTCCATTTGGATGGAGTCTGTGCATAGCTTGTCCATTCTGTCACAGTTAGGTTGTTGATTTTGGGTCCTTTATATGGAAGGGGTTGGGAGTATGTATATTTTCCATTTTTCTACCCAGACTGTTAGGGCTAGGGAGCAGAGGTACCCTGGCCATGATGATTGCTAGAAACTCTTGTTGGCTTCATTGGCTACTAGGCTGCTCAAAAGCTGGTGTCTTTCATTTGGTGCCTTGCCTGCTTACTTGCTTCTTTCCTTTCTTCTCTGTAAGAGAGCAAGTCTCTCTTGCTTTTGATTGTGTGTAGGATTTTACTAGCTGTCTTGACATCCCTTAGTGAGTTGTAACCTGGAATTGTAAGCCAGATAAGCCTCTCCTCCTGTAATCTGTGTTAATCTGGAGTGTTTTAAAAGCAGCCACAGAAATGAAACTAGAACTAACAGATGATGTTTACTAGTGTGGTACTAGCCTTGGTACAGAAAAAAGAATAGTGAGTCATGTTGACTAAGTGTTAGAGGTAGCAAACATTGGAGTCTTCTTCAGACACTATGATAGAGATTAGTAGGACTATGAAGGGAAAGGTAGAATTTGAAATGGATGCACACAAGAAAAACACCAGGAATGCAGTTTGTATTTTGTGCTTATCATAGCAATGGCAAAAAGTGAAGTCTCAAAATGTCTGGGCCTGGTGAATACAAAGCTTTCAGTTAGCTTTCATTTTTATGTGTTTAAATGTCATTTGTACAAACTTGCAAACATGGGCTGGAGAAACAGATCAGTACTTCAGAGCATTGGCTATTCTTGCATAGGACCTGGTTTGGTTCCAGACACTATCTCTAGTAACTGCTCACAAAGGAAAAGTTACTTTTCTCCAAGGGAGTCTTACTATGTAAAAAAACCACTCTAAAGGGAAATCCCCTTACCCAGAAGTAGATGGCTAACACAAAATGAACTCAATAGTGTTTCTGGAGATATTTTGTTGTTGTTGTTGTAGTTGTTAATTTGTTTTGTCCTATTCTGGTTGCTTTTTGTTACAAAGCATTTCTCACATCTTAAGGAGATGTAGATGAAATTCCTGGTTGCTCTTTGCTGTTATGTTTTCACTAGATGCACCAGGACTTCATGTAATTGTCACATGTGTCTGTCAAATGCCTTCATGTGTTATTTTGTGTTCCAAAGTAGAATCAAATAACAAAACCTGTGGCTTCTTCAATCTTTATTCATTTTGTGAACTGAAATAAATGTTTTGTAAGAGTTATTTATTTCTATGAGCATACTCTAGCTATCTTCAGACACACCATAATTGGGCATCAAAACCTATTACAAATGGTTGGGAACCACCATGTGGTTGCCAGGAATTGAACTCAGGACCTTTGGAAGAGCAGTCAGTGCTTTCAAGTGCTCAGCAATCTCTCCAGCCCTGAAATTGGTTTTATTATGTATTTTGAGCATGTCCACTCAAAGTGCATTGGTGCATATTTGTGAGTGTTTTAGTTATATATTAAAGACATGATGAACACAAATGACCCTATAATCCTGGGTACTCTAAGCTTCTTTAAAATCTACTAAAATGGCACCTGTGTTTATTAGCTGTTTTATGAAACCTTAAAGGGCTAATTTTTTTTATATATATATAAAACAACATTTCTTGGAGTGATAAGATGAAATTTTTATTAAGCTACACAATTCAATTTTGTGTGCAAAAATTTTTGATAAAAAAATCTTTCCAAAATATATTTCCAAGGAAAACTTATTTAAAATTTTATTTGTTAAAAGGTCAATGCCATCTGATGGTCACTGCTGGTAAACCCTGAGGGCGCTCTGCAACTCCAGTGAAGGCCACCTGCAGTATGACCATGAGTGGCTGCTGCACTAAGAGGATGTTTTGGAAGAATGCAGGTCTCTTCCCAAACTATCTTCTTACTCTGGATGGGTGGTAGATCACATCCTACCCAATACCTCATGCCACATGCAAGAGAATGCTCCTTCTTCTGATAATTCACCATCCTCTGGATCTGGTTCAAGCCTGTACCAATCCTCACTACTTAAGTCTCCTGTCAGAAGTACCCCATAACCCCCGTTACCCTCAGCACCAAATGGAACCCAGAGCACACATGATTCCCCATTCACAGAACCTATTGCACTTCAGTTACAAAAAAAAAAACCAAACAACAACAATAAAACACAAAAAAACAAAAAACAAACAAACAAACAAAAAACCCAAAACAAAAAGCCAACCAAGCAAAAAATCAAAAGAACAAACAAAGAAAAAATAAAAACCTAAACCCTTCAAGCTCTATGTGACAAGCCTAGCTTGGCACCTGTACCTTACACAACTGTCTTTGCCTCAGTCACACCAGGTTGCTTTCTGTTTCTTCAACATTCTAAGCTTTAACCTTGAATCTTTACAGTTGCAGTTTCTGTACTCTGGAACATTCTTAGCCCCTTCCCTACCACTATGGCTGACCTCCTCACCTGTCAGAATGGGATTTCTTCACAGGGATCTTATCTGACAATGCTGTACAAAGAAGGAATCAGTGGCTCCTGCTTGGTTTCTCTTTGTCACATTTCTGCTTCTGTCTTCTGAGGGTTTAGTACAGGATACAACTATCCTGATATTTCTTTGTTTATCATTTTCTTCTCCCTCCTTAGCCAAATGATGCTTTCCATCTACAAAGACAGGAATTTTGCATCTTGTTAACATCCTGCCTTCAGCTTGGAATGCCAATTATATGTCGGGGACTGTGTTGGTTTGAATAAGTTTGGCCCCCATGTGTTTGAGTGCTTTGGGGAAGCATTATTAGATGGTAAGGCCTTATTGGTGTAGGTGTGGCCATGGAAGTGGGTTTTGAGTTCTTATATATACACTCTAAAACTCTGTCCAATGTGGAAGATAGTCTCCTGGCTGCCTTCTAATCAAGATACAGAACTCTTAGCCAATCCTCCAGTAGTGAGAGTGCCTGCATGATGCCATGTTTCCTGGCATAATGATAGTGGAGTAAATCTCTGAAACTGCAAGCCAGCCCCATTTAAATGTTTGCCTTTATAAGAGTTATCTTGTCACTATGTCTCTTTACAGCAATAAAACCCTAACTAAGACAGGCAATGTGGATCCAAATACTTGCTGTCCTAGAATTTATATTCTAGCAGCATACAGAAAAAAAAAATTAAAGAAATGAATCATAGCATTTCAAGTTTAAAAAATGGTTCCTATAATAAAGTGCTATGAGGGGATAGATTAAGTCTCAGAGAATGTAGGTGTAGCTGGGTAGTTGTATACAGGTATAATGTCTTAGTTTGGTTTCTATTGCTGTGATAAAGCACCATGACCAGGAACAACTTGGGAAGGAAAGTGTTCATTATCCAGTCAGTTGGGGCAGGAGCTCAAGGCAGAACCTTGGAGGCAGGAACCAATGCAGATGCCAAGGAGGCATGCTGCTTACTGGTTTGCTCCTCATGGCTTGCTCTGTCTGCTTTCTTATAAAACCTAGGATATCTAGCCAAGAGGGTCTCTAAAAACTTAAACATTTCTGTCTTTTGCTATACTATGCTCAGTCTTTTAAAACACAAAAACTTACTATGCTTTTTTGTATGTTTGTGGGCTGGTGTGTACATGTATTCATGCCACAGCACACATGGAGTTTAGAGGACAGCTTAGTGGAGACAGGTCATTTCCGCCACCAATGTGTAAGTTCTGGGGATCCAGCACATTTCATGAGGTTTGTGTAGCAAGTGCACATTTACTCACTGAGCCATCTCACTGGCATCCTATTGCTTCATCTTAATGCTTTTGGGTGACTCTCTGTTCCTGGCATGTTCTCAAGCAAACATTTTCCTTCTGGGGAGTCCCCTGTTTCAACTTTTATTAAACAATTCCCAACCCACAAGTCAACCTTTAGTGTCATCTTAGGCAGAATGAATATTTCCTCCTCTGTGCCTACTACCACTCTATTCTGTCTTTCTTTGCCGAATCTTACCCCACCTGCACATAGCTGATCTTCTTTCATGGATGTTTAAAGACTGCAAACTTGAATGGCAAGCACTGTGATGGTCATCTCTATGTCACCACTGTATTCCTTTGCAGTCTCCTTCTCTGTATTTATTTCATTAAAGTTAAATTTATTTTATTTTTAAATTGTTTTGCCTATATCTATGTGTATGCACCACATGTATGAAATAAAAAGACAGAAGTGAAACTATTCTAGTTAACCTGGGACTGCTGAGTCCCAGAGTTTGCCAGCTGACTTCTCCCCTATTGGACTCCTTAAAAGCATTGCTAAGGATCTGATTTTCATGGGTGTGGTTCATAAAATTCTTTTTGAGGGAATTCTTGGTTAGACTGATAGTGTGGAACCACAGCTTTTAGCAAGGTCCATCTAGTGCTTTCCTCAGAACTAAATGGTTCTTGATATTTTCAGATCTAGGCTGGAAGCTTAGATCTTATGCAAGGTGCTATGAGAAATTACAGAGTGTGCTGTGCAAGTATCAGAGAGCCCCTGTGAAAGACGGGCTGTGAAAAAAGAGGATGCTCTCAGTCTGTTTTAGGAAGATTGGTCTGAGGAAGGAGTAAGATGAGGGGGATGGGTGGGGTATGAGGCAAGGGTTGTCTAACAGGCCTGCATCTGACAGGATTCCTTGGGGATGTGACACAAGAGAGAATTACCTCCATGAGTATAGAGGGGAGGAGGGAGGAAAGATTAGGTAATGGCTTACCTTTTCTTTGTTCCAAATACCTGATTAAAGCAACGTAAGGAAGGAAATGTTTTATTTTAGTGCACAATTTAAAGAGACTGAGAATCTGTCCTGGTGGGGAAAGCATGGCAGTGTATGCTTGAGGCAGTTGGCCATTTTATACCTCTGGTTAGGAAACAGACAGAAATGAACCAAAATGGGCGCTGGCATGTAAAACCTCAAGACCTCTCTCCAAGGACCCACTTTTCTAAGGAAATCTCTATCTCTTAACGATTCCAAAATCTCCAAACCAGTGCCATCAACTCAGGACAAGGTGTTCAAAAATAAATGAGCCCAGAGTGATATTTTACTTTCAACCTGCAGCAGATAAGTCACTCAAATATTGTACAGCACCACGATATCCCCAGCTGGACTCAGGGGAGTCTCCTAGCAAAGGCTGATTCTCAAAGGAATGAATCTCTCATAGGGCAGGCCAGAAGTTTTACTCATGTTTCTGTAAGCCTTTGCCATTGACTGGAAGTATCCCCAAGGGAATGGACTTCATTCACACACTTGATGGGCCCAAAGGGTAGCTGATGGGGCTCTTGTCCTTTTGATTTCTACAGCAAGTGCTCTTGAAAGAGGCTTAAGGGGGTGTCTTTGTGACTGCCCCATAGGAAAGAGCCACCCAAAGAATAATGAAACATTTATTGAAAGCAACTTAGAAGAACAAGTGTGCTTTTCTAGACCAAGGAGGCAGCTGGTATTGGCCAGAGGCTGTCTATTCCCTATCCAAGTTCTTTAGAGAAGGCCTTTTGTCACAGATCTCTCTTCTTTTCCAAAGAGCCTACTGACTTGTCAGACCATATAATGTCACCCTCTTTTTCCTAACCCTTGAACTGCTTTCTATTTCTTCTGACTGCACACATCCTTCCTCCTAGCCTTTTCAGCCTGGTCTGAGCCCTCCCTTTACCTCTTTGCTCAATGTGTACTAAGCCTTGTTCTTCTACTCATTCCAGACCATTGGTCATTCAGCATTTCTATTTTTGACCTGCTAATTTTCATAAAGAGTCTTTCTCACAATGCTCTCTTTTCCCATATTTCTCTTTTTCTTCTCCATTTCTGTTTTTTTTGTTTTTTTTGTAGCACCAGAGATGATTCTCTGGGGAAGGCCAATGTCCCCTCAATCATGGCTTTCTCCATCTCTGTCCATGTATGGGAATCTATGCCTCAGAGGGCTTTGTCCCAGCACAGTCTTAGATTACCCAATCTGATTGTAAAATCTCTGATTATCACACTTGACTAAAATTTCCACAATAGCAGGGTATACATCTGTCTTTGCAGATCAATGCATACCAGGCCCATCACCCACATACATGTGGATTGTAGGTTAGAGCAGAGAATTGAGTTTGCTGTGCTTAACAGTAACTAAGCCATCAGTAGGAATAAAGCAGGCAGCAGTGGTAAGTCTCATCCAACACCAGAAAGCTGAGATCTTGTTTGGAAATCGCTAATATATCTGGCAGGATACTGGGCATTCACAATTTCTGCCTTCTGCTTATGCAAATTGTACATATACACCCAGTGCAGTACACAGTTCCTGGTGTGGTGAGATTATCAGTTGAGTATGGAGTCTATAGGCAGTTTAGCAATGTATCTGTCCATGTTCCCATCCTACCTTCACATCTGGTGCTTTACAGCATCATTCAATCATGTAGCTGGTTTTGGAGTCTCTAGACTCAGGAAATACACAGTAGTTCTTTTTCACCAGAAGTTCAGGAATTCTGGAATCTTTTAGATTTTATCTAAAATCTAAAATCTTTAATACAGAATGCAAGATATATGAAATTATTTTAATATGCATTCTCACTTCCTACAGGTGAGCTCAAAGAACATTTTTGCAGTTTGGCCATGTAAGAAAATGCACTGTACCTTTTCAATATTAAAACAATAACAAGAAACTAGTGGGGTTGGGGTGAGGACATATCCCTGTGGTAGAGCAATTGCCTAGTATATATGAACGTCTGTATTTGATCCTCAGATTGAGACTGCCAGAAGAAAATATAACTTTAAATTATTGACTGAGTGATACTGATTAAACCATATAACAATTGCAGATGTTTATAAATCTTAATTAAAATTTGTTCTATCCAGTAGTGTTGGTTTTGGAAGCAGAGGCAGGAGAAAGCACCTTTATAACCATCACTTGGAAGGCAGAGGCAGGTTGTTCTGAATTT
This sequence comes from Rhynchomys soricoides, assembly GCA_019843965.1. Classification (NCBI taxonomy): domain Eukaryota; kingdom Metazoa; phylum Chordata; class Mammalia; order Rodentia; family Muridae; genus Rhynchomys; species Rhynchomys soricoides. The sequence goes on along the minus strand of JADRCH010007397.1, from coordinate 117,197 downwards.
GAAGCCAGTCTAGTCTACAGAATGAGTTCCATGGTAGTCAGGCTACAAACAAACCTTGTCTTGAACAGAACAAACAAAACTACATTTTAGTATTATATAATTTGTCTCTTCCCCTTCCTCCTTTCAAACTCATCCCATGTTCTCCATTGGTATTAAAATTTAGGTTAGTATTATAGTTCAGAGTTCACAGCTGGGTTAGACCATCATTGCCTTTATCCAATAGCAGCCTGCATAGTACCACATGGCATCATGAGACTCAGCCAGTACAGAGGAATCTCCTAGCATAGACATGATGTCATGTAGCCTGGGTTGGCCTCCAACTTTCTTAGCACAAATGATCTTAAATTAGTGTGGGTCTTGGCTGCTTACCAAATGCTAGAATTACAGATGTGTGCCTTTATACCCAAATATCATCTCAGTTTTAACACAAACTTTTAATGCCTTTGCTTGTGAAAATGGTCCTAGGTGAGCATCAGACATATGAGCCTGGGTCATTGCCTGGATCACCAGCTTTTCCTACATCCTATGTTAGCAAAATTACCTTTGAAGTATCAGAGTAAAATCCAACTGTTTGTTTTTAGGAACAGTATAATTTTGTAAGAAAGACCAATAAGGACCAAATATACATCTTCACTAAATAAACATCAGTGTCTTCTACTAGAGGGTTGGAGAGATGAGAAAGAGTGCCTCCAAACACACTAGAGTCTCTTCTGTGCTTGATACTAGGTCAAATGATAAACACTTTGCCTTTTTACAAGGGAGATAGCAAACTGTTTAACCTGAAGCTTTGAGCTATTTGGTGAAGGTTTTACTTTTCCTCTTGTTCTTCAGTGAGGATGCTGGGGGAATGCACTTGTTGAAGAGGGGAGTGGTGAAGTGTTGCTCTTCCAGAGGATCTGAATTTGAGTCCCAGCACCCACATGGGATGGCTCACCATTGCCTCTAACTCTAGCTCCACAGTATCTAATGTCTTCTGTCTTTTCTGTGGTGTCCTGTATGATATACATTTGCACAGGCACATTACCATGAGCATCAAAACAAAGCATTTAATGTTGTGGTGAAAGAGAGATCTGGATAGGGCCTGGAATGGATTGGGCATATATATCCTGATGACGGTCAGAATAACTACAATCAGATGTTAAAAGGCAGGGCCACATTGACTGCAGAAAAATCCTCCAATACAGCCTATGTGCAACTCAGTAGCCTGACATCTGAGGACTCGGCAGTCTATTACTGTGCAAGACACAGTGGTTTAATGAAATCCTCAGTGTGTCAGAAACACTGGAAGAGCAGGAAGCTGCTCTGGTCCTTAGAAGATGCAGAGGATTAATCTGAAGAGTTGGGTGGAATTGGTCATTCTGAGTGCCTTTTTGTCTGCCTCTCTCCCACAGTTTTATATGGTATTTGTCAAGTTTTCAACATGACATCTGTGAACAAAGTGATTTTTTTTGGGGGGGGGGGGTTGGTTTGAGACAGTGTTTCTCTGTGTAGCCCTGGTTGCCCTGGAACTCACTCTGTAGACCAGGCTGGCCTTGAACTCAGAAATCTGCCTGCCTCTGCCTCCCAAGTGCTGGGATTAAAGGCGTGCGCCACAACTGCCCAGCGAACAAAGTGATTCTAATTTTGTTTAGTGTACCTAGACTTCCTGTTCACTAGTGATGACATCCATTGGTATTTTTCTTCCTTAATCAAACAATATAAAAAGGTGCTGTGATAATGCATAGTGATAAAAATATTTCTGGTATCCAAGAGACTGATTGTTTGGATGGGGTAGCATTGAACAGATTGAATATGAATTTTACCATTAAAAACCACATAAGAACATTTGATCAAATAATAACTTGTCCCATAGTCATAAGTGGCCCGAATATGTGTGGTAAACTCTGGCTGTGTCCTCTAGCAAAAGTCCAAGTCTTTCAGATTATGATGTATGTAAATTAGAATACACAGTCATATAATTCCTGTAAGCTGAACAACTTTTCACAGAACTCTGTGATCAACTCAATATGTGTATATGTTATATGAGACATTTTCTGAGATTATAGATAGATCTTTCATCCAATAATTCCTTTCTTCCCAGTGTTAGCATGCTGACCTAACATAATCTCTCATAGTTGCCCAGTGGATACCTATAGGTCACTTTTTTTCTATAGAGCATTTACCTTTGGACAAATGGGTTATTATCAACCAGCCCATAGACACCTGTGGAACATGGTAATCTCAAGGTTTTATGTAGCAAGATTTCTCTGTAGTCAGAACATTAATTTTGCATGTTCTTGTAGGAGATGATTTTCCTCTTAAAATATGGATGCCATGTGTTTAATATGGATGAAATCTCATTTGGTGAATACAGGAATCCCTTTGGTCAATTTTGTATTAGGCATCATTCAAAACTATTTTGCAAAAGTCATCTTGAAATTCCCAGACAACTCATTCAGCAAAGCTCCCTACAGTGTGCATCCACTGTAGGGATCAGTGTGGCTGTTTCACTTGAAGGAGGGATTAGATCTCCCTCATATCCAACTATGCCACCCTCGAGCATATACACAGAGGACTCTGCATCCTACTAGAGTCACTTGCTCTATCATATTCTTTGATGCTCTTTGGGCTTTAGCCAAAATTGGAAATGGTCTGGAGGTCATCAATGGAAAAATCGGATAAAAAAAGTGTAGAACTAAACTGAAAGTTACAATATACATAGTGAGGACCTAGTGCTGATCTGTGTCTGTCCTATGCTTGCTGCTTCATTCTGTTTTCATCCACGTGATCTTTGCTCAGGTGATTTAGATGGTCTTGTTCTCCTGGTATCCTCCATCCCTTCTGGCTCTTACACTACTTCACCTACATCTTCTGTGGATTTCCCAGAGCTCTGAGGATTGGGATTTGTTGGAGGTTTTCCATTTAGAGCTTTCTGTTCCAATGTCTCTCTTTCTGTGTAAAGTCTAGCATAGGTTTCAGTATTTATTATCATTTACTTTTATGGAAATCCTGATTGTATGAACAAATAGGTCTCTGATTCTTGTCATTTCTCTTGGTACTTTTAACTTTTCTCTATTTCCCTTGTTCAACTTTCCTGTGATGGTTTTTCTTTTTATATTATATTTATTTCTGTAAGCTTGGTTTTTATCTGTGTGCAGGATGTTTTTTTCTAATGGAAGTTAGACAGGGGTTGGTTCCGTGTGATAGTGGAAGGGAGGAACGGGAGTAGTAGAGGTAGGGGGACCTGTGATCTGGATGTATTGTATTAAAAAGGAAAATCAATTTTTAATAAAAGGGTTAAAAGAAAAAGATATTCATACAACCAAACATTACACAGCCGTTAAAATATATGAAATCATGAAATTTGCTCGTAAGTAGATGGAACTAGAGAAAAAGTCTCATCCAGAGTGGAACAACACAGACCTTAAAAGACAACCATGTATATATTTGCTTAATTGTATATGCTAGTTGTTATGTATTTCACAGGCAGGCTACAATCCTTATGACAATAAAGATGAGATATAGAGGGAGAATCCACATGAGAGGGACAGATATATCCATAGGAACAGAAATAGAATACATGTGAATGGATTAAAATGGGAGTGCAGGGAGCTGAGGGTAAGAGAAGAAATATGGAGAGAGAAATCTAAATCTAAGGTCCATTTGAGGGGTTGTATGTAATCCTAATTCAGTAGAAGATACTTAAAATATATACACATATGAAGGGAATCTAAATGGAATCATCTAAAAATGGAAGTCCCAAGTAGACATCTCTCTTCACTGAATAAAAACTCTCCTTCATGGAATGGGTCACAGATAATCAATGTGATAGACAATGGACCACAATGGAAACTCTGAAATCATCCAGTCTACTTCCAAAGCCTTTGGTTTCTTTCCACAAGATGAATGCAAGGCCTTATTCTTGAAGACAACAGCTACACCACATATTAAACTTGAGAAGCTGAGCTGCAATCTACTTGGAGTTTTCACTACTCCTGGCTTGTATTCATGGTACTGGAAGGCATCTGTGTGCTGTCAAAGGAGAAAGATAAACAACAATTCAATTATTTCTTTGATCTCCCATATGATCTCCCTGCAAGTTATGCTGGTGCAATAGTAGCACAAACATTGAGGGTTGAAACAACCCATAACTGATTGGGTTTTAGGATCACACTGTTGGATGGAACTTAGCACTGACCCTGGTTTGTTGGCCAAAAAACTAATACAAGATAGGGCAAGTTTACCAAGAACTACAAGTTAAAACACAAATTTAAATCATAAATTGATTAATCTCAGAAATTTGCTCTGTCAGCAATAGGACAACACTGGTGATAGTAAAGCCATGCCTATATGGTCCCAGGACACTCAAGCCCAAGTTCTCAGCACAAAGATGTCTTGTCTTCTCCCTGAGAAGCAAAGGGCGAGGAATAAGAGGCAAAGACAGGAAAGAAAGAATGAGGGAGAAGGGAAAGGGAACAAGGGACGGGGAGGATTTTTCCCTGAGTGGGACAGAGGAAGAACTTCATCTGCCTAGGAAGGAGAGAGATGTAGCACAGAGGAAAATGGCTGTTTATGAAGGTAAAATGGGATAACCTATGTTAGGATGAGGAGTTTATTTTTAATTAGACATATTAATTAGGATATCCTAAGGGGGCATTAATTGATTGATTGATTTTACATTCCAACTGTGCTCTCTCTTCTTTCCCCCCATAAACAAGTCCCTCCTTTTCCCTTCCTTTCTCCTCTAAGAGGGTAGGTGCACCATTGGATATCCCCTAACCCTGGTCCATCAAGTCTCTGCAGGATTAGGGGCATCATCTCCCACTGAGGCCAGACAAGGGAGTCCAGTTAGGGGAAAAGATTCAAAGACAGATAGCATCTTTAGGGACAGATCTTGTTATTTGGGTACCCACATGAAAATTGAGCTACCAATCTGCTACATATATGCTGGGCATCTTGGTCCAGCCCATGTATGCTCTTTGGTTGGTGTCTCAGTTCCTTGAGCGCCCCTGCAATTATGGAGTGATCCTCATTGCAGATCTCTTAAGATTCAGACCTTTTATCTGGTTGGTCTTTTTCATTTTCTCTAATCACAGTTTTTACTAATTATCCATTCTTGTTAATGCAGGCTTATTTCAGCACTAAGTTCAAAATGATTTGAGCTTCTAAGAGTCAGACAGGTCCTGAGCTACTTCAACATTTTAGTTATTGATATCAACATTCTCAATCCTGTGTACAGTTACTGTGTAAGTCTTTTCACTCTGCTTATTAAACAATGTAGAGTGTGTGATTTACTCTGTAAACACAGGTGCTCTGCTCCAGGTGTAGTGTGATGAAGACAGGAAAGAGCTTGTTATCTCCTGTTTTTACCGTTTTAGAAGTGGGAACTGGTAAAGGTAGATCGAACTGACTCCAAGGAGTAATCTGACTTTGAGAGGGATATTATTGTAATATTGGAACACCTCAAAATTGGTGATACATAAATCATTATCTTCAGGTAAACTAGAGATACTTACCCTTAAGCTGAGCTCTGTGAACACTGAAGCTATAGGGATAATTTATTTTTTAAGCCAGACAGTGCAATTTCAGTGTGAGCCATGTCAAACATTGCAGCCCATGATCAGCAGGGGTCACTATGAGGCCAAGAATCCCCACAGAGAGATGAGCTGTGTGGAGGGGACTCTGTCCTCTGTGGTTTCCTATCTTAAGTGTATTAACTGATCTACCCTGCTGTGATTGACATGTGATGTGTCCATGCTCAAACCCAGTAAAGATTCTTTGTGAAACACTTCACAGACTTATGTTTACTTGTTTTTATTTGCTTTTTGTAATTTTTGAAAAAAAATTATAGAATGTATTCTTGTAATTCATTCTCTCACCCTCAACTTATTCTAACTTTCAACTCACCCAACTACACACTTTTTTTCTTTCTGAAAAAGAAAAAAAGGGGGGGGGATTGAAAGCAAACTAAAACTAAACAAAACAAAGTAAAAACAAGACACAAACACACACACACACAGAGAGAGAGAGAGAGAGAGAGAGAGAGAGAGAGAGAGAGAGAGAGCAGTAAAACCAAAACTCTTTAGCCCTGATAAAAGATAAGTGAGACGAAGGGAATTGAAGAATGTGATATTAGAAAAAATATCTGCAAAAATACCATTGATTTCTTTTTCTTGTTGGCTACCAACTGCTCATCATGTCATCCATAATTAATTGTGCTTAGCATCCCCTATGAACTCCATTGGAGGAAACTAATTTTTTCTTTGTATATTCGTGTCAGTTGCAGAACTTGCTGGTTAGGGATGAGAGCCTATGTCTATTTCCATCTCCTAACTTGGGGATTTTATCTGGATTGACTTGGTTCAGGCTCTGGGCCTGCAGTGACTGGCTCTGTGAATTCATATGTGCATCGGTCCGATTGAGTCTGGGAGACACTCTTTCCTTGGAGTCATCCAAACCCTCTGGCTCTTACAATCTTCTCAATCTTAAAAATGCTTCTTGCTATTTTTATCTCTGTTTTACTCTATCATGTTTGTAAATTTCTCATACTTTACTGCCCCAATTCGAGTCGCTCTGCTTCTACAATTTAGTATACCAAACAAAATATTCAGATCTTGGAACACATATGAGTGAGTATATAAAGCACTTGTCTTACGAACATAGGTGAAATTTTCTGTATATTTTTCCAGGTCCATGGAGACACTCATAGATTACATTATTTATGTTTTACAACTAATATTCCTTTTTCTATTTGTACCATTTTCTCATTTTTTTAATGCTTTTTTGTAGATCTGGGATGATTCCTTCCTCTAGCTTCTGTGAATAGAGCATGAATAACATGCTGTGAATAAATATGTATGTGTAAGTGTCTGAATAATAAGGTGTAGAGTCTTTTGAGTTCATGTTTTGGAGGAATATTTCAGGAACACAACATAATTTTATTCATTACTTTTTGGTGAATTTTTATAGGAAAGACTTTATCCCTGGTAGGTGTGCTCAAAATCCAATGTTTAAAGTTGATATAGACCCTAGTAGACCTCAGTCATAGTGCTAATGGTCATGTTGTCAAGCTGCCTTATAAACATTTATGTTTATACCTAGGATATTTTATGAGCCTGATCACAGAAGCTCACATGTGCAGTATATAAAGATTGATGCAGACATTCATGAGTAGTCAGAGTGTTGAGAATGATTTACAGAGTACTTGGCCTCAAATGAGTCAATGATACCAACCTCTCACCCCAAAATCAAGGGCCATCATAATCAGGGAAAAGAAATTGTAAGATACAGAGAATAAGGTCAAAGGAGACCAAAAATTCTGTTTCCATGTATCTAACTGTTTTTAGTGTACACAGGAACTCTCAGTAGTTATAGTTACCAGCAAAAAGCACACACACATAAAACCAGTGACCATTACCACGTGAGAGATCTCAAAATGAGTGAGTAGGTAAAGATGTCTACTGACAAGATTAACAATATCAGTTAAATCCCTTAGAATTGAATTATGTAAGTCATCCACTCAGTTTAATATATCCACCAGGAGCATGTGTACTCAGAACTCACCACTAAAAGTAAAATAAAAATTAAACATCATTACAGTATGGATGTGTAGGAATACTTGAGGACTCACAGCAAGCTGAAGGTCTTTTGACATTTGATAGCTGATAAATAAAATATATTCACTTTTTTGGGGGGAAGTTTTCTGGAAATTAACTATTTACTTGTGATGACCATATCTATGTGTTTTTATGTAGCACTAGTTAAACTCCTGGTGTTATTTGTTAATGAAACTGAGGAAGTAGGATGTTGGGAAAGAGACTTATTGTAAGGTTCCAAGAGGAACCACGGGGGCCTAGTGGTGGTAGATTGTGGTAAGAGTCCTCAGAGTGGTGGTAGATCATAGCATATTTCATATATGATTAAAAATTTCAAAGAATAAAAATCCGTATGAAATATAGAAATAGCAGATTTACTTATGTACAGAGTGTTTATGTGAATTTTGTACACTGTGCTTGTTTCTCCTGTCTCCTCTCATCCCTCCTATTTTCCCTTTATTCTGCTAGAGAATTTCACTGATACAATATCATGTATTTGCATAAATAGTTGTATATAATTATGAAATATTAAGAGCTGCTAATGAGAGTCTCATTTAAGGTCTGTGATTTTGAAATTGTATTCATTAATACAGTTATCTCTAATTACTTTCTTTTTTCCAAAAGCAATGCAAATTTCTTATTTATTTCTGGTCAACAATTATACATATATTTATACATTTATATATATATATATATTATATATGACTTTGTCTTACTGATAAAATCATTTCTTGATCACATCTATAGCTTTTCCTATAATTTAGTTATTGATAATCCTCCTGTAACAATCATTGATAGGTAAATACTTTTGAAGCACATTTATTTTTAGTTATTTTATTAGGGTTTGAAGCATATAACCTGTTGGAAAGGCAAATATTAATTGCATATATGAGAAAGAAGACTCTAAAACTATAGAAATTAGCAGTTTTGGGAATTTTCCATCATTATCTTCTTCTTCTTCTTCTTCTTCTTCTTCTTCTTCTTCTTCTTCTTCTTCTTCTTCTTCTTCTTCTTCTTTTATCATCATCACCATAATCATGACCACCATCAACATCTTCTTTATCATGATCATCATCTCATCATCATCATCGTTATCATCACAAAGCACTATCTGTAAATCAAAGTGTTAACATATCCCAGAATGGAGCAACAGACCTAGGCCAAAAATCGATTGACAGCTTAATCCCTGTAGTTACAACCATAACAGCAGTCCAAGGCTCACAGAAAGTGTATGGGATGCATTTCCTTGGAGAGGAATAGGATTTGGACCTGAGCATCCTGCTGCCTGTTCCATGTGCCTTTTGAGTTCTTCCTCTCCATTTCTTCTCCAGCTGGACTAGGTTCTTATGTAAGAAACTCCCTGCTCATGAATATGCAAATTACCTGAATATATGGTGGTAAATACAGGGATGTCTACACCCTGAAAACAACCTATGATCAGTGTCCTCTCCACGGTCCCTGAACACAGTGACTCGAATCATGGAATGGAGCTTGATCTTTCTCTTCCTCCTGTCAGTAACTGCAGGTAAGGGGCTCAGCCTTTCCAAATCTGAAGAGAAGACAGGACCTGAGATGACACTGACATCTACTCTGCCTTTCTCTCCAAAGGTATCCACTCGCAGGTTCAGCTGCAGCAGTCTGGAGCTGAGCTGGTGAAACCTGGGGCCACAGTGAAGCTGTCCTGCAAGGCTCTGGCTACACCTTCCCTTACTATCTCATGTACTGGGTGAAGCAGAGGCCTGGACAGGGCCTGGAATGGATTGGATATGTTTATCCTTTAAATGGTAACACTAAGTACAATGAGAAATTCAAAGGCAAGGCCACCTTGACTGCCGACAAATCCTCCAGCACAGCCTACATGCAACTCAGCAGCCTGACATCTGAGGACACTGCGATCTATTTCTGTGCTAGACACAGTGTTGTAACCGCATCCTGAGTGTGTCAGAACCCTGGAGGAGCAGGAAGCTGCCCTGGGACTGAGATGACAGAAAGACTAACCTTTAGGCTTGCTCAGAAATAGTAATTTTGAGTGTCCATTTATTGCCTCCTCCTCACAATCCTATAGTGCATTTGTCATCTTTGTAAAAGGACTTCTATGAATAAATTGATGCTAATTTATGATAAACCAACAGTAAACTGAACCTTATCATTCCACCAGTGACCACCTCCATTGACATGTTTCTTATTCAATAAAACAATAAAAAGGTTATCATGCATGATAAGGTGATGCATGATAAAAATATCACTGGATCCTGAGAGACCAGAACTTTTTGAAATTTTTGGGAATAATGTATTATATGAACTTGATCTATAAAATCCTAATCACTAACATCTGCAAACAAATACTCCTTCATAGTCTGAATTAATAAGTGACCTCAGGTATGTTGTTATTCAACAGAATTTCCAGTCTCATAGGATGTGAGAAATATATCAGAATGCAAAGTCATGTAAATATAATTCCTAAAGGTTGGTGGACATATTATTAAATCGCTTTTCATAGAAACCTTTACAAACAGTGTATATACTTGTCAACTGAGGTAGGTTCTGAGATTATACATAAGTGTTTGCTCCCATATTTACTTCATTTGCAGGCTCAGTAATTATCTCTTCAGTCATTAGCCTTTTTAGAAAATGGACCTACACTGATACAGCATCAAATCTCATCATCCCTTGCATACCTGTTGCCTAGCTTTTTTCTATAGAGTATTTGTGATCATGTGTCTCTGCATCCACATGTGTTTCTTGTGTTTTGTTTTCAGTGATTATTCTTCTGTTTGTTTGTTTTGTCCTATTACCATTTATTTGCTTTTCCTTCATTTCATTTTGTTTTTCTTTTTCATTATGTTTAGGTTCTGTTTGCTTTCTAATTAGATAATGAAACACAATTAAGCTGGGAGAAGATTGGAAAGGTGTTGGGGAAGGGAAATCAGTATTCAGAATATATTGCATGAAGAAATGTATTTTCAATAAATATAGAAAAAAAGAACTTTAAAAATTTAACAAATAAATAGTTCTGGTTAAATCTTTGCTGTGTAAGTATCCCATATGCACAAGTACCCATCTTTTTAGGTCTCATGTCCTTTTAAATTGTTCACAGTAAATCAATTGCCAGGTGTGAAAAGATGTAAGGATAACACATGTGTAAAATGTATAATTCTAAGATGAAGTGAAATACATAAGTAAAATGTATGGGTCTTAACATCTCTCTCTCTCTGTCTCTCTCTCTCTCTCTCTCTCTCTCTCTCTCTCTGTCTGTTTGTCTCTCTTTCTCTCTCTCTACTTTTAGTAATGATCTTTTCCATTATTAATCTCTAAATGCACAGAGCAGTTTCTACTAGTATATCTTTTATTTCTTGAGGTTGTTCTTGCAGGTGTCCTAGCTGGAAACAGAGCATGGCAGGAGATGAGAATGTGAACATTGTACAGATTGACTTTGTCAAGGTGGATCAGACTTTGGTGAGTTTATTATATGTTTATATATGCACAGGCAGTTTATTATATGTATGTTTCAACACAATAGACGTTGTAAAAGGGTCTCCAGGAAATAATCATTTTCATAATCATTCCAAATCCCATTGCCCAATAAAGCTTAAGGTGTGTCTTTATAGACCATAGTTTATGAAGTACTTGTACCCATGAGGGGGGGTTCTTTTGATAATGTCCAGAGTCCAGTGTACTCTCTGATCAACAGCATACAGATCAGGAGGACATGAATATATGTGACACTTCCCATAAGGATGGCTAAAAGTCTAAAGCAGGAAGGGTCTGGAATTTCCATTCTGTTTAATTAGGGTGAATTCTGTCCTTACAGATAGCAAAAGGATCAAGAGGTTATTAAGAACATTCATTCTCAGCTTTCTGGATGAAGTATAGGTATTTGATTTTATCTTCTTCCTTCAGAAGACATCCCTGTGTGATTAAAATTTATGGTTCTCTTAGTGATTCTCTGTGAGTTAAGGTCCTTTTGCCCTCTAGAATTTTTATGTCAATGTCACTAATAATATTGATAAATATTTGTTGTCATATGTCAATGAAAGAAAAACATCAAAATAAAGTAGTTGTACAGAACCTGAGGGGTGGTGCAGAGAGCTGTGTTTCTTGACTCTACAGAGTATGCATTTTTCTCTGTTACCCCTTTGAAAGATGAAGAACCATCTCCTATGTTAGTTAGGCCTTATCTTTAAAGACGCAAAACCTGAAGCAAGTTACTGTTGTTAGTTCCTAAAGTCCATGCTATACTCTTGGAAATGCTGAATAAACATAAATGACAAAATTTGAAGGTCCTTTCAGTCATCATGAAGACAGGTTATTCTATAGTCTAATAAATCCCTCAATTGGAAAATTAGAAATTTCTGGTAACTCTAGCCAAGCAAGTGAAATACCTGTGTGATAAAAATCTTCAAGTTTTTAAACAAAAAAATTAAGAAGATATCAAAAGATAGAAATATCCCCCATGCTCCCAGATTGGTAAGGTTTCATAGTAAAAATGAACATTCTACCAAAAGCAGTCTACAGAGTCATTGTAACACACATCAAAATTTCAATACAATTCTTTACTGATCTTGAACGGGCAAGACTCAACTTCATATAGAAAATCTGCAAAATCCTAGATAGCTAAAACTGTCCTGTTTAATAAAGGAACATCTGGAGATATCAGCATCCCTTATTTCAAAGTGCACTATAGATCAGTAGTAATAAAATCATCAGGGTACTGGGATAAAACAAGAAAGGTTAATAAGCAGAAGCAAATAAGAATACCAGACACAAATCCACACATCTATGTACACCTCCTTTTTGATAAAGCAGTTAGAAATACACAATTAAAGAACAAAAGCATCTTCAACAAATGATGTTGGTTTAACTAAATTTGTGTATATAGAATTATGCAAATAGATCCATAACTGTTCCCATGTACAATACTAAAGACAAACTGGATCAAACACCTCAATATGAAGCCAGATATCCTGAGCTTACAGGAAAGAATGTGAATATATCAAGACATATAACAACAAAATAAGTCAGAGAGAAATTAAGCTAAGGTGTATGGAACTTGAAATAGGTCATTTGTATTGTTAATATAGCTCTTAATTTCTTCTCCCTGACTTCAATAAATTTAAGATCATCCCCTAAGGACTCATTTACCAGAGTCAAAAGTTTGACTCTTAGCTTCTCAAAGGACCCAGTTTTTTAAGCATGAATTTCCCATTGACATGTATGCATAAGAAAGACAGTGTTAGCATTAAGGGCTACTTTTGAAACTTGTGGGGTGAGGGTATTTTTTCATGAATCTGAGCTGAGCACAGTGTTTTCAGCTGCCATCAATTGCTTCCTGGAAAAGAAGTGCATGTTTGTGTTCTTCCTCTGTCTTCTAATTTATTTTTTTAATTTCTTTTTTTGTTTGTTTGTTTGTTTTTTGTTTTTTGTTTTTCGAGACAGGGTTTCTCTGTGTAGCCCTGGCTGTCCTGGAACTCACTCTGTAGACCAGGCTGGCCTTGAACTCAAAAATCCGCATGTCTTTGCCTCCCAAGTGCTGGGATTAAAGGCGTGCGCCACCACTACTTGGCTATTTTTTTAATTTCTAAGAATAAATATAGTTATATCGAAAAGAAAAAACAAACAAACAAACAAAAAAACCAGGAGGGAATGTGGGGAATAGCTTAGAACTCCGTGGTACAGGAGACAACATCCCAAACACATCAGTAGCACAGGTACTAAGAGTCACACTCAATAAATAAAACTTAATGAAACTGAAAATGTTCTATAAGTCAAATAACACCATCAATAGGACAGAACAGTATCTAGGAGAATGGTAAAAGATTTTCACCAAGTGCACATGTGACATAAGGCTGATATCCAAAATACATACTCAAGAAACTTGATGTCAACAAACCAAATAATCTAATTTAAACATGGGTTGTAGGTCTAAACAGAATTCTTAACAAAGCAATCACTAATGGCAGAGAAGCAGTTAAAGGAATGTTACGCTTCCTTAACCAACAGTGAAATGCAAATCAAAATGAGTCTGGGATCCATCTTACAGATGTGAGATTGGCTAAGGTCAAAATCACAAATGACATCTATTGCTGGCGAGGATGTGGAGCAAATGAACACTCCTCCATTGCTGGTAGGAGTTGCATATTTTATGGCCATTCTGGCACATACATTTATATGAAAATAACCACTACAATTAAATATCCTTTGTTAATTAATATTTCACATATGTATTTCATTCATTAACAATAGACTTTTTGAAACCACAAACATCAATTGTATATCCATTTACAAGAATGACTCAAAGTTTCTAACATGAGGTATCACACATCCATTTATTATCATTACTATCAACAGCATATGCAAATCTATATGTAAATTATTCCAATGATAGGATGGTTTCCTCAGCTGGAAATATGATTTTGACTTGGTAGTAAAGTCCTTGATGTTCCATTCACACAGATGAGTACATGCAGACCTTCTGGGCAAGTGTTGGTGACCCAGTTCCATGGTGTCCTTCAGTGCCATGTGAAACCCTTAGCTCAGGGAATAGAAAGAGGGAGAAGCTGGGTATTTTGCATCATCTAGCCTTCATTACATTTTGGTTTTCATCATTCTTTTTTGTGCATTATAAAGTTTTAAATCAAATTTGTAATATCAAACCCTTGTGTAATTTTTGTGACTTGTAAAGAAGAAAGTAACTTAAACTGTCCTTATGCATGCCCAGAATCCTGAAGATAGAGAAGAAATGATGTCTTCACATCGACACCATATCACTGTTCCTTATATATATGAATTTAGACAACCTTTGCTATAACGTCCCGATTCTAAGACTGCTTTTATCTGTACACAATTTTGTGGATCTCCTAGTATCAGTTTTATCATTGTCCTGCCTTGTGTTTAAGGTATGAGAATCCTTCAGTCTTGTGTAGTGTCCAAGATTAATGTACCACATCTATCTTAGTTTTCATATTTACTTGCTGAACATTTCATTATCTGATTATGAACCAACTCCAATGTTGTATTTAATATTTGAGGTTATTGTGTGAATTACTGAGATTCATGATGATTACTTGAATGGATACTCTTGTTTTCCTGCTTTCAAAACTCAAATACTAATGGCTGGATTATATTTCATGCCCTCAGGTTAGCTCTTGTTCATAATAGCCAACTTGACACATCATGTAAACCTATGTCTGGTTAATGCTATACTCTGTGCAAATCTTAGATCCCATATTTCACCCCATCAATATATAACATGTTTTCCACATAAAAAAAAATTTCATCATTTTCAATCCAAGTGCTCACGAATTTCTAAAGGATGAATGGATAGGTCCGTTTTGTCTAACAATTGTTTCCACTGCACAGCTTTTCCTGTCACATGTCATTGTGATAAACATGGAGACCCAGTCATGCCTACAGCACTGGTTAGAAATGCATTAAATAAACTTGAGTATATTTGAGGTATGGAATTTTAAACACTCTAAAATCTGTTCAGTGAAATTTTTGATTAAATTTCCATGATATTTTATAATTTTTTAAGAATTCAATGCGTATAGGCTTTTATAGTAGGATCTGATGATTTTTTTTAATTCCTTCATAATCTGTTTTTATATCTCCCTTTTCATTTCTAATTTTGTTAATTTGGATACTGTCTCTGTGCCCTCTGGTTAGTCTGGCTAAGGGTTTATCTATCATGTTGATTTTCTCAAAGAACCAGCTCCTGGTTTTGTTGATTCTTTGTATACTTCTTTTAGTTTCCACTTGGTTGATTTCAACCCTTAATTCGATTATTTCCTGTCTTCTATTACTCTTGGGTGTATTAGCTTCTTTTTGTTCTAGAACGTTCAGGTATGCTGTTAAGCTGCTAGTGTATGCTCTCTCCAGTTTCTTTTTGGAAGCATTCAGAGTTTTCCTCTTAACACTGCTTTCATTGTGTGCCATAGGTTTTGGTATGATGTACTTTCATTTTCATTAAATTCTAGGAAGTCTATAATTTCTTTCTATCTTTCTTCCTTGACCAAGTTATCATTGAGTAGAGCATCTGGAGGAAATGGACAAGTTTCTAGACAGATACCAATTACCAAAGTTAAAGAAGGATCAGATAAACCATCTAAACAGTCCCATAACCCCTAAAGAAATGGAAGCAGTCATTAAAAGTCTCCCAACCAAGAAAAGCACAGGACCAGATGGGTTCTGTGCAGAATTCTATCAGACCTTCAAAGATGACGTAATCTCAATACCCTTCCATTTATTCCACAAAATAGAAACAGAAGGAACACTACCCAATTCGTTCTATGAAACCACAGGTACATTGATACCAAAACCCCACAAAGATGCAACAATAAAAGAAAACTTTAGACCAATTTCCCTTATGAATATCTATGCAAAAATACTCAATAAAATTCTTGCAAACCAAATCAAAGAACACATCAAAATGATCATTTACCATGATCACGTAGGCTTCATCCCAGGGATGAAGGGATGGTTCAATACCTGGAAATCTATCAATGTAATCCATTACATAAATAAACTCAAACAAAAAAACCAAATGGTCATTTCATTAGATGCTGAAAAAGCATTTGACAAAGTTCAACATCCCTTCATGATAAAAGTCTTGGAAAGATCAGGAATTCAGGGAGCATAACTAAATATAGTAAAAGCAATATATAGTAAACCAGTGGCCAACATCAAACTAAATGGAGAGAAATTTGAAGCAATCCCACTAAAATCAGGAACTAGGCAAGGCTGCCCTTTCTCTCCCTATCTATTCAATATAGTACTTGAAGTTCTAGCTAAAGCAATCAGACAACAAAAGGAGGTTAAAGGGATACAAATTGGAAAGGAAAAATTCAAAATAACACTATTTACAGATGATATGATGGTATACTTAAGTGACCCAAAAACTCCACCACAGATCTGCTACAGCTGATAAACACTTTCAGCAAAGTGACTGGATACAAAATTAACTCAAAATCAGTAGCCTTCCTATACTCAAAAGATAAACAGGCTGAGAAAGAAGTTAGGGAAATGACACCCTTCACAATTGTCACAAACAATATAAAATATCTTGGTGTGATTCTAACCAAATAAGTGAAAGATCTGTATGAGAAGAACTTCAAGTCTCTGAAGAAAGAACTCGAAGAAGACCTCAGAAGATGGAAAGATCTCCCATGCTCATGGATTGATATAGTTAAAATGGCCATCTTGCCAAAAGCAGTCTACTGATTCAACACAATCCCCATCAAAATCCCAACTCAATTCTTCATAGACCTAGAAAGAGCAATTCTCAAATTCATATGAAATAACAGAAAACCCAGGATAGAAAGAACTATTCTCAACAATAAAAGGAATTCTGGGGGAATCAGGCTCCCTGACTTTATGATATACTATTCAAGCAGTAGTGATAAAAACTGCATGGTATTAGTATAGTGACAGGCAGGTAGGTTAATGGAATAGAATTGAAGGCCCAGAAATGAACCCACACACTTATGGTCATTTGATCTCTGTCAAAGGTGCTAAAACCATCCAGTGGAAAAAAGATAGCATCTTCAACAAATGGTACTGGTTCAACTGGCAGTCTACATGTAGAAGATTGAGAATTGATCCATTCCTATCTCCCTGTACAAAGCTTAAGTCCAAGTAGATCAAAGACCTCCACATAAAACCAGATACACTGAATCTAATAGAAGAGATAGTGGGGAAGAGTCTCCAACACATGGGCACAGGGGAAAAGTTCCTAAACAGAACATCAGTGGCTTATGCTCTAAAATCAAGAATAGACAGATGGGACCTCATAAAATTACAAAGCTTCTGTAAGGCAAAGGACACTGTAAATAGGACAAAATGGCAACCTACAGATTCCAAAAAGATCTTTACCAATCCTACGTCTGATAGAGGGGTAATATCCAATGTATACAAAGAACTCATGAAGCTAGACTCCAGTGATCCAAACAACCCTATCAAAAAATGGGGAAGAGAGCTAAACAGAAAATTCTCAACTGAGGAATCTCAAATGGCTGAGAAGCACCTAAAGAAATGTTCAACATCCTTAGTCATTAGTGAAATGCAAATCAAAACAACCCTGAGATTTTACCTCACACCAGTCAGAATGGCTAAGATCAAAAACTCAGGTGACAGCAAATGTTAGTGAGGATGTGGAGAAAGAGGAACACTCCTCAATTGCTGGTGGGAATGCAAGCTGATACAAACTCTCTGGAAATCAATTTGGTGAACTCTCAGAAAAATGAACATACTACTACCTGAGGACCCAGCTATTCCATTCCTGGGCATATACCCATAAGATGTTCCAATATGTAACAAAGACACATGTTTCACTATGTTCATAGCAGCCATATTTATAATAGCCAGAAACTGGAATCAACCCAGTTGTCCCTCAACAGAGGAATGGATACAGAAAATGTGGCACATTTACACAATGGAATACTACTTAGCTATTAAAAAAATAACTTCATAAAATTTGGAGACAAATGGATGGAACTTGAAAATATCATCCTGAGCAAGGTAATGCAGTCACCAAAGAATGGACAGGGTATGTGCTCACTGTTACGTGGTTATTAGCCCAAATGTTCAAAATACCCAAGAGTCATTTCACAGCAACAGTAGGGCTGAGTGTGAGGTCCCAGATGGAGGACTTGGAGAAGGGACTGAAGGAGCTGAGGGAGTTTGCCTTCCCAAGGAGGCAGCAACAGTGGCAACTGGCCTGACCCCTCAATACTCCTAAAGACTGATCCAACAACCAAAGAATATACATGGAGGGACCCATGGTGCTGGCCACATATGCGGCAGAGGAGGGTCTTGTTAGCCATCAGGGGGAGTAGAGGCCTTTGGGCCTGAGGGTGTTAGATCCCCCAGTATAGGAGAATGCCAAGGAGAGAAGACGAGAGTGGGTGGGTGAGTGGGTAGGAGACTTACTCCATATGGGCAGGTGGATGGGGGAGGAAATGGGGAGGTTCCAAAGGGGAGATCTGGAAAGGGGGAAACATTTGAAATGTAAATAATGTATGAAAATAAAGTAAAAAAAAACCCCAAACAAACAAACAAACAAGACTTCAATGGCAGGGTGCTTAACATCTATATTTATATTACATTGTTAGAATAAATTTATGGAATACACAAAAATATTTAATTTTTGTAAAACATAGTCCATACTTATTCTCAGACTTT
This sequence comes from Rhynchomys soricoides, assembly GCA_019843965.1. Classification (NCBI taxonomy): domain Eukaryota; kingdom Metazoa; phylum Chordata; class Mammalia; order Rodentia; family Muridae; genus Rhynchomys; species Rhynchomys soricoides. The sequence goes on along the minus strand of JADRCH010007397.1, from coordinate 98,445 downwards.
TAATCTTAGATCAAGAACTACTTCATGCATATGTGAAAAATTCAGGAAAATAATCTTCACCCATTGCATGTTATATCACAGACTTAAATCAATGTCATACTTTTATGCAGTCCATGTGCAATGCATCAGAAATGTAACATCCATGTTCCTGGTTAGATATGTTCTCTCTCAGAAGAGCATGTTGTCTGCATTGCCCTTATTCAGGATCAGCAGTTCTTTTATTTCTGGCCCTTTGGACACTTAATTCAAACCTGAAAACTTAGCTAGATTCCAGTATCATTCCATGATCTTTTGCTTCTTGTAGGCCCTTCCAATTGCCTGACTTTGATGAGGACATTTGTGAGATATTTGAATCTCATAGAGGGAATTTCAGATATTCTCAAATATTCTGTAATTTCAGTCATATAATTCTATCAGAGAAGAAAAGTCCCTGTAATGTTTATAACCCCGGGGAAAGGAAAAGGAAAAGGAACCCAAATGCTAGTGCCAGTCTTATTTCCCATCCTACTCTAAGGTTTCAGGGCCTCAGCTGGTACTCAGCATTCTGGGTTTACTTTCTTTTTACAGTGTTACTACAACTTTGTCTCAAGATCATATTTTATGCTTTATACATAACCTGATATCTTTATCTTCCAATGTTTTTAAAAATAAACATATTTTATTAATAAAAATGAGTTGTTTTGATGCATCTTTCATTGAACAAATCAGTAGTTCACACAAGCTTATTTCTATATATTCAATCAAGTTCCTACCAAAAATTCACTATGAAAATGGTCCAAATTTAGGAAATTAATATTATGCCTATGTTATAAAACATTATTAGTGACAGAACCAATGGAAAATACATTGTACTTTAACATTTCTGAAGCAATGAAGAAATTCCCAGTGTGTAACTTCCAGCATCTTCTGCCCACTGTGCTGTCCCCCAGGATAGTCAATATCTGATAGAACTGAACAATCAGACAATGTTTCTCTCCTTTTAAAATTGTCACAAATAGAGGACAGTACAAAGATGAAGTCACTGGCTACTGAGTAAACAGAAAGAATGTGAGGCAGGATATTGACAGATAAGTAAATTAAATGAAACATCACTGTCTTCCATTGAATTATAGCATTCACAGCTACCAGCTTGACAGTGACACTTACTCTTACATTCTGAAGAATTCTATACTATCACGTTTGTGTGTGTGTGTGTGTGTGTGTGTGTGTGTGTGTGTGTGTGTGTATGAAAATATGTTCTGACAAAACTCACATAGGAGGTTATCTCTGCCATCAGGCACAGAGCAAGATGAAGGCAAGAGAAACATTAATGCTTTGATTTCTTTGTGTGTCCTGCCTGCAAAAACACAAGTTAATGATCCCTGAATGACTGAAGAGAATCATGACCCTTTAAGTTAGACTAATGGTGTATCTCAGTCTTGCTCCTTCTATACAGCAATCATCAGAAGTGTTTTATTTTGAGGATTTTGGTATTTAATTAGCTAATTTCCATGGTGATCAGAGGTGAGCTCTTTGAAGACTCCTGGGCTTCCTATTATAAATTAGTTTCTCCTGAGTCCTAAAACTTAAGTACACCATCAGAGTGAGCACCAGATGAGGGAATGCAAACCTCTCCTGGTGCTACTCAACTTTAGGTTAAAAAGCCAGTGGTGAGCCTCCATATTCACGTGTGTAGAGATGTGGACAGGCTTGTTTCCTCATTCCTACTGCTGATTGTCCCTGTATATGAGTGACAAGGTATGTCAGAAAGTCTTAAGGAGAAACAAGTCATGGAGCTGAGAAGACAGGGAGGAGTAGCCTGTAAACTTGCTCAAAATTGTGGTTAAGTATTGAAGAAGGGAAAGAGAGGCTTAAAAATTAATTCTTATTACATAAGGAAATTTCATAGTGACCTTGCATGAAAGATTCAGAGAGAAAGAAAATTAAATTAGTGAACTTGTTTCATGTATTCATGTGTTGGGGTAATCATTTTGTGCACTGTGTAAAGATTGTTTTTGATATTTGTATACTGATTTCTGAAGGGCAGAAATTTGAATGCCCAACAGTCTTTGTTATTGTTAATCGTATCTCTAAATGTATTTCATAAAAATTTCTTTTCTCAGCTCTTGACTGGTTTAATAAAAATATGATGGCTTGTCACAAAGGAGGAGAGAATAGACAGGACTTCAAGGGAGTGATAGAAACTCTGGGAAAGGTTCAGGAGTAGATTATGCTAGCCAGATGCAGAGAAAGAAGCAAACTAGAGATAAAGGTGGCGTAACTAGTAAGATATTTGGGAGAACATAGATTAATACAGATGGATTAATTAAAGTTGTAAGAGCTAGTTGGGAACAAGAGTAAGAGAAGACTTAAATCTTTAATCAATAAACAGTAATCTCTGTTTTTATTCAGAGCTAGGGTATGTATAGTAAAGCTATATTATAAAAATGTTGGTATCAATGTGAGCACATATGTCTACTCTAATTGTGTCAATAACTTTGGAGCAAAAGTGTTTCATCATACAGTTAATCAATATCTAATGCTGAGGGTGTGACCAACATTGCTGTTAAAACACTCTTTTGTTTTGCTTTGATTTTCAAGGCAGGGTTTCTCTGTATAAACCTGGATGTCCTGGACTCTCTCTGTAGACAAGGTTATTATCTAACTCAGAGATCCATGTGTCTCTACTTTCCAAATCTTGGGATTAAAGGTATTTCCCAGCACCATCTGGGTATGTTGAAATACTCTAAAAATACTTTTTTTTTCCATCCCAGGTCCTTTCATAAAATTTTGGATGCCTGGCAAGGTACAGAGATATGTATTGATTACTAATTCCAAATTCATACTCTTCCCCATTTGCAAAATTCTGTCCTCTAATTACATGACTGTTACAGAACATGAACCACAATGATACAAGACCAATTTTACAGTTTTTGAGATAATGGGTGTGACAGTCATCCTCACTTCCTTGTTGAGGACTGTTTAGTAATTCCAGATGGTGATTGAGGCCATTGTCCTAGATGAATGAGCTGCAGAATTTGTCAGTAAGTCACATCAGAGGTAAGTTACAGACTGAACATTGTAGAGATTCCCTAAAATATCTATAAAGTGGATATTTCTTCATTCAATATGTCTGACAACTACGGATACCGTGGTCTACCAAACTTTGCAGGAATCAGAGTGAGAAGATGTGAACCAGTTTCCAGAAACAATCCTCTCTGCAAAGGGATCTAGAATAGTGAAATCATGCCCAATCCTTAAAGTGGTGTTAAGAATCATCTAATAGAGACAGTTCTGAAAATAAATGCTGGGGGTTTGTCATCAATGAAAATAGGGTCAAAGCAGGGACGATGGGAAAAATCATTCACACTGAAAGGGGAAAAAAGTACAAAGCTATAAATCACTATGTCCATTTATTGAAGGAAAGCTCCTGCATAAACTTTGCACTAGATCAGCAAGTAATATGATCCTCACATTAGTTTAATGTAGGAGAATTAGCTTATATTATTTATTTACAATCTTATGGAGCCCGGATATTTAGAATGGATTACATTATAAGAGGAGGATGTCTAGGTAAATCCATAGTACTTAAGTAGACAACTGAGACTCCACCTTTACCAATGGCCTTCTGAAGCCTCTTGTAGTACCGAGCCTCAACTCCTTTGCATGACCCCTTAAATTCCAGACAGTCAATTGCAACTGAGGCTGCACCTTCACCAATGGCCTTCCAAGGCCTCTCACAGTGCCCAGGCCTCAGCTGCTCTTCATAACTCCTTCATGACTTCAAAACCAGTATCACCTGGTGACATTACCAAGTCCAACCCTGGCTATCTCTGGAATGCAGCCTCTGTGCTCTCAGAAAACACTTCTCAGAAGATTTCATCCCAATGATGCTGGTCTCTTCTTAATCACCACTAATATCTTAGCTCCAGCTAACCATCATCAATAGTCCCAGCAATGCACTGGTTTTGCTTTAGTAGTTCTGGTATCTTGTTAATCACAGCTGATTTCTTCAGCCCCAGCTAACCAAAATTACAGAATCTTCACAGTCAAAATAGCAGTGGCCCTGATAAGGGTCTTTAATCTTCCCTCTGAAATTTCACAAGCTAGGCCTTCATCTTCGGCACTGTTCTCAACATTATCTTCCAAGCTCCTTCACAACACCCCATAAAGCTCTTAACACTGAATGGATCTTCTAGCCCAAAGTTCCAAAGTCCTTCCACAGTCCTCCCCAAAACATGGTCAGGTTGTCACAGGAATACCCCACTACACTGGTACCAGTTTGCCTTAGTCAGGGTTTCTATTCCTGCACAAACATCATAACCAAGATACAAGTTGGGGAGGAAAGGGGTTATTGAGCTTACACTTTCATGCTGCTGTTCATCACAAAAGGAAGTTAGGACTGGAACTCAAGCAGGTCAAGGAGCAGGAGCTAATGCAGAGGCCATGGAGGAATGCTCCCTACGGACTTTCTTCTCCTGGTTTGCTCAGCCTGCTCTCTTATAGAACCCAAGACTACCAGCCCACAGACGGTACCACCCACAAGGGACCTACCCCCTTGATCACTAATTGAGAAAATGCCTTATAGGTGGATCTCATGGAGGCATTTCCTCAACTGAGTTCCTTTCTCTGTGATAACCCCAGCTTGTGTCAAGTTGACATACAAAACTAACCAGTACAGAGTATTTGTGAATGTGTTTGTCTCTGTATCTATGTGTGTTTCTTGTGCCTGTTTTTGGTGCTTTTTTCTGATTGTTTGTTATCTTGTTCTATTTCAATTTGTTTGCTTTTCCCTTATTTTATTTTGTTTTTCTTTTCTATTATTTTTTGGTTCTATTTGTTTTTCTAATTTGATGAAGAAATGGAGTTGAGGTGGCAGATGATTAGGAAGGTGTTGAAGAAGACAAATCAGTAATCAGAATATACTGCATGAAAAATTTATTTACAATAAAAAATAGAAAATAAATTTTAAGAAAAGTAATAAATAAAGTATTCGGATATCATCTTTGTTCTGTAAATATCACATATGTCCAAGTGCCCATACATTAAGACTCTTTCCTCTGTTTAAATTATTTAAAGGGTTTTTACTGCCAGGAGTTAAAGGACTCAAGAATAAGGTATATATAAAATGCGTAATGCAAAGTTGTTGTGAACTATGTAATAAAATGTTTGGGTTTTAACTGGTTTGTGTGTGTGTATATCTGTGATTGTGTTTGTATTTTTAGTAATAATTTTTCTATTATTAATCTTTGAGTGCATAGAGTAATTCCTCTGGGAGAACTTATTTTTATGTAGGAGTCATTTTATTGCATAATCCTTTAGCAAATTTGTTTCCTCCTATATCCCTGGCCTATCTAATCACATTTTGAGGTATGAGTTCCATTTAATGGAATGGTCCCTGACTCAAATCAGATCTTCTTAATACCACAAGATTTCTACTATTTTTGTAATAGTGTAACTTATAGGCATATGGCAGGACACTATGTAGATCAAAGGTTTTTCTCATTTTTAGCATGTTGAGTGCCTTCGAGTATCATAGACATTAGTCTGCAGATACAAAGGCTCTAAGTGGGAACCAGTTCCCTATGTTCAATGAGTTGTTTAGGTGTTGTCCTCTTGAGGGTGATCCCTGAATTTGTCAGTCAGGGAACTCAACCATGAAAAGAGGTGAGACTGAAAGCTTGCTGTGGCTTGACTTCTCCAAACTGGATCAGACTTCAAGAAGTGTAGGAACAGGTAGTTTATTGTAGTTATATTTAAATACAATAGAATTAAGAAAAGGGTCTTTTGGCAACAATAATTTCCATGATCATTTTCATTTCAGTTGTACAATGAAGCTTAAGGTGTAACTATGTGGATGGTCCTTTTACAAAGTTTTTGTGACAATGAGGGTAGGTTCTATATCTAAAATTCCTAGAATCCAATGTGGCCTCTCTCATAGAGGTCAGCAGGCCATAAAGTGTATGTGACATTTCCTATAAGGTTGAGTAATGGTTTATGGAGGGAGAAATCTGGGTCAATCATCCTGGGGAAATAGGTGTATGTCTATCCCTACAGATTGCAAAGAGGTCACCAGATTGTTAAGAGTCTCTCTGCTTGCCTTTCTATATAGAGTACTAATATTTCATTTTATCTTCTCTGATGAGGAGATAGCCATATGTGACTAAAATTCCTGGTTCTCTTTGTGCTTCTCTCTGAGTACAAGACCCTCATGCTCTCTCTACAATTACTAGGTCAAGTCATCAGTAATGCTGCTACATATTTGTTGCCATGGGCTAGTGAAAGTAAAAGTTCTAAATAAATTAGTTATGGAGAGTCTGAGGAGCAGGTGCAGAGAGGCATGTTTACTGACTCTACCCAGTGTTCATTCTTCTTAATTAACCACATACAAAATCCAGGAAACTCCTATCTCCTATGTCAGTTAATCCTTGCCTTGAATGACCCAACATCAGAAGATCACTGCAGTTAGTTCTTAAAATATGTCACCATCCTTAGAATGCTATAGAAACTGAAACAACACAAGACCATCCCATTCACCATAAAATAGCTTATCTTATAGTAGAATGAATTCCACAGTAGGAATATTAGGATATGAGGTAACTGTAACTAAGGAAGTGAAAGACTTTTATGACAAAACTTCATGTCATTGAACAAGGAAATTGAAGAGGTTATTTGAAAATGGAAAGATATCTCTTTCTCATGGATTGGTAGGGTTATTCTAGAAATAAAACTGTTTATCCTATCAAAAGCAGTATACAGATTTAATGCAAGCCCCCAAAATTCCCAATACTGTTTTTTAAAGATCATGAAAGAATAACAATCAACTTCATATAGAAAATCAACCCCCCCAAAAAAAAAACCCAAACCAAAATAAGAACAGCTAAAACAATCCTGTATAGTAAAAGAATATCCAGAGTCATGAAGTCTGGTGTAATTTTGATAGATCTACATTCTTGTTTTACTTGGCCTTTTCCCCTTATATATTTTAATATTTTTTTTGGTACATTTAGTGTTTCGATTATTATATGGCAGGAGAATTTTCTTTTCTGATCCAACCTATTTGATGTCCTATAGGCTTCTTGTATGTTTATGGCTATCTCTTTCTTTAGGTTAGGGAAGTTTTCGTCTAATTTTATAGAAGATATCTACCCTTTTGAACTGAAAATCTTTGCCCTCTTCCATTCCTGTTCTTTGTAGGTTTGGTCTTTTCATTGTGTCATAAATTTCCTGCATGTTTTGGCATAGGAACGTTTTATACTTTGTATTTTATTAGACTGTTGTGTCAATATCTTCTGTGGCATCTTCTATACCTGTGATTTTTCTCCTCCTTGTCTTGTATTCTGTTGGTGATGCTTGCATATGTAGCTCCTGATCTCTTTCCTAGGTTTTTCTTCTCTGGGGTTGTCTCTGTGACTATTTTATTGTTTCTATTTCCATTTTTAGGCCTTGGACTGTTGTGTTCAATTCTTTCACCTGTTTGATTGTATTTTCCTGTATTTCTTGATAGGGTTAATTTTTTCATTTTTAATGGCTTCTTCCTGTTTGCCTGTGTTTTTCAGTATTTCTTTAAGGTTGTTATTTATATGCTCCTTAAAGGCTTCTATCATCTTCATGAGATGGGATTTTAGGTCAGAATCTTTCTCTTCAGGTGTGTTAGGGAATCCATGGCTTACTGTGGCAGGAGGACTGTATTCTGATGGTGTCAAATTATATTGGCTTTTCTTTCTTGTCTTCTTGGGATTGCCTTCCCCATCTAGTTATCTCTGCTGGTAACTGGACTGTGTGTCTTGGACTGGATCAGGTCTTTTTGGAGGCAGTTGAAGCTGTTTGACCTGGGTAAGAGCAGCCTCTTAGGAGGCAGGCTGTCTCTGGTTAGTGCAGGACTCCTGTGTTCCTGGTTAGAACAGTCCACCCGTGTATGTATTTATGGCAGACCTCTTGAGAAACATGCAGGCAGTTAGTATTGTGGGGCAGGCATGCAGCTCAGACATGGATGCAGATGAAAGTGCAGACCTAAAGGATGATAGGGCTAAGGCAGAATTGGATAGTTCCCTTGTCTTCTGGGCTCTATGGGGATTCTAGCTTGTTTGGTTATTGGGGCTGGGATATCACTTGTGATCCTGGTTAGGACAAACTACCTAGGAGACAGGTATTGGGTCAAGGTGGGGCAGTCATCAATATTACCCAGGTGCAGGTGGAGATAAAGGATTGTCTATACTTTTAATTTTGTGGAGTACAGGCTTTTGAAGTAAGTCCTAATAATTCAGTCAGTTTCCTCAGTTATGTCTCCCTTGTTATTTCTAATGTTGTTTATTTAGATACTGTCTCTTTGACTTTTAATTAGTTTTGCTAAAGTTTGTCTGTCTTGTTGATTTCTCAAAGAGGCATCTTGGCCTTCCAGTTTACACCTGTGGTCTGTGCCACATGGCTCCATACCCAACTAGTTCAGGGAAAGAGCTACTCTCCCAGGAGTGTGGACAAGCCTTTGATCGGGGTTAAGGCCAGTACCTCTGCTCAGAAAAACCTGCCCAGAACCCTCAGGACACAGAGACTGAGGAGTGTCCGTCTGAGGCTGGGGAGCTGATCCTGTGACACAGGGCTCCATACCCAAATAGTACCAGGAGAGAGCTGGTCTCCCAGGAGTGCTAACACACCTTCAAGCACAGGAAGACCACCACTTTTGTTCAAATTCCTTGATCAAGAGTGACTCTGGCAGAGCCATCAGGATGCAGGAACCAAGGAACAGCTGGGTACAGGATACTTCTGGTTTCTGATGCACCCTAGAGCAGACCCTGTACCACAGCTCTCCAACCCCAAATTCCTCTCAGAGAGAGCTGGTCTCTAAGGAGTACTGATGCAAAAGCTTTCAGGAGGGACAAGCCACAGTCAGAGAGAGCAAGAACAGCTAACACCAGAGATAACCAGATGGTGAAAGGCAAGGGCAAGAACATAAGAAACAGAAATCAAGGCAACATAGCATCACCAAAACTCAGTTCTCCCACCACAATGAGCCCTGGATACCCCAACACACCAGAAAAGGAGGATTCAGATTTAAAATCACTCCTCATGATGATTATAGAAGACTTTAAGAAGGAAACAAATAGTTCCATTAAAGAAATACAAGAGAACAAAGATAAATAGCTAGAAGCCCTTAAAGAGGAACTACAGGAAAACACAAACAAACAGGCAAAGGAAATGAACAAAACCATCCAGAATCTAAAAACGGAAATAGAAACAATAAAGAAATCACAAAGGGAGACAACCCTGGAGAAAGAAACCCTAGGAACGAGATCAGGAGTCATAGATGCAAACATTAACAAACGAATACAAGAGATAGAGAGAATCTCAGTTGCAGAAGATACCATAGAAAACATTGACACAACAGTCAAAGAAGATGCAAAATGCAGAAAGCTCCTAACCCAAAACATCCAGGAAATCCAGGACACAATGAGATGACCAAACCTAAGAATAACAGGTATATAAGAGAGTGAAGATTTTCAACTTAAAGGGCCAGTAAATATCTTCAACACAATTATAGAAGAAAACTTCCCTAACCTTAAGGAAGAGATGAACATAAACATTCAAGAAGCCTACAGAACTCCAAATAGACTGGACCAGAAAAGAAATTCCTCCCATCACATAATAGTCAAAACACCAAATGCGCAAAAGAAGGAAAGAATATTAAAAACAGTAAGGGAAGAAGGTCAAGTAACATATAAAGGCAGACCTATCAGAATTATACCAGACTTCCCACCAGAGACTATGAAAACTAGAGAATCCTGAGCAGATCTCATACAGACCCTAAGAGAACACAAGTGACAGCCCAGGCTGCTATACCCAGCAAAACACTCAATTACCATAGATGGTGAAGCCAAGATATTCCATGACAAAACCAAATTTACACAAAATTCCATAAACCCAGTCCTACAAAGGATAATAGATGGAAAACTCCAACACAAGGAGGGAAACTACACCTTAGAAAAAGCAAGAAAGTAATCTTCTTTCAACAAACTCAAAAGAAGATAGACACACAAACATAAAAATAACATAAAAAATAATAGGAAGCAACAATTACTATTCCTTACTATCTCTTAACATTAATGGATTCAATTCCCCAATATAAAGAGATAGGCTAACAGACTGGATTCATAAACAGGACACAGCATTTTGCTGCAAACAGGAAATGAACCTCAGTGTTAAAGACAAACACTACCTCAGAGTAAATGGCTGGAAAACAATTTTCCAGGCAAACTGGTCCCAAGAAACAGGCAGGAGTAAGTATTCTAACATTGGATAAAATTTAATTTCAACAAAAAGTCATCAAAAAGATAAGGAAGTACTCTTTATACTCATCAACGGAAAAATCTACCAAGAAAAACTCTCAATTCTGAATATCAATGCTCCAAATGCAAGGGTACCCACATTCATCAAAGAAACTTTACTAAATCTCAAAGCACACATTGTACCTCACACAAAAATAGTGGGAGACTTCAACACCTTACTCTCAACAATGGACAGATCCTGGAAACACAAACTAACAGATGTGTTTACAGAGACACAGTGAAACTAACAGATGTTATGGACCAAATGGATTTAACAGATATCTGAAGAACATTTCATCCTAAATCAAAAGAGTAGACCTTCTCAGCACTTCATGGCACTTTCTCCAAAACTGACCATGTAATTGGTCACAATACAAATCTCAACAGGTATAAGAAGATTGAAGTAATTCCATGCATCCTATCATATCACTAAGGATTAAGGCTGGTCTTCAATGGCAATGAAAACAATAGAAAGCCCACATGAACATGGAAGCTGAACAATGCTCTACTCAATGATAATGTGGTCAAGGAAGAAATAAAGAAAGAAATGAAAGACTTCCTAGAATTTAATGAAAATGAAAGAACAACTTACCAAAACTTATGGGACACAATGAAAGCACTGTTAAGAGGAAATCTTATAGCTCTGAGTGCATCCAAAAAGAAACTGGAGAGAGCATATACTAGCAACTTAACACAACACCTGAAAGTTCTAGAACAAAACAATGCTAATACACCCAATAGGAGTAGAAGGCAAGAAATAATCAAACACAGGGCTGAAATCAACCAAGTGGAAACACAAAGAACTATACAGTGAATCAACAAAACCAAGAGCTGGTTCTTTGAGAAAAATCAACAAGATAGACAAATCCTTAGTCAGACTAACCAGAGGGCACAGAGAAAGTATCCAAATTAACAAAATCAGAAATGAAAAGGGATATACAACAACAGAATCTGAGGAAATTCAAAAAATCATCAGATCTTATTACAAAAACCTATACTCAACAAAATTGGAAAATCTGGATGAAATGGACAAGTTTCTAGACAGATACCAAATACCAAAGTTAAGTCAGGATCAGACAAACCATCTAAATAGTCCCATAACCGCTAAAGAAATAGAAGCAGTCATTAAAAGTCACCCAACCAAAAAAAATAAAAAAGGCCAGGACCAGATGGGTTTACTGCAGAATTCTATCGAACCTTCAAAGAAGACCCAATTCCAATACGTTTCAAACTATTCCACAAAATAGACACAGAAGGAACACTACCTAATTCATTCTATGAAGCCACAGTTACCCAGATAACAAAAACTTACTAGGATCCAACCAAGAAAGAACTCTTTAGACCAATTTCCCTTATGAATACTGATGCAAAAATACTCAATAAAATTCTTGCAAACCATATTCAAGAACACATCAAAATTATCATTCACCACAATTGAGTAGGATTCATCCCAGGGATGTAGGGATGGTTCAACAGCTGGAAATCCATCAATGTAATCCACTATACAAACAAACTCAAAGAAAACAAAAACCACATGGTCATTTTGTTAGATACTGAAAAAGCATTTGTCAAAATTCAACATCCCTTCATGATAAAAGTCGTAGAAAAATCAGGAATTCAAGGACAATACCTAAACATAGTAAAAGCAATATATAGCAAGTGAGTGGCCAACATCAAACTAAATGGAGAGAAACTTGAAGCATTCCCACTAAAATTAGGGGCTTGACAAGGCTGTCCTCTCTCTCCCTATCTATTCAATACAGTACTTGAAGTTCTAGCTGGAGCAATTAGACAACTAAAGGAGGTCAAAGGGATACAAATTGGAAAGGAAGAAATCAAAATATCACTATTTGCAGATGATATGATCGTATACTTAAGTGACCTGAAAAACTCCATCAGAGAACTGCTACAGCTGATAAACAACTACAGCAAAGTGACTGGATACAAACTTAACTCAAGCAAATCAGTAGCCTTCCTATACTTGAAGGAAAAACAGGCTGAGAAAGAAATTAGGGAAATGACACCTTTCACAACTGTCACAAACCATATAAAGTATCTTGGTGTGACTCTAACCAAATAAGTGAATGATCTGTATGACAAGAACTTCAAGTGTCTGAAGAAATAAATCGAAGAAGACCTCAGAAGATGGAAAAATCTCCCATGCTCATGGACTGGCAAGATTAATATAGTTAAAATGGCCATCCTGCCAAAAGCAACCTACAGATTCAATGCAATCCCCAACAAAACTCCAACTCAACGCTTTATAGACTTAGAAAGAACAATTCTCAAATTCATTTGGAATAACAAAATCCCAGGATAGAAAAAAACTATTCTCAACAATAAAAGGAATCAGCATCCCTGGCCTCAAGCTATACTACAGAGTAATAGTGATAAAAGCTGCATGGTATTGGTACAGTGACAGGCAGGTAGATCAATGGAATAGAATTGAAGACCCAGAAATGAACCCACACACTTCAGGTCACTTGATCTTTGACAAAGGAGCTAAAACCATCCAGTGGAAACAAGACAGCATTTTCAACAAATGGTGCTGGTTCAACTGGTGAACTACGTGTAGAAGAGTGTGAATTGATCCATTCCTATCTCCCTGTACAAAGCTCAAGTCCAAGTGGATCAAGGACCTCCACATAAAACCAGATACACTGAATCTAATAGAAGAGAAAGCAGGGAAAAGTCTCGAACACACGGGCACAGGGGAAAAGTTCCTGAACAGAAGAACACCAATGGTTTGTGCTCTAAGATCAAGAATCCACAAAAGGGACCTCATAAAATTACAAAGCTTTTGTAAGTCAAATGACACTGTAAATAAGACAAAACAGCAACCTACAGATTGGGAAAAGATCTTTACCAATCCTATGTCTGATAGAGGGCTAATATTCAATGTATACAAAGAACTCAAGAAGTTAGACTCCAGAGAACCAAATAACCCTATCAAAAAAATGGGGAAGAGAGCTAAACAGAGAATTCTCAACTGAGTTAATGCAAATGTCTGAGAAGCACCTAAAGAAATGTTCAACATCCTTAGTCATCAGGGAAATGCAACTCAAAACAACCATTATATCCCACCTCACACCAGTCAGAATGGCTAAGGTAAAAAACTCAGGTTACAGCAGACGCTGGCGAGGATGTGGAGAAAAAGGAACACTCCATTGCTGGTGGGATTGCAAGCTGGTACAACCTCTCTGGAAATCAGTTTGGTGGAACCTCAGAAAATTGGACATATTACTACCTGAGAATCCAGCTATTCCACTCCTGTGTATATACCCAGAAGATGCTCCAACATGTAATAAAGACATGTTCCACTATATTCAAAGCAGCTATATTTTTAATAGCCAGTAGCTGGAAACAACCGAGATATTCCTCAACAGAGGAATGGATACAGAAAATATGGTACATTTTCACAATGGAATACTACTCAGCTATTAAAAGCAATGACTTCATGAAATTCGTAGGCAAATGGTTGGGAATTGAAAATATCATCCTGAGTGAGGTAACTCAGTCACAAAAGAACAAACGTTGTATGTACTCACTGATAAGCGGATATTAGCCCAAAAGTTCAGAACACCCATGATTCAATTCACAGCAACCGTTGGACTGAGTGTGGAATCCCAGATGGAGGAGTTAGAGAAGGGATTGAAGGATCTGAGGAAATTTGTAGCCTCATGGGGAGGGAGCAACAGTATCAACTGGTCAGGTTCCTCCTTGCTCCCAGGGACTGGACCACCAACCAAAGAATACATATGGAGTGGCCCTTGATACTGACCACATATGTGGCAAAGGAGGGCCATGTTTGCCATCAGTGGGAGGAGAGGCCCTTGGGTCTGAGAGTGTTAGTTACCCCAGTATAGGGGAATGCCAGGGAGGGAAGATGGGAGTGGGTGTGTGATAGAGAGAGGAGAAGAGGAGATTGGATTGGCTGTTTCCAAAAGGGAGACCTGGAAAGGGTCAATATTTGAAATGGGACAATATTTGAAATGTAATTAAAATGTCAAAAAATAAAATAAAATAAAAAAGAAGCATCTTGTAGTTTCCTTTATTTTATTATTCCTTTTGTTTCTAATTGATTGATTTCTGCCACAAGTTTGATTATTTTTTTGCAGTCTACTTCTCTCCAATGTGTTTTTTCACCCAAATCTTGATTGATTTCTGCCACAAGTTTGATTATTTTTTTGTGGTCTACTTCTCTCCAATGAGTTTTTTCACCCAAATCTTTCAGGTGTACTTTTAGATTTCTAGTACCATATCTCTCCAATTTCTTTCTTTATTTAAAAAACATTTTATTTATTTTCATTCTAAATGTTACCATGTTCCTGGTTTTTCTTTAAAAAGTTCTACATTGCATCCCTCCTCCTATTTGGTTCTGAGAGTGTGCCTATCTCGCTCCCACTACCTCACTTCTCCTGCATCCCCCTTCCCTGTAGCATCAATTTTCTACAGGATTAGGTGCATTCTCTTCCACTTAGTGCAGACAAGGCAGTCCTCTGCTACCTATGTGCCCAGGGTCTCAGTGTGACTCATGTATGTTCTTTTGTTGGTGGCTCAGTCTCTGTGAGTCCCTGCAGTTTTGGTGTGATTCTCATTGACGATCTCTAAGATTTAGATCTTTCAACTAGTTGGTCCTTTTCATTTTGTCTAAGCAGAATTGTCACTAATTATGCATTCTTGTTAATACAGGCATATTTCAGCATTACATTCAAAACTATTTCAGCTTCTAAGAGTCAGATGGGTCCTGCGCTGCTTCAATATTTTAGGTATTAGTCTCATTCCTGTGTACAATTATTGTGTACATCTTTTTAATTTGACTATTAAGCAATGTAGGGTGAGTGATTTACCATGTATACACAGTTGCTCTGCCCATGGTGAAGACAGGGCAGAAGCTTTTATCTCCTGTCATTACCTTTTTAGAAATAGGAATTGGTAGAGCTGAATCCAACTTCTACTAAGGAAGAATATGGCTTTGAGAGAGAGAGATTATAGTAATATTGGCAGAAGTTAAAATTGCTGATGCATTATTCATTATGCCCTGAAAAACAGAACCATTTATTTCTTCAGCTGAGCTCTGTGACCATTGCAGTTACAGGGATAAGTTTTTTTTATTTTTATAAATGCAAAGAGTGTTTTATTCTGCAGAAGCCCACAATGCTGGGGTCTCCCATTACCAAGATAGAGAGACAACCAAGTGAGCTCACAGGCCTGATTTAAAGCACATTATGGGATTCCATGGTAGGTGACTTTTATCTTGTTCCATTTCTAGGAACATTCCATTACTAGGGTGTGGGGGCTGGAAACTGTTGCTGGGAAGGTCTGAAACTGTTGCTGAGGAAGTCTGGAAACTGAAGCTGACCCCATTTTCCTTACCTCAGGCTAGCTTCTGAGGCCTGGACTTTCCTGAATTTTCCCAGTTGTTGGAAATAGGGATTTAAAGCTCATCTCCTTAACTGCCAATTTGAAGCCTGTCAAGAGTCATCCTAGACTTCTCAATATCAGTATTCTTATTCATTCTCTTGAACAAATTGTTATTTCACTTTTGGAGCAAGTCAGACTGAAAGAGGAAGTTCTACAAAATGTGTCCTATGCCTATACTTACTAGGGATACAAAAAAATTGGTTAAACTACACATGAATGTAAAAAATGTCAGAAAATAGGAATTTCCAATATAATTGACAAAGAAAAGGTATAAAGATTAGGACAAGAAGTAAGAAAACAAATATACTACCGCATGTTGGTGGCATAGTTAGGAAAGATTTTTCTGATGTTATAGCAATTGAGCTTGGTTACACACAAGATCTATTTTCATTTGAGAAACCATAAAAGATTCTAACTCATATTTAAGTCATATGCCAAGTCATGGAATTATTTTTCAGTATATTTGTAAATTATTTCTGTCCAACAGAAAAGGGCTATGATTTTATTTCTTTTCTAACATGAATTAATTTTAGAAATAACTTTCTTTTTATTTATTCCATTCTAAATAGTTTGTCTATATACACATATACAATATGGCTTCTAATAAAGAAGTAAAAACACGTAAAAACATGTGTTATATATAAATAACTACTACACAAATCTCTATATAATTAAGTACTATCTTCTGCTTCAGCTTCCCAAATGCTGTGATGTTTGAGTAGCACCATATCTTACATATATTTCTAAACAATGTCACATGCATAACCCAAGAAAGCATGTTTTTATTTGATTTAAAAAATGACTCCTACTCTGTGGATCGAAATGTTGTAAGGGTGAAATATAAACCATAGAGTGTAGACAAAGATGTGTTAACTTCACCTTGGCAATATAGACAACTATCAAAAATTCATGAAGAAAACTTAGAATTTCATATAAATCCACAAAACAGGACAAAATACTGAATGCAACTATAATTTGATTTGATGTATATATTGAATTTAAACATATGAAAGGACTCTGTGTCCCATGTTTTCAGGGAATAGCAAATCAAAGGACCATGAGCGCCGGGCAGTGGTGGTGCATGCCTTTAATCCCAGCACTTGGGAGGCAGAGGCAGTCGGATTTCTGAGTTCGAGGCCAGCCTGGTCTATAGAGTGAGTTCCAGGACAGCCAGGGCTATACAGAGAAAACCTGTTTCAAACAAACAAACAAACAAACAAACAAACAAAAAACCATGAGCAATCCACACAAACTGGAATCCATATCATATCTTTACTGTGCCAAAGGAACAGAATGTCATAAAGCAGCAGAAACATTTTTTTTTTTGCAGGTGGGAACACAATATATTAACCTACAAAATAAGAGTTTGGAAAATGATTACAAAGATAACCAGTGCCAAACCATGTCAGGATGCATCCATAATCCTTAGTGTTGACTCATATAAAATGAAGATGACAAGAACAACAAAAATCTCTGTGACATGTGTACTGCAGCATTACTCAACTTTCAGAGCAGTAGGTAATGAGGAGCCTCTTTAACATGTAAGTCAGTGAATTCAAATATGGACAATTAAACTCCATAAATAACAATCAAAACCCATTCAAGATTCTGGATGAATTCATCACAGAACAATGATGAGATGAATTGTAAACAAACGAAAGTTTAGAAAACTATGTACATCATTAAAAATATTGATTTGGGTGTTTAAGGAAGGGTAAACGATTAATAAGTATATTACTGTGGAATTGATTAGTAAAGTTATTCTCTATATTACTACAATGATAATTTCATTCCCTATATAATATTTAAACTGTAGAATATCATAATGTAAGCCATGGGCTTTATTTTATACATGTATAAATATTAGATATAAAATCATATCAAATGTAGAATAGTAATAGAAAATACTAATAAGATTGACAACCAGAAAGAAGAAAAGTAGATGAAAGCCAGACTGTGCAACTGCAGTTTAAGCCTTGACAAATAATCATTCATGGGAGCTCATAACCAGCAGGGGGCACAATGGGGCAATGAATCCCCATAGAGAGATGAGCTGGTTGGGGAGGTGTTTCCTTTGTGGCTTTTTAAATGTGTATTAATAGATCTGCCCTTCATACCTCCATGTTCAAACACCATAAATGCTCCCTTTTTTATTGGACATTTTAAATTTTCATTTCAATGTTATCCCCTTACCCTGTTTCTCCCCCTCCCTGAAATCACCTATCCCATACCCCCTCCCCTTCTTCTATAGGGGTGTACAAACACCCACACACCCACTCCCACCTCACCACCCTAGAATTTTCCTACACTGGGGCATCTATCATGCCTTCATAGGACTAAGGACCTCTCCTCCCAGTGATGCCTGACAAGGCCACCCTCTGCTCTATATGCAGCTCGGGCCCTGTGTACTCCTTGGTTGATGGCTTATTCCCTAGGAGCTCTGGGGAATGTGGTTGGTTGATATTTTTGTTCTTCCTGTGGGGTTGAAAACCCCTTCAGCTCCTTCAGTCCTTTCAGTAACTCCTCGGTTGGGGACCCCACGCTCAGTCCCATGGTTGGCTGTGAGCATCTACCTCTGTATTTGTAAGGATCTGGCAAGTCCTCTCAGGCGACAGCTATATCATGCTCCTTTAGGCAAGCACTTCTTGACATCAGCAATACTGTCTGGGTTTGGTGACTGTATATGGGATGGATTCTCAGTTGATTTAGTCTCTGTATGGCCTTTCCTTCAGTCTCTACTCCATACTTTGTCTCTGTATTTGCTCCTGTGAGTATTGTGTTTCCCTTTCTAAGAAGGACCAAAGCGCCCACAGTTTGGTTTTCCTTCTTCTTGAACTTCATGTGGTCTGTGAATTGTATTTTGAGTTTCTGAACTTTTTGGCTAATATCCACCTATCAGTGAATCCATACCATGTATGTTCATTTGTGAATGGGTTACCTCACTCAGGATGATATTTTCTAGTTTGATTCATTTGCCTAGGAATTTCATGAAGTTATTGTTTTAATAGCTGAGTAGTATTTCATTGTAAAAATGTATCACATTTTCTGTATCCATTCCTCTGTTGAAGGTCATCTGGTTTGTTTCCAGCTTCTGGCTATTATAAATAAGGCTGCTATGAACATAGTGGAGCATGTGTCCTTGTTATATGTTGGAGCATCTACTGGATATAAACCCAGGAATGGTATAGCTGGGTCCTCAGGTAATACTATGTCCAATTTTCTGAGGAACCAACAGACTGATTTCCAAAGTGGTTATACCAGCATGCTATCTCACCAATAATGGGGGAGTGTGACTCTTTCTCAACATCCTTGCCAGTATCTGCTGTCACCTGAGTTTTTGATCTTAGCCATTCAGACTGATATGCGGTAGAATTTCAAAGTCGTTTTGATTTGCATTTCCCTGATGACTAAAGATATTGAACATTTTTTTAGGTGCTTCTAGGCCATTTGTTATTCCTCAATTGAGAATTATATGTTTAGGTCTGTACCCCATTTTATAATAGTAGTATTTAATTGTCTGGAGTCTAACTTCTTGAGTTCTTTGTATATTCTGGATATTAGCCCTCTATCAGATGTAGGGTTGATTAAGATCCTTACCTAATCTGTTGGTTGCCATTTTGTCCTCTTGACAGTGTCTTTTGCCTTAAAGAAGCTTTGCAATTTTATGAGGTCCCATTTGTCTATTTTATAAATTAGAGCATAAGACATTGGTGTTCTGTTCAGGAAAATTTCCCCTTTGCCCACATTTTTGAGGCTTGTCCCCACTTTCTCTTCTGTTAGTTTCAGTGTATCTGGTTTTATGTGGAGGTCATTGATTCACTTGGACTTGAGCTATGTACACAGAGATAAGAAGGGATCAATGTGCATTCTTCTACATGCTTACTGTTAGTTGAACCAGCACTATTTGTTGAAAATGCTCTCTTTTTTCCCTCTGGAAGGTGTTAACTCCTTTGTCAAAGATTGCGTGACCATAGGTGTGTGGGTTCATTTGTGGATCTTCAGTTCTATTCCATTGATCTACCTTCCTGTCTCTGTACAAGGACCATGCAGTTTTAATCACTGCTGCTCTATATTCAGGGTGAGGTCAGGGATGGTGATTCCCCTAGAAGTTTTTTGTTGTTGCTGAAAATAGTTTTCACTATACTGGATTTTTTGTTATTCCAAATGAATTTGAAAATTGCTCTTTCTAACACTATGAAGAATTGGGTTGGAATTATTTTGATGGGGATTTCATTGAATCTGTACATTGATTTGGCAAGATGGCCATTTTTACTATTTTAATCATGCCCATGAGCATGAGACATCTTTCTATCGTGTGAGACCTTTGGTTTATTTCTTCAGAGACTTGAAGTTCTTTTCATACAAATCTTACTCTTGCTTGATTAGAGTCACACCAAGGAATTTTATATTATTTGGGACTATTGTGAAGGGTGTCATTTTCCTAATTTCTTTCTCATCTTGTTTATTCTTTGAGTAGATGAAGGCTACTGATTTGTTTGAGTTTATTTTATATCCAGTCACTTTGCTGAAGTTGTTTTTCAGCTGTAGGAGTTCTCTGGTGGAATTTTTGGAGTCACTTAATCATACTATCATATCATCTGCAAATAGTGATATTTTGACTACTTCCTATCCAGTTAGTATCCATTTTACCTCCTTTTGTTGTCTAATTGCTCTGGCTAGGACTTTGTGTACTATATTGAATAGTTAGGGAGAGACTGGGCAGACTTGTCTAGTCCCTGATTTTAGTGGTATTGCTCCCAGTTTCTCACCATTTATTTGATGTTGGCTACTGGTTTGCTGTATACTGATTTTACTGTCTTTAGGTATTGGGCTTGAATTACTATTATTTCTAAGACTTTTACTATGCAGGAACATTGAATTTTTCAAATACTTTCCAGCATCTAATAAGATGATAATATGTTACATTTTTCCTATGAGTTTGTTTATATAGTAGATTAGGTTGCTCAATTTCCATATATTGAAAAATCCCTACATCCCTGGGAAGAAGCCTATTTGATCACGATGGATGACTCTTTTGATATGTTCTTGGATTCAGTTTTCAAGAATTTTATTGAGTATTTTTGCATCGATATACATTTGGGAAATTGGTCTGAAGTTCTCTTTCTTTGTTGGCTCTTTGCGTTTTTAGGTATAATCATAGTTGTAGCTTCATAGAAAGAATTGGGTAGTGTACCTTCTGGTTCTATTTTGTGGAATGGTTTGAAGAGTATTGGTATTAGGTCTTCTCTGAAGGTTTGATAGAATACTGCACTAAACCCATCTGGTTCTGGGCTTTTTGTGGTTGGAAGACTTTTAATGACTGTTGCTACTTTTTTTTTAGGGGTTACGGAACTGTTTCAATGGTTTATCTGATCCTGATTTAACTGTGGTAGCTGATGTTTGTCTAGAAAATTGAACATTTCATCCAGATTTTCCAGTTGTGTTGTGTATAGGCTTTTGCAGTAGGATCTGATGATTTTTTTTTTTTTAATTTCCTACGTTTCTGTTGTTATGTCTCGTTCTTCATTTCTGATTTTGTTTATTTGAATACTTTCTCTGTGCCCTCTGGTTAGTCTGGCTAAGTGTTTACTTATCTTGTTGGTTTTCTAAAGGAACCAACTCTTGGCTTAGTTGATTCGTTGTATAGTTCTTTTTCTTTCTATTTGGTTGATTTCAGGCCTGGGTTTGATTATTTCCTGCCATTTACTCCTCTTGGGTATATTAGCCTCTCTTTGTTCTAGAACTTTCAGGTGTGCTATTAAGCTGCTAGTATATGCTCTCTCCAATTTCCTTTTGGATGCACTCAGAGCTATGAGTTTTCCTCTTAGCACTGCTTTCATTGTTTCTCATACATTTGGGTATGTTCTACCTGGGCTGGGATTTGTGTTCTCTTGGGGTCTGTATGACATCTTCCCAGGATCATCTAGCTTTCATAGTCTCTGGTAAGAAGTCTGGTGTAATTCTGATAGGTCTGCCTTTATATGTTCCTTGACATTTCCCCCTTACTGCTTTTAATATTCTTTCTTTGTTTTGTGCATTTGGTGTTTTGATTATTATATGACAGGTCGGGTCTATTTGGACTACTATAGGCTTCTTGTACTTTCATGGGCCTCTCTCTCTCTCTCTCTCTCTCTCTTTGTCTCTCTCTCTCTTTCTTGTTTTTTGCTTAGTGAAGTTTTCTTCTATAATTTTGTTGAAGATATTTACTGGCCCTTTAAGTTGGGAATCTTTACTGTCTTCTATACCTATTATCTTTAGGCTTGGTCTTCTCATTGTTTCCTGGATTTCCTGGATGTTTTGGGTTAGGAGCTTTTTGCATTTTTCATTTTCTTTGAATGTTGTGTCAATGTTTTCTATATCTTCTGCACCTGAGAATCTCTCCTCTATCTCTTGTATTCTGTTGGTGATGCTTGCATGTATGACTCCTGATCTCTTTCCTAGGTTTTCTAACTCCAGAGTTGTCTCCCTTTGTGATGTCTTTATTGTTTGTATTTCCATTTTTAGATCCTGGATAGTTTTGTTCAGTTCCTTCACCTGTATGGTTGTGTTTTCCTTTAATTCGTTAAGGGATTTTTGTGTTTCCTCTTTAAGTTCTTCTACCTGTTTACCTATGTTCTGTATTTCTTTAAGGCAATTATTTATGTCATTCTTAATGTCCTCTATCATCATCCTAAGAAGCGATGCTAAATCTGAATCTTCCTTTTCGGTGTGATGATGTATCCAGGACTTGCTGTTATGGAAGAACTGGGTTCGTATGTCAATTTGCCTTGGTTTCTGTTGCTTATTTTTTGCACTTATCTCTCACCATGTGGTTATCTCTCATGCTACCTATCCTTTCAGTTTCTGACTATAGCCTGTTCCTCCTGTGATCCTGGTTGAGTCATAAATCCTCAGAGTCCTGCTGTCTCTATGAGCCTATGATTCTGTGATCCTGAGATCTTTGTGTCAGAGCTTCACCTAGTCAAGCTGCCTCTGAAATCCTGAAATTCTGTTGTGAATGTTCTCCTGAGATCCTGTTGTGTAAGAGCTCCTGGGAGTCAAGCTTTCTCTGGGTGTTGCAGGGGTGGGTGGGCAGCCAGAGCCCTCGGTTTGCTCTGCCACAGGTTTAAGCTTCAAGGAACCTGTGCCTCTGACTGGTCAGGGATTTGTGTTTCCCTGTTTCCCGTGGGGGTCCCAGGTATGCTGGGTGTTAGGAAAGATGTTGAGGACTCAGTTGTGATCTTGAGTGTGTCAGAGATCCAGTGCTCCTGGGTTCCTCTGATCTCCTGGGAGTGGACCTTCCTCTGCGATCTTGTTATCCTGTGATCCTGGGCATGTCAGAACACCTGGGAGTTGGACTCCCTCTGGGTATTTTAAGAAAGTGCACCTGGTTCTTTATGTGTGCACCTTCCCAAGAGTCCGGGGAGTGGGTAGCTCCACAGGGGCAACATCAGACCCTGAAGTTCCACATGGTTTAGAACAGGGAGACAGAACAACTAGACACCAGGTGAGATGGGAGCAGGCAATACATCATTTCTTAGGCCAGACTGTGCAACTTCACTGTGAGCCAAGAGAAACCTACTTTCATGGGAGCTCATGACCAGCAGGGGGTACCATGAGGCCTAAAATCCCCATAGAGATGAACTGTGTGTTGAGGGAATTCTGTGTCCTCTGTGCTTTCCTTTCTTAAATGTATTAACTGATTGACCCTGCTGGGATTGACATGTGATGTCTCCATGCTCAAATCCCATAAAGATTCTTTGTGAAACACTTCACAGATTTATGTTTACTTGTTTTTATTCTTATTTTTTTTAACAATTTTTCAAAAAAATTCATACAATGTATTCCAAAAACTCATTCCCTCACCCACAACTTATTCTAAATTTCCCCTACCTTACAAAAGTCCCAAATATACACCCAATTTTCCTTCTGAAAAAGCAAAAAATAAAAGAGGAATTTAAAAGGGGATTGAAAGCAAACAAAAACTAAACAAACCAAAGTAAAAACATGAAACACAGACACAGACACAGACACACACACAAAGAGAGAGAGAGAAAGAGAGAGAGAGAGAGAGAGAGAGAGAGAGAGAGAACAGTAAAATCACAGTTCTGTAGCCATGATACATAGGTAAAATATACATGAGACAAACAGAATTGAAGAAGGTGATATTAGAAAAAATTCTGCAAAAATACCATTGACTTCACTTTCTTGTTGGCTACCAAATGCTAGCATGTCTTCCATGATTAATTGTGCTTAGTATCCCTTGTGAATTCCATTGGAGGAAACTAATATTTCCTTTGCATGTGAATGTCAGTTGCAGAACTATTTGTTTAGGGGTGAGAGCCTGGGTCCATTTCCATCTCCCAACTTGGGGATTTTATCTGGGTTGACTTGGTTCAGTCTCTGTGCCTGAAGCCAATGTCTATGTGAATTCATATGTGAATTAGTTCAATTGTGTCTGGGAGACACTCTTTTCCTTGGAGTAATCTAAACCCTCTGGCTCTTACAATCTTCTCAATCTTAAAAACTTTTCTCGATATTTTTAATCTCTGTTTTAATATATCAGATTTTTTAATTCCTCATACTTTACTGCCCCAATTCTAGTCTCTCTGCTTCTACAAATCAGTATACCAAACAAAATATTCAAACCAGGGAATATGTAGGAGTGAGAATATGAAGGACTTACCTTATAAACACGGGTGATATTTTCAGTATATTTTTCCAGTTCTGTGGAGACACTTATAGATTACATAATTAATGTTCTACACTGAATAATATTCCTTTTTCTATTTGTACCATTTTCTCATTTTTTTTATGCTTCATTGGAAATCTCAGATGATTCATTCCTGTATATGCTGTGAATAGAGCATGAATAACATGCTGTGAATAAATATGTATGTGTAAGTATCTGTATAATAAGGTATAGAGTCATCTGAGTACATGCAATTTATTATTTTTGTATTTTTATATGAACTTTCATATAAAAGGTTTTATCCCAGGTAAGTGTGATTTAGAGATTATATAAGCCCTGGAAGACCTCAGTTGTATTGCCAATAGTCATGTTGTTAAAATGCCTTATAAATATTCATGTTTATACTGTCTGAGACTTGATCATAGAGGCTCTTATGTACAACTGTGTAAAGACTGATGCAGACATTTGTGAGTGGTCAAAATGCTGAGAATGATTGACAGAGTACTCAGCCACAGACGAATAATGATATCAATCTCTAACCCAAAAACAAGGACCATCATAATTCAGGGAAAAGAAAGGATGTAACATACAGTGATTGGGGTTAAAGGAAATGAAATTGTATCTCCAGTGATTTAACTGTTGTTAGTGCACTGGCTGTCAGTAGCTATATTCACCAGTACAAGGCACACAAAAATCAAACCAGTGAACATTGCCACATGAAAGACCTCAAAATAACGAAGCAAGTAAAGATGTCTACTTGCAAGATAAGCGATATCAATTAAATCCCTTATAATTGAATTACATAAGTCATACTCTGAGGTTAGTTTAACCACCTTGGTGCATGTGTATTCTGTTATCCACAATATGAATATTATAACAATTAACAAATTTTTCAACATGGATGAGGAGGAACTTTTGAGTGCCCACAGCATACTGAAGCATTTGTGTCATTTGATGAATGATGGATAAAATATAATCCCTTTTGGGGGGAGATTTATAGAGGTTCATACTTTTCTAGTGATGATCCTATCTATACCTCTATATAGGAAGAACAAATTAAACTCACTGTGTTATTAGTTAATGAAACAGAAGAGATTAGGATGTTTGGAAAGTGACTTATTGGAAGGTCCAAAGAGAACCACAGGGACCTAGTGTTTGTAGATTGTAGTGAGAGTCCTGAGAGTGGTAGTTGATTATAGCATATTTCATATATGATTGAAAATGGCAAAGAATAAAAATCCTTATGAGATATAGAAATAACAACTTTACACACATATAGAAATTTCACATAAGTGTATTTGTACACTGTGCATATTTCTCCTGTAACTTCTTGTTCCTCCTATTTTCCCTTTATTCTACTACACAACTTCACTGGTACATCATCATGCATTTACATAGATAGTTGTTTATAACTATGAAATATATAAGAGTTAATGATGAGAGTTGAATTTAATGTCTGTGATTTTGAGATTGTCTTAATAAGGTTATCTCTAATTGCATCCAGTTTTTCCAAGAGCAATGTAAATTTCTTCTATCTATAATTTAGTTATTCATGATAGTGCTGCACTAATCATTGGTATGTAAATATGTTTAAACAAATTTACTTTTAGTCATTTTAGTGAATTTTGAAATATATAACCTGTGGGAAATGCAAATATTACTTGAATATATCTGAAATAAGTTTCTGATTGTCAAAAGTTAGCTGTTTAGTAATTTACTATCAAAGTCAGCATTATCATTATCGTCATCATTGTTGTTATCAGGGTCATTGCCATTGTTATTCCCACAAAGAACCATGTGTAATTCAACGTCTTAACATTGTCCCAAAGTGGGGCAACAAATTCAGGCCAAAAATCTATTGAGAGCTTAGTCCCTGAAGTTAAATCCAGAGCATTTGCCTAGGGCTCAGGAAAAGTGTACAGATTGCATTTCCTCAGAGAGAGTTAGGACTTGGTCCTGAGTGTCCTGCTGCCTGTCCTGTGTGTCTTTTGAGTTCTTCCTCTCTCTAGTTCTTCTCCAGCTGGAATAGGTTGTTATGTAAGAAGTCCCCTGCTCATGAATATGCAAATTATATGAGTCTATGATAGTAAATACAGGGATGTCCACACCCTGAAAACAACCTATGATCAGTGTCCCCTCCACAGTCCCTGAACGCACTGACTCTAACCATGGAATGGAACTGGATCTTTCTCTTTGTCCTGTCAGTCACTGCAGGTAAGGGGTTAACCTCTTCCAAATCTGAAGAGGAGACAGGGTTTGAGGTTACAATTATATCCACTTTGCCTTTCTCTCCACAGGTGTCCACTCCCAGGTTCAGCTGGAGCAGTCTGGAGATGAGCTGGTGAGGCCTGGGGCTTCCGTGAAGATATCCTGCAAAGCTTCTGGCTATGGTTTCAGCAGCAGCTATATGTCCTGGATAAAGCAGAGCCCAAGACATGGCCTTGAGTGGATTGGATGGATTGATCTTGGAGATGGTGAAACTAAGTACAATGAGAAGTTCAAAGGCAAGGCCGCATTTACTGCAGAAAAATCCTCCAACACTGCCTACATGCAGCTCAGTAGCCTGACATCTGATGATTCTGCAATCTATTACTGTGCAAGACACAGTGTTTTAACCACATCCTTTGTGTGTCAGAAACCCTGTAGGTGCAGGAAGCTCCCCAGAGACTGAGAAGACAGGAAGACTAACCATTAGACTTGCTTAGAAAGAGTAATTTTGTATTTCCATTTTTGGCATCCTCCTCAGATTCCTATAGTGCCTTTGCAATCTTTCTAAGAGGATATCTAAGAATAAATTGACGCTGATTTAAAATAAACCTACAGTACAGCATAGCTCGCCAATCTCTTTACCAATGACCACTGCCATTGACATGTTTCTTACTCAGCAAAAAAATAAAAAGGGGAAAGTTTGATGATGCATGATAAAAATATCTTTGGATTCCAGGATACCTGAACTTGTTTAAATAGTTAGGAATAAAGAATAATTTGATCTATAAAATTCAAATCACCAATATCTGTGCAGACAATCACTCCATAGTGTTAATTATTATGTGACCTCGGGTGTTTGGTAAATCTGGCTGTGTGGTCCAGCAAAGTTATCATGTTTTACAATGTGAGAAATATTTATATCAGAATGCACAGGCATGTAAATATTGTTTCCAGTAGTTTGGTCGAAATATTATTAAATCCCTTTTTATGGAACTCCCTTACCAACACAATGTATGCTCTTGTTAATTGAGGTAGGTTCTGAGATTATACATAAGTGTTTGCTCCCATATTTAATTCCTATCCAGACTCAGTAATCATCCCTACAGTCACTAGTCTTTTTAGAACATGGACTTATGCTGCTCTATCATCAACTCTCTTAGTCCCTTGCATACCTGTTACCCGGCCATGTTCTATAGAGTATTTGTGAACTTGTGTCTCTGCATCCACATGTGTTCCTTGTGTTTTGTGTTTGGTAACCTTTCTTTTATTTGTTTGTTTTTGCTATGTTAGTTAGTCCTTGTGTTGAAGGACACAAAATATGCAGCAGATTGCTTGTATTAGTTCCTCAAATCTGTCATTGCCTTGAAAAGGCTATGGAAACATAAATGAAAAAATTTGAAGGTCCTCTTAATCTTCATGAACACAGGTCATTTTACAGTTGAATAGATCCTTAAAATGGAAAATTAGAACTTTCTTGTAACTCTCACTAAGCAAATGAAAGACCTGTATGACAAAAATTTCAAGTCTTTGAAGAAGAAAAAAAATAAGATTTCAAAAGATGGAAATAACTGCCATGCTCCTGGATTGGTAGGGTTAACACAGTAAAAATGATCATCCTACCAAAAGTACTCTACAGACCGAATGTAGCACACATCAAAATTCCAACACAATTCTTTACAGACCTTGAATGGACAACACTGAACATCATATAGAAAATCAGTTAAATCCCGAACAGCTAAAACTGTCATATGCAATAAAGGGACAACTAGAGATATCAGCATCCATTATTTCAAGTGTACTACAGAGCTATTGTAATAGAACCATCAGAGTACTGGAATAAAATAAGAAAGGTTCATAAACAGAATCAGATAAAAATCCAGACACAAATCCACATATCTTTCACAACTTATTTTTTTTCTATTTTTTTCATATTTTATTTACATTTCAAATGTTTCCACCTTTCCAGATCTCCCCTTTGGAACCTCTCCATTCCTTCCATCCTCCCCCTGCCACTATAGGGGTACTCTCCCACTCACCCACCCACCCACTCACCTAATCTCATCTCTTCTAGGCATTCTCCTATAATGAGGCATCTAATACCCTCAAGCCTAAAAGCCTCTCCTCCCCATGATGGATAACAAGACCCTCCTCTGCTGCATTTGTGGCAAGCACCATGGGTCCCTCCATGTGTATTCTTTGGTTGGTGGATCAGTCTCTGGGAGTTTTGGGGGTTCAGGCCAGTGGCCACTGTTGCTGCCTCCCTGGGAATGCATACTCTCTCAGCTCCTTCAGTCCTTTCTCCAAGTCTTCCATCTGGAACTTCACACTCAGTCCTACTGTTGCTGAGAAGTGACTCTTGGGTATTTCAATCTTTTGGGCTAATAACCATTTAACAATGAATACATACCATGTTCATTCTTTTGTGACTGTGTTACCTCGCTCAAGATGATATTTTCAAGATTCATCCATTTGTCTGCGAATTTCATGAAGTCATTGTTTTTAATAGCTGAGTAGTATTCCATTGTGTAAATGTACCACATTATCCATTCCTCTGTGGAGGGACATCTGGGTTGTTTCCAGCTTCTGGCTGCTATGAACATAGTGGAACATGTGTCTTTATTACATGTTGGAGCATCTTTTGGGTATATGCCCAGGAGTGGAATAGCTGGGTCCTCAGGTAGTATTATGTTCATATTTCTGAGGGTCCATGAAACTGACTTCCAGAGAGGTTGCATCAACTTGCATTCCCACCAGCAATGGAGGAGTATTCCTCTTTCTCCACATCCTCGCCAACATCTGCTGTCACCTGAGTTTTTGATCTTAGCCATTCTGACTGGTGTGAGGTGGAATCTCAGGGTTGTTTTGATTTGCATTTCTCTGATAACTAAGGATGTTGAACATTTCTTTAGGTGCTTCTCCTCCATTCGAGTTGAAAATTCTCTGTTTATCTCTCTTCCCCATTTTTTGATAGGGTTATTTGGATCTCTGGATTCTAGCTTCTTGAATTCTTTGTATACATTGGATATTAGCCCTCTATTGGATGTGGGATTGGTAAAGATCTTTTCCCAATCTGTAGGTTGCCATTTTGTCCCATTTACTGTGTTCTTTGCCTTACAGAAGCTTTGTAATTTTATGAGGTCCTATCTGTCGATTCTTGATCTTAGAGCACAAGCCATTGGTGTTCTGTTCAATAACATTTCCCCTGTGCCCAAGTGTTTGAGACACTTCCCTACCTTCTCTTCTATTAGATTCAGTGTATCTGGTTTAATGTGAAGGTCCTTGATCCACTTGGACTTGAGCTTCGTACAAGGAGATGGGAATGGATCAATTTGCAATCTTCTACATGTAGAACGCCCATTGATCCAGCACCATTTGTTGAAGATGCTGTCTTTTTTCCAGTGTATGGTTTTAGTTCCTTTGTCAAAGATCAAGTGACCATAAGTGTGTGGGTCCATTTCTGAGTCTTCAGTTCTATTCCATTGATCTACCTGCCTGTCACTGTACCAATACCATGCATTTTTTATCACTACTGCTCTGTAGTACAGCTTGAGGTCAGGGAGGCTGATTCCCCCAGAAGTCCTTTTATTGTTGAGAATAGTTTTTGCTATCCTGGGTTTTTTTGTTATTCCATATGAATTTGAGAATTGCTCTTTCTAAGTCTATGAAGAATTGAGTTGGGATTTTTATGGGGAGTGCATTGAATCTGTAAATTTCTTTTGGCAGGATGGCCATTTTAACTATATTAATCCTGCCGATTCATAAGCACGGAAGATCTTTCCATCTTCTGAGGTCTTCTTTGATTTCTTTCTTCAGAGACTTAAAGTTCTTGTCATACAGATCTTTCACTTGTTTCGTTAGTCACACCAAGATGTTTTGTATTGTTTATTACAATTGTGAAGGGTGTTATTTCCCTAATTTCTTTCTCAGCCTGTTTATCCTTCAAGTATAGGAAGGCTACTCATTTGCTTGTGTTAATTTTGTATCCAGCCACTTTGCTGAAGTTGTTTATCAGCTGTAGCAGATCTCTGGTGGAGTTTTTGGGTCACTTAAGTATACCATCATATCATCTGCAAATAGTGATATTTTGATTTCTTCCTTTCCAATTTGTATCCCTTTGATTTCCTTTTGTTGTCTGATTGCTCTAGCTAGAACTTCAAGTACTATATTAAATAGGTCAGGAGAGAGAGGGCAACCTTGTCTAGTCCCTGATTTTAGTGGGAATGCAAGTTTCTCTCCATTTAGTTTGATTTTGGCCACTGGTTTGCTGTATATTGCTTTTACTATGTTTAAGTATGCTCCTTGAATTCCTGATCTTTCCAAGACTTTTATCATGAAGGGATGCTGAATTTTGTCAAATGCTTTTTCAGCATCTAACAAAATGACCATGTGGTTTTTTAATTTGAGTTTATTTATGTAGTGGATTACATTGATGGATTTCTGGGTATTGAACCATCCCTGCATCCCTGGGATGAAGCCTACTTGATCATGGTGAATGATCATTTTGATGTGTTCTTGGATTCGGTTTGCAAGAATTTTATTGAGTATTTTTGCATCGATATTCATAAGGGAAATTGGACTGAAGCTTTCTTTTATTTTTGGATTGTTGTGTGGCTTTGGTATCAGTGTAACTTTTCTTTTATTGTTGGATTGTTGTGTTGCTTTGGTATCAGTGGCCTCATAGAATGAATTGGGTAGTGTTCGTTCCATTTCTACTTTCTGGAATAGACTGAAGAGTATTGGTATTCAGTCTTCTTTGATGGTCCGATAGAATTCTGCAATGAACCCATCTTGTCCTGGGCTTCTTTTGGTTGGGAGACTGTTAATGACTGCTTCTAATTCTTTGGGGGTTATGGGACTGTTTAGATGGTTTATCTGATCCTGATTTAACTTTGGTAATTGGTATCTGTCTAGAAACTTGCCCATTTCCTCCATATTTTCCAATTTTGTTGCATATAGGCTTTTGTAGTAGAATCTGATGATTTTTTTAAATTTTCTCAGAGTCTGTTGTTATATCTCCCTTTTTGTTTCTAATTTTGTTAATTTGGATACTGTCTCTGTGCCCTCCGGTTTGTCTGGCTAAGCGTTTATCTATCTTGTTGATTTTCTCAAAGAACCAGCTCTTGGTTTGTTGATTCTTTGTATAGTTCTTTTAGTTTCCACTTGGTTGAGTTCAGCCCTTACTTTATTTCCTGCTTTCTACTACTCTTGGTTGTATTAACTTCTTTTTTTTCTAGAACTTTCAGGGGTGCTGTTAAGATGTTAGTGTATGCTCTCTCCAGTTTCTTTTTGGAGGCATTCAGAGTTTTCCTCTTAACACTGCTTTCATTGTGTGCCATAGGTTTGGGTAAATTGTACTTTCATTTTCATTAAATTCTAGGAAGTCTTTAATTTCCTTTTTTATTGCTTCCTTGACCAAGTTATCATAGGACAGAGCATTGTTCAGCTTCCATGTGTATGTGGGCTTTCTGTTGTTGTTGCCTTTGAAGACCAAACTTAATCCATAGTGATCTGATAGGAGGCACTGGATTATTTCAATCTTCTTATATCTGTTGAGGTTTGTTTTGTGATCAATTATATGATCAGTTTTGGAGAAGGTACCATGAGGTGCTGAGAAGAAGGTATATTCTTTTGATGCAGGATGAAATGTTCTATAGATATCTGTTAAACCCATTTGGTTTATAGAATCTGTTAGTTTCACCATGTCTCTGTTAATTTATGTTTCCAAGATCTGTCCATTGTTGATAGTGGGTTGTTGAAGTCTCCCACTATTATTGCGTGAGGTACAATGTGTTCTTTGAGCTTTAGTAGAGTTTCTTTTATGAAAGTGGGAGCTCTTGCATTCAGGGCATAGATGTTTTGAATTGAGAGTTCTTCTTTGTAGATTTTTCCTTTGATGAGTACGAAGTGTTCTTCCTTATTCTTTTTGATGACTTTTGGTTGAAAGTCAATTTTATCCGATATTAGAATGCTACTCCAGCCTGTTTCGTGGGGCCATTTGCCTGGAAAATTGTTTTCCAGCCCTTTACTCTGGGTGTGTGTGTCTTTAACACAGAGGTGCATTTCCTGGATGCAGCAAAATGCTGGGTCCTGTTTATGGATTCAGTCTGTCAGTCTATGTTTTTTTATTGGGGAGATGAGACCATTGATGTTAAGAGATATTAAAGCATAGTGATTGTTACTTCCTGTTATTTTTGAAGTTTATATTGTTTGTGTGGCTATCTTCTTTTGAGTTTGTTGAAAGATTACTTTCTTCCTTTTCCTTGAGTGTAGTTTCCATCCTTGAGTTGGCATTTTCCATGTATTATTCTTTGTAGGGCTGGGTTTGTGGAAACATACTATATAAATTTGGATTTGTCATAGAATATTTTGGTTTCCCCATCTATGATTATTGAGAGTTTTGCTGGGTATAGCAGCCTGGGCTGGCATTTGTGCTCTTTTAGATCCTATATGTGATCTGCCCAGGATCTTCTAGCTTTCATAGTTTCTGGTGAGAAGTCTGGTG
Source organism: Rhynchomys soricoides (assembly GCA_019843965.1). Classification (NCBI taxonomy): domain Eukaryota; kingdom Metazoa; phylum Chordata; class Mammalia; order Rodentia; family Muridae; genus Rhynchomys; species Rhynchomys soricoides. Next base: position 65,339 of record JADRCH010007397.1, on the reverse strand, counting down.
TAATTCTGATAGGTCTCCTTTCATATGTTACTTGCCCCTTTTCCCTTACTGCTTTTAATATTCTTTCCTTGTTTTGTGTATTTGGTGTTTTGACTACAGTATGACAGGAGGAATTTCTTTTCTGGTCCAGTCTGTGTGGCGTTCTGTAGGCTTCTTGTATATTTATGTTCATCTCTTTCTTTAGGTTAGGGAAGTTTTCTTGTATAATTTTGTTGAAGATATTTCTGGTCCTTTAAGTTGGGAGGCTTCACTCTCTTCTATACCTACTATCCTCAGGTTCTGTCTTCTCATTGCATCCTGGATATCTTGGATGTTTTGGGATAGGAGCTTTTTGGATTTTGTGTTTTCTTTGACTATTGTGTCCATGTTTTCTATGGTATCTTCCACACCTGAGATGCTCTCTTCCATCTCTTGTATTCTGTTGGTGATACTTGTATCTATGACTCCTGATTTCTTTCCTATGTTCTCTAACTCCAGAGTTGTCTCCCTTTGTGGTTTCTTTATTGTTTCTATTTCTGTTTTTAATTCTTGAATGGTTTTGTTCATTTGTTTGATTGTTTTTTTCTGTAATTCTGCCCATTTTATTGTGTTTTCCTGTAATTATTTAATGGATTTTTCTGTCTCCTCTTTAAGGGTTTCTAGTTGTTTACCTGTGTTCTCTTGTATTTCTTTAAGGGAGTTATTTCTTTCTTTCTGTCCTTGCCAGCAGGACTTAGTTATTCATAAGGATCTAGGAGGACTAAACCTGAAAAGAAAAATGGGCAAGAGAGAGAAGGGAGGCTAGGCAACGTTCCCTCTAGGTCTCACTTTATTTTTTACACATGTTTGTTTTTCAAGAAAAAGGAATGTAGAGGGGAGGGGAAGGGAGGCACATGGTCCCCTCCCGATTGCCAGACCATCTGACTTCAATTGTTTTATGATCGGTCTATCTCCTGGAGGTAGGAAGGATGGCTTATCTTACAGAAACACAGCTAGTTCTCAGATCTTCAGGGAAGGCATGAAGGGCCTGACTCCAATGTCTCTAGCTTATCTTGTACAAACACAGCTGGCTCTCATAAAGTCTCCGATTCCCAAGGACAGTGTGGAGGCTTAGGCAGATTCCCAGGAAGGGTGTTAGAGCCTGGCTCCTATCATCCTTCTTAAAATCTTCTATCATCCTCTTGATAAGTGATTTTTAGTCTGAGTCTTCCTTTTCTGGTGTGTTGGGATATCCAGGGCTGGCTGTGGTGGGAGAGCTGGGTTCTGATGAAGCCAAGTAGTCTTGGTTACTGTTCCTTGTGTTCCTGCCCTTGCCTTTCACCATCTGGTTATCTCTGGTGTTATCTGGTCTTTCTCTCTCTGACTGTGGCTTGTCTTTCCTTCAAGCCCAGATATCAACATTCCAGCTCTCTTTCCCAGCTGTTCTTCAGACCCTGCTTCTGAAGTCCTCCTTCTGCTGGCTCCTCCACACAAGTGGGCAGTTCCTTTCTCCCTGAGCTCTTTGTCTATGGAGGCCTGGTGGCCCAGGCAGGGTTCTCTGGTCAAAGGTGGAAGCAGGCAGGCTCTTACCTCCTGGTTTTTCCTCAGTCCCTGCATCTGGAGCCCTCTTTCTGCTGGGACAACTTATTTTTGATAAAGAAGTCAGAAATACACAATGAAAGAACAAAAGCATCTTCGACAAATGACAAATGGTGCTGGTCTAACTAAATGTCTGTATATAGAATAATACAAGTAGATCTATATCTTTTCCCATGCACAATACTCAAGACCAACTGGATCAAAGACCTCAATATGAGTCCAGATAACTTTAGCCTTAAGGAAAATGTTTGGGAGTAGCTTAAACCTCACTGGCACAGGAGACAACATCCCAGACAGAACAGTAATAGCACAGGGGTGAATATCCACAATCAATAAATGGAACTTAATGAAACTGAGAATGTTCTGTAAGCCAAAGAACAGCATCAATAGGACAAATCAGTAGCCTTGAGAGTGGTCAAAAATTTCTCACCAATTCCACAGGTGACAGAAGGATGATATTCAAAATACATACTCATGAATCTAGATGTCAGCAAACCAAATAATCAATTTAAAATATGGGTTGTAGGTCTAAACAGTTTTAAACAAAGAACTCACTAATGGCCAAGAAACAGTTAAATGAATATTCAATATCTTTAGCCAATAGTAAAATACAATTCAAGATGAGTCTGGGATTCCATATTTCCAATGTCATAATGGCTAAGATCAAATCCACAAGAAACTGCTAATGCTGGTGAGGATGTGCTCACCACTGCAGGTAGGAGTGCATACATTTATAGCCACTCTGGAGCACACATTTACATCAAAATTACCATTACAAGTAAATAGCCTTTGTTAATTTATATTGCACATATGTATTTTATTCATTACCTATGAACTTTATTTGTCAGGAGTCATAATGGGTCAAGGTAATAACTAGCAAGAAATCACTCTGAAGTGGCCTGCTTCGGATTATTATATAGTCTGAGACAGGTGGACCCTTATTAAGCAAGGCTGTAAGGGATCCATTTTAGGAAAGATTCCTGCTATTAGTATGCTTTTTCCATTATTATTAAACATATATAACAATCACTAAGTAATATCACACCCTTTGGAGCAGATTTCTGCAGATCCACAAAGATGTACTGTCTTATAGTGATGCTGCATAGAGAAATAGATGACTTAAGTCTTTAGTGATGATCCTATAAGAATTTCTAAAATTATATCAGTGATTATTAAGCTCTTTCACAGTGGAACTGCTATTAGGTCCATTTCTGATAGTCAAAACTGCAATGAGAACTCTGCCAGTCTCCCAAGTATCACCAGTTATTTGCTCTTAGATAGTAACCAGATTTTGTCCTATTCAGAGCACATTCCAAGAGGTTGTAAAACAATTAACCAAAGGTCATAAAACGGGAACTAATGATTTATTATAGGTGCTAGTACAGAAGATAAAATATTGGCTGTGTTTATCTGTACAAAACGTCACTAATAACTTAGTAATGGTTTTAAACCTTCAGTGAACCTGAGAACCTGTGGAGCTGAGACAGGTGATGGATATTTAGTCAGATAATTACTCCTAATGAATATGCATGTAAACATTCTCTGTTGTAAACTTCTATTTCAACTTATGATTTGATTTTTTTGTGTGTGTGTGAACTTGTGATGAACTTGTAACATGTGGTCATGTATTCTGAAGGATATTTAAGTGCTGAGGACAAGGAGAAGAGTCAGGACTGAGCAGGGAGGTTCTGAACTGAGAGGACTGAGCTGAGAAGAACTGAGCTGTGAGAGGGAACTGAGCTGAGGAGAAGTTTATAGAAGAGAAAGCAATATTAGAAGGAAAATGCAGAGCTGAATAACTTAGAAACTATAGGTAACATAAAATACTAGAGAGCAATGTGCAGAATGCAGAGGGAAAGAGGAAGAAGAAGAAGCTGCAGAGCAGAAGCATCAGGCAGGCTGCTTCATACCTTGGGACAGAACAGGTCCTATAGTAAGGACAAGGCAGGCTCCATCTTATTAAAAGGAGCAAAGTCTTTTTCTTACAAATGTAGGTTTGATTCATTTAGCATTAAAAGGTTAGAAGCCTTTTCTTTCAGTATGCAATAAAGATTGGAGCTCATTTTTCATCCAGAATGAGTTCTTTCTTTCTGCACTGGTGCTTGGTCTTTTGCTCCATATGCAAAGTAAGTATGGATGTGTGTGTGTATTATGTAATTGTGAGAATGCATGCATGTGTGTGTGTAAGTATGAAATAGTGAGAATGCAGGCAAGCTGGACTCAACTGGTTTAAATGGAAATGTATAAATGAGCTTGTATGTATCTCTATATGAATTTATGTGAGTTTATGCATACTTGCTCATGTAAAAGTTTTTCCTTCTGCAAGTGTTATTCTCTTCTCCTGGTTCAATAGAAGTTTATTGCTCCAAATTTCCCCCTAACCCAACAAGCAAGAGGCATCAGGTCAAAAGGGAAAAGGCTCTAGCAAGTAATCCTTTACTTTATCTCCTGCTGTTTTAGGAAGAGGTGCTAAGTGCCAGAAACCGCAGTTTCTGGCCTCAGAGGATCACAGAAGGCAGGTCAGCTACAGTAGCATAGTAACTTAGACTTAGATAAGTTAATCAGATACAGCAGCATAATAACTTAAACTTAGATAAGTAAACATTTTATTATTATACAGCAACCCTAAATATCTCATAAGACAAAGTCTTACCCTCTGTGAATGCTCTTCTTCCTCTGCTGCCTTAAGAAGAAGTGACAAGAAAGAAGAACATCCCCCCTCCTGCTGGGGATGGCCCTGGCATTTATTGAGACAACAAACATCAATTGTATATCCATTTAAAAGAAAGCTACAAGTTTCTAACAAGAGGTATAAAACATGTATTTATCATCATTACCATCAACAACATATTTAAATACATCTGGAACTTCTTCCACTGACAGGAAGGTTTCTTTAGCTGGAAAATATGATTGTGACTTGGGAGTGCAGTCCTTGATGTTCCCTGCACAGCACTGAGCCCATGCAGCTCTTCTGGGAAAGTGTTGGTGACCTGGTTCCATGGTGTCCTCTAGTGAATGTGGATCCCTCAGTTCAGGGTATGTTTAGAGTGAGAAGCTGGGCATTTTGCATTGTCTGACCTCCATTACAATTTGGTTTTTACCATTCTTTTGCTGTGCATTATAAAGGTCTTAAATTGAATTTGTAATATCAAGCAATTGTGTGATTTTTGTGACTCAGGATAAGAGATATGAAGAAAGTAACTTAATTAAAGACTGACCTTGTCAATGTCCAGAATACTGAAGAAGGTGAAGAAATGAAGTTCTTACACCAACACCACAACTCTGCCCCTTACATATAAATGTAGACAAAGTTTACCACAATGTCCTGGACACAAAGGCTGCCATTATCTGTTCACAATTTTATGGACCTCACCTGGGATTAGTTTCATTCTACCCTCCTTCTTTTTTGCCATATAGCACATTCCTTGAAACCCCATTTACCCATGACATGACCATCACTAAATCAGTCTGTGTTAACCCTCCTACTCTCCTCTGATGTAAGGCAGTCCAGATTCCTGGATTAATACCTCGTTTAATGGGTCCTGAATCCTGTGATAATTCTTCCTGAGGTTTATCTCTATGAACCTGGAATGCAAAGAATTCACCTTGCAGATGGAAGGAAGCCTTAAGAAGAGAGAGATCTTCATTCCTCTGCTCATTGAACTGGGGCTCATTTCCTCACTGAGTGTTACAGGAACTGCTAGAGAATCCCTTGTCCAAAAAGAACATCCGGGCAGTGACATCCAGGAAAAGCTTGAGCAGGCAATGGCCTCCACCACAAACAGCCTTGAGTCCTTTCAGAGTCAGATAACCTTTGCACTGGTTATTCTCCAAAACAGGGGGTCCCTGGACTTACTGACTACTTAACAAGGAGGCAATTGCATTTTTCTGGAAAAGGATGTTGTTTCTATGTCAATGAATCTGGGCTGGTAGCCCAAGATGTACAAATGCTCAAAAAGCTGTGGGAGAACCTGTAAGTAGTCTCTGCTTCCAACATTCCTACCCCTTGGTACTCTAACCCCTCTCGGTGGCTCAGTACCTTCCCCTCCTTGGCCCCATATGAGCCACTTGAACCTTGCTTCTTTTGGAACCCTGTTTTATTCAATTTTCTAAATCAGCAGGTGAGTAGCATTGCACAGATCATTACTATTCATGTCTTGGTTCAATATCAAACTGTTCTCAACATAGGAGGTGGTTATTATGGTTACACCTCTCCTTTATAAAATAAGAAAATGAAGGTTTGTGGGGCAGTGGACTGTGCCAGGAAACTTGGTAAGATTGAGTTATTTGGAAGCCCCAGAGCCTCATACATACCAGTGGATGGTAGGAGCTTCAGCTCCTTTCAACCAGGCCCCTGTTACAGGCCCACAATATTCCCATGGAGAAAGTTGTGACAATCAGTCACATAGGGGCAGTGCCCCAAGCCCTTCCACATGTAGATGAGGCATCCTTAACATCTCAGATGAGGCTAATAGTAAGTGTCTGCTGTCAGACCCCCCAACCTACCCCAAAATGTATATAAGATTGTATCCAGAAGGAATAAAACTGTATGAGAATTACTCCTTCAGGGATTGTCTGAGAGCTTCTGTCATATAAGAGCTGTAATACTTCCCATGCAAGAGAACATGCTCCTGACATTTCACTATTGGAAACTGCCCAGGTCTACTCTGATCACTTCCTGCCTGGTATTTCTGACCACAGTTCCTAGCTGTTGCATCTGGCTTGTTAGCTGAGTCCCCTGCTGGCTCTGGTGGTAGCAATAGAGGCAGTTGCCCTCTCCCTCCTCATGCCTGCCTGCCTTCTAAATAGCATGTCTCTCCATAGCAGCAGCCACAGAAGTAATCCTCAATCCAACTCCCCTCTCCTCTTTACCTGGACACTCCTGCAGGGCCAAATCTCCCTTCCCCCCAGAACTTAGCAGATAGTGGGTAAGAGAATCCTTCAATCTGGTGTGATATTCAAGGTTTTTGTACCACATCCATCCTAGTTTTCAGCTTTTCTACTGAACACTTCATTATCTCATTAGAACCAGCTCCAATGTTGAATTTAGAACTTCAAGCTATGGTGGGGTTTCTTGAGATTCATGATGATTCATTAGGGATTCACTTTTATTCCGTCCTTTCCAAACTCAAAGAGCAATGGCTACATTACATTTTACCTCATGAGATTAGATCTCGCCTCTAGCAGGAGAATTTACTTGTCATAGAAATGTACGTCTGGCCGGTGCTATGTTCTGTGCATATCTTTAATCTCATATTTCACAGCATAGACATATAACATGTTTTCCTCACATATATAAAAAGAGTACTACCACTTTCAATCCAAGTGATCAAGAATTTCTGAAGGATGTATTAATTATTCCATTTTATCTAACAATTGTTTCTACTGCAGAGCCTTTTCCTTCACATGTCACTGTGATAAACAGGGAGACCCAGTCAGGCTTATAGCCCTGATTATAAATACATTAAATAAACTCTTACATTGAGTATATGTGAGGTCTGGAATTTTGAACACTGTAAAGACTTTCTGTGAAATTTTTGACTAAGGGAACTGCTCCAAATTTTCCACAATAGTTTATAGTTTTTGAGACCTCATTGGTAGATTACTTATTAACATCTATATTTATATTTCATTAAAAGAAATTGATGTAATTAATAAATAACTTTATTTTTTATACCAGACAGTCCAACCTTATTCTCTTAGACTCAATGAATATATGAAAATTTCAAAAAAAAATATCTACATCCATTGCAGTTCATATCACAGACTTAAATCCACATACTTTTATGTCCTCCATGGACAAAGCATGTGAAATTCAACAACCATGTTCCTGGTTAGATATGATATTCTTTCTCGAAAGAGTCTGTTGTCTGAGTTTTCCATACTCAGGACAAGCAGTCCTTCTATCTCTGGTTCTCTTGCCTCTTCTTCCAAATGTGACAACTTCCCCAGGTTCTAATATTTTTCCATTATCTTTTTCTTCTTGTAGACCATTCCTACTGATTGTCTTTGATGAGTACATTTGTGAGATACTTAAATCACATGAAGAGAATTTCAGATATTCTCACATACTCTCTTTTTCCAATCATATAATTCATTCATAGAAGAAATGTTCCTTTAATGTTGATAACCTTAGGAACAGGAACCCAAGTGTTAGTACAAGTCTTATTGCCTATCCTTCCCTAAGGGTTCAGGGCCTCAGCTGGCACTCAGCATTCTGGGTTTGGTTTCTTTTTACAATGTTGCTACAACTTTGTGGTATGATCATATTTCATGGTTTATACAGTTTTGATATCTTTATCTTTTAAATTTTTTAAATATAAAACTATTTTATTAATAAAAATGAGTGCTTTGATGCAGTGCTCTTTGATGAAATAAGTAGTTTATTCAACCTTATGTTCACATATTTAGTCATGTTCAAACCAAAAATTCACTATGAAAGTTGTCCAAATTTAGGAAATTCATATTATGTCTATGTTCTAAAAGATTATTAGTGACAAAAACATGGCGGGAGAATACATTGTACTCTGAAGCAATGTAGAAACTCCCAATCCCAGTGTGTAACTTCTGGCATCTTCTGCCAGTGTGTTGTCCTCCAGGATGTGCAGCATCTGACAGAACTGAACAAACAGAAGATATTTCTCTGCTTTTAAAAATGTCACAAATAGAGGGCGTATAAAGGTTAAGGCACTGACTAACAAGTAAACAAAAATCAGAAAATTGTGAGGCAGGAAATTTATAGATAAGTAAAGTCAATGAAACATAACTCTCTTTTGTTTAATTATAGCATTCACAACTGTAAGTCTGAGGATTATACATACTCTTTCATTCTGAAAGATGTCTACAGTACTGTACATTGTCAGTGTGTGTGTGTGTGTGTGTGTGTGTGTGTGTGTGCATGTGTGTGTGTGCAGCCCTTCCAGACTCTCAGTCTGACTTGCTCTTTCTCTGGTTTTCACTGAGCACATCTGGTATAGGTGTGTGCTGGATCCATCAGTCCTCAGAGAAGGGTCTGGAGTGGCTGGCACACATTTGGTGGAATGATGGTAAATGCTACAACCCATCCCTGAAGAACCAGCTCACAGTCTCCAAGGACATCTCCAACAACCAAGAATTCCTCCAGATCAGCAGTGTGGACACTGCAGATACTGCTACATACTACTGTGCTCAGAGAGCACATTGACACAGCCTCAGTTATCAGCTGTACAATATTTCAGGATGGTTCTTAGCTCTGTTCCTTCCTATTATATCATAAGAGTGTATGAATACAGCTTTCCTGCTGGCCTCTGTGGTTTCCTGTCTGCTCATAGGTTAATAGCTTTCAATTCCTGATATAAAATAGAGGTTCTTTTTAAGATATTCAGAAATGAGTCTGTCTGTGTTTGGCTTTATAAAGCTGAAAGATGTTTGGATCCTATACCAAGTGGCTCAGTATTATGGTTCCAGTCAGGCTTAGGCCACAAATTCCACAGCAGAAAATTCAAAATAATTGTTATGTTCACATTCAGTATACAGCTGTATATGTGGATGATGGGAATTACTGAATAGGCACTCTCAAATTGATTAATTGGCTAAAAGGGTCCCAGGGATACTCTCAAAAATTTCAGGCTACTCTCAAGGGTTTTGATGCTCTCCACAAACTGATTGTGATACCATATTGTTAAGGAATTTACTTATATACTTCAGTGAACATACGGAATTTGAGCCTTTGTCCAAGCACAAGCTTAAGCACTCTTAACTGGTGTTCATGGAACTCTATGTATTTTGTATGGTATCAGAGGTGAAAAGTAGTAATCACCCAGCTATAAAGTTGGTTACCTATAATCCCTACCTTCCTATGGGTTATGTTGATGTAATAATGTCACAAATGTTATGGTGTTAATCATAGATTCTTTGATGAATTTTAAGGCTCATGAGAAGGAAGTCATGGGTGACACTGTTAAGGTCACCAAGAACTTGAAATTGGATAGACTCTAGTCCTAGTGAAAAAATCAAAGACTGTTGTTCTAATAAAACATTACACTAATACAGTGATTTTGAATTACATAGCCATATATACACTTAAATCTTTATGTCAATCCACCACCATTGGAGTGAATTCTTGCAGTCAATTGGAGGCAAGAGAGAACAAAAGTTGAACAATTCATAGAAAGTGTGAGATATTAGAGAATTCAGATTGTAATCATCAAACCTTCCCCTCAGGACTAAGAGACCAATGCAAAGGAAGTGGTGGAGATATTTTAAGAGCAAGAGACAATGGATTACTCCAAAGAAATATTCTCATCTAAAACAGTAGGACTGATGCTCATATGAACACACATAAACTGGGAACAAGCACAGGGCTTATATAGATTCAAGACTCTGCAGAGAAGGGGACTCTCTGCAGAGAGGGGGAAGTGGGTATGTGCTCACACCTTTAGCCAAGAATCTGTCTGTAACTCGTATTCCCTTACAAAATACTTTTATTCTTCTTCAGTGGAGGCTGACTGGCCACACTTGAAGGTAGTCCCTATGTCGAGGAGTTGGACAAACAAAACCAATACAATGGCATATTTGTAGAGTGTTTGTCTTATATGACTTTGTTTAGGTAGTTTTTCTCTTATGAGTCTTTCTTTGAATATATGGTTTCAGATTTGGTGTTCTTTTGAGAGAGAGAAACTGTGTGTGTGTGTGTTTGTGTGTGTATGTGTCTGTGAGAGAGAGAGAGAGAGAGAGAAGAAACTGATAGAAAATAATTCCTGTTTTTATGTTTTTGTTTGTGTTTTGTTAAATAATGAAAGAAAGAAAGGTTGTGAAGTTGAGTTGGTAGTGAGATCATGAGGATCTAAGAGTAGTTGGGAGAAATGAAAAGTGTGATCTGACCATATTGTTTAAAACGCCTTTTTTCAATATTAAAGGAAATTTAAAGGAAGCAAACTGGGACAAGGGCCCTAAATCTTGTGTATTTATTACTATTTCATAAACTGGAGCATCCTAGAGACAGAACATGTTTGTTTCCTTCTGGCATGTTCATGTACAACATGATTGTAGAGTTTCCAGTAATTTCTTGTTACTTATCTAGTGCTCTTTTGATCAATCTTTTATTGTCTTCTTACACTGACAATAATAAGGTAAGAATATATGAAGAGCATTAAATTTTTCATTGCTCAGACATTTTCTCAGAACATTTACAAAACCTTCTTTGAGCAGTGCTTCCTTCCACACATAATTAAGTATGGACACAGTAGACAAGTCTCTGTGACTAGAAACGAAGATGATATTTTAGTTTCCATAATCTTATTTCTCCTTGCACTTCATGACATCATCATGACAATATTTAAATTCCAATTCTCTTCTGTAATTCTGGTGTTATTCTCAGGGCAGATTCAGACTCTTCCTAGAGTTAGTCCAAGTTCATTTTTTCCAAGTAGAGTTGTCACTCACTAGTCATTGTTGTAAATACAGGCTTGTTATAGCACTGAGTTCAAAATTGTTTCAGCTTTCTAACGGTCATGCAGGTTCTGAGCTGCTCCAATATATTAGTAATTTGTATCAAAAAACTTGCTGCTCTGCAAAATTATTTGCTCTATCTTCTTAATGTGTCTATAAAACAATGTAGAGTGAGTAATTGACTATGATCAGAAGTGATCTGGCTCATTCTGATCTACCAAATGGCTTGTTAGTTACAACTCCTGCAGTTCTGGCCTGGCCAGCTTCTTCCTCTGCATGTATCTGACAAAATCTGCTTGCTCCTGACTCTTTCTAAGGCCAATGAACTGAGTCAGGAAATAAGAGATGGGAATACAGATTTAAGGATAGATAGATAGATAGATAGATAGAGAGATAGAACTATTTCACAAAGATCAGAAATTTGATTAAGGAACCATACTGAATGCAGCCATAATGTTCAACACAGCTTAATGGAGCTCAGCAGCCTGACATCTGAGAACTCTGATATCTACTAAGTTGTCAGGTACAGTGTCACAGTCTGCCTCTATGTTATGTTAGAAAATCTGAAGGAGCAGCCAACTGTCATTGAGCTGAGTAGACAGGAAAGTGTAGTCCCTAGACTTGCTCAAAATTGTTATTAAGTATTGAAGGGAACAAGAGGCTTAAAAACTAATTCTTATTTCATAAGGAAGTTTCATAGTGACCTTGGATATAAGTATCAGAGAGAAGGAATATTAAATTAGTAAACTTGTTTCTCATATTTCTGTGTTGGGGTGATCTTTTTGTGCACTGTATAAAAATTGTCTTTGTATTCATATATGGACTTCTGTGCAGCAGAAAGTTGAATACAGACCAATCTTTCTCCCTGTTATTAATATATTTAATTATATTTTAAAAAACTCTGTCTCTCAGATCTAGACAGATTTATTATAAAGCTGATGGCCTGTTGCAAAATAGCAGAAAATAGGCAGGACTTCTGTGGAGAGATGGGTACTCTGGGAAATGGTCAGGAGCAGATTTTGCAAGCCAGAGAAAGAAGCAGACCAGTGCTGAAGGAGGGATAAGTAACAAACATTTTGGCAGAACCTAGATTAATATACATGGACTAATTTAAGGTATAAGAGCTAGTTGGGAACAAGAGGAAGATAATAAGGCTTAAATCTATAATCAATAAACCTGAGCTTTGATGTTTTTATTCAGAGTTAGGGTGTGCATAGTAAAACTATTTTCTTTTATCCATGTTGGAGTTAATGTGAGCTACATGTGTAGCTACCATAATTGTGTCAATAACTTTGGAGCAGAATTGTTTAATCACACAGGGAATCAATGTCTAAAGCCCAGGTTATGACCAATATTTCTGTTAAAGCACTGTTCTATTTTGCTTTGATATTCAAGGCAGTGTTTCTCTATGGAGCCCTGGTTGTCTTGGAACTCTCTCTGTAGATGAGTTTAGCCTGAAACTCAGAGATACATGGGACCCTACTTACAAAAAGCAAAATAAAACAACAACAACAACAACAACAACAACAACAACAACAACAAAAACAAAAAACAAATACTAAGATTAAAAATATTTGCAACCACCATCTTGGTATGTTGAAATATCATTCAACTAGATCCCCCAGAGCTCACAGTGACTAAACCAACAATCATTGTGTGTTGGGTTAACTGTCAGGTGTGGTGAAGTCCTGCAAGTCCGCCCTGGGCTTGGGCCCCCTCAGAGAGGAGGGACGTGGGCAGTTTGACCACCCCAGGGCACCACCAGGCCAGTGTTGTGTGTTGAGAAGCTGCCATAGAACACCACGTGGGGATGGAGGAGCACAGCATGGCTTCCCGGGGATCACTGCAAGCCAGCTCCATTTTATTCCCACATTCTTGGGCATCCCACAAGCCAATGGGTACAGTGGAAGAGCTGAGGATAAAGTGAGGGAGTGAGGGCCCTAGGGCTTAGATCTAACCTGGGGCCAAGCGGGGGAAGGCAGGGAGGAGGCATGGCCCCGAAGGCCTGTGGCCTGTGGCTTGGCACCGGCTAGCTGGTTGATTTGGTTAGGTGTCTGTCATGGCTTCGAGCTCTGGAAGGCCTTCTGCAGGAGACTAGACAAGGTTCTTTAGAGGAAGGCCTGCTCTATTGTTCCCCAAGGTGGATCCTGATGAAGAGAGACAGTCCAGGGTTTCAGGGCATTTACTGTCATGGAGGAGAATGGCATGAGTGAGTCTGTGCCCCGAGATGTCAGGGAGGGGCCAGATTGAAATAGTGGCTAGAAAGTGGAGTGACTAAGACTCTAGGTGTCTCATTAACAAGGGGATGTCTTGAGGCTAAGGGACCATACCTCTACCTGTGGAGGGGCTTGAGGCTAAGTGACCAGTAGTCACAGAACTATTGAGAGCTACAGCCTTGTGTCAGGAGCCTGGTTCCTAGGAGCATGGCAAATGGCTACCATCCCTTGTACAGTTGTCCCCTGCTGGGGACCCCTTACTGGGTTCACTGGCAGGGGAATAGGGTGTTAAAACTTTAGCTCAACCAGAAACCAGGTTGCCTTTCATGGTCCCACAATTGTATACACATGGAGGGACCTATGGCCCCAGCTTCATATGTGGCAGAAGAAGGCCCTATCTGGCATCAATGGGAGGGGAGGCCCTTGGTCCTGTGAAGGCTTGATGTGCCAGCATACAGGAATCCTAGGGCAGTGAGGGAGAGTTGGTGGGTGGGTGGGGTAGCACCCTAATAGAAGCAGGGCTGAGGAGGGATGGGATGGGTGTTTATGGAGGGGAAATAAGGAAAGGGTGGAAAACGCAATCAAGCAACATTTAGTTAATTTATTTGGACACTGTATTTATTATCTACTGCATTATAAGATGTTTAAAATTGTAGCTAAAAATAAATAAAATGAAAGAAAGAAACACTGACAACATTATTTTTAATCATCCCAGGAACGTTCATGAGATTTTTGATCACGTATTCCAAACTCAAAGTCCTCCTCATTCCCAATATTCCGTCCTGTAAACACATGACTGTCATAGAACACTAAACACAACGATACAAGATCATCTTTAACAGTCTTTGGGATAATATCTGTGACAGTGATTCTCTGTACTTTGTTAAGGACTGTTTAATAATTCCAGATCTTGATTCAAGACATTGTGCCTGATGAATGAGCTATCCAATTTGTCAGTAAGTGACTTCAGATGTAAGTTACTGAGTGAACACTCCAGAGATTATCCAAAACATCTCTAAAGTGGATATCCCAGCATCTTAAATGTCTGACAATTTAGGACACCATGACATATCAATCTTTGATGGAATCAGAGTGAAAAGATTTAAGCCAGTTTCCAGACAAAATCCTCTCTTCAAGGGGACCTGGAATAGTAAAATTGTGCCCAGTCTGTTAAATGCTGTTCAGAATCATCCAATATAGATAGGTCCAATGGGACCTGCTAGGGGTTTGTTATCAAGGAAACCAGGCCCATCCAAAGAAGGGAATAATAATACATCCTTAAAGCGGAGTGTAGGAGAATTCTAGAAATCAGTATGTGCATGTATTCAAGGATAGCTCCTGAACAGTTTCACAGACATTGCACCAGATCAGAAATTATGATCCTCATGTTAGTTTAACTTAGGACCATAAGCTCATATTATCTATTTACATTCTAAGAATCCCAGACACTTGTGAATGGAATACATTATAAGAGAAAGAGGTCTATGCAAATCTGCACTACCTAAGTAGTCATGCAGTCCTGTGCATTGATTCCTATGAGAACCATCAGCATTCTATATGTTGGAGTATAAAGAACATTATAAACATTACCCATCACATGAGGGGTTCTGAAATGCCAAGGTAAAACAATCTAACCTTCTGGATTGTAAGAATAACTGCTCTTCTACTTTCAGAAGTCACTGATGCCCTGAGAATGCTGCCCTGTGAGCTGACAATTTACAAGACACATGGCTTCTGACCAGTTGTAGAAGGGAGGACACACATTCAACTGGTCCTCTTTTTTCTATTCTGAAATATTTGGGGCATCCAATTTTGAAATCAATGTTAGAGCACAATATACATGAGTATTCTTAATTTATGTAGTATGAATTTTTAGTGAGTAGCTATTCTTTATATGTTTAAATACACATGATCATCTATTCCTACATAGTGCTATTGGTTTCTCTCAACTCTGGGGACAATATTCCAAATCAATCCTTCATTATTGGAAATATCAACTCCTGTAAAGCTTAACTAACTCATGTCCTACACAGGAATAAGAGGACCCTGTACTGGAAAGATACACCAGGAGAGATAAAGATTTCTAAGCACATGTATCTCCACCCATTAGGATCCTTGTCAATGAGATTTTCTCTCCTCCTTCTTCCCATATTTAATGCAGGTTGGGAAAGAGATTGTGTTACAGAATACATTTGCTTGATTTCCACTTCCTTTTCAATGTGAGTTTTTTGAACTGTTAACTTTGATGTGACTACCACAGTGGTTCGTTCTCTTTCTTTTGACTCCTGTATGTGAGTGTCCCAGGAATTCATACATGGATATTTGGTGTTATGCATCTAAACTCCTGATTCAGTGTTGACCTGTCCTCAGCTGCTCTGTCCCAGGTACAGCCTGATGAATGCAACAAAGACACTGATCTCTCCTGTTTATACCTCATTACAAGTGGGAACTGCTAGAGCTGGATTCACCTGTCACTAAAATAGGTGACTTTGAGAGCATCGCTCATGATAATGTAGAAACAACTTAAATTCAGATGCTGAGACGTCAGTCATCTTCTCCAAATAAACAAGAGCCATTTCTCCCTGCAACCGAGCCCTGTCAGCACTGGAGTTGTAGGGATAGGTTACTGCTCAAGCCAGCGCAGGAATCTTCAGTATAAGCTATGAGAACGCTACCTGTATGAAAGATAAGAAAGCAGGAGGCACAGTGGTACTAAGAATCCCCAGTAGAGATATGAGGTACATTTGAAGGGTATTCGGTGTTCACTGTGGTTTAATTTGGTAAGTCTCTTAACTGATGTGTGCCTGTTGTAATTGTCATGTCTCAATTCCATGTTCAAACACACTGAAGATTCTTTGTTAAACTCTTCAAAGATTTATATTTTCCTGTCTTTATTTACTTTTTGCATATTTTTGAAAACAAATATATAATGTATTTGGATCACTTTGCACTTCCCCAAACTTATCACAGATCCTTTCCCATTCACTCAACTTCACAAACTTTCATCTTTCTGTACAAAGGAAAAAGTAGAACAAAAATTAAAAAGAGATTAAAAACATTTAAAGAAACAAAAAACCCACATGTCCTCAGTCATATGCACACAAAACCACAAAAGATATGTCATAAAACTGTACCTCTGGAAACAAAAATGTATAGGCAAAGGACGGATGAGAAAAACTGCGCAAATTGATATGAGAATAAATATCTACAAAAATACCATTGAGTTTACTTTGTGTTGGCCTTGTAATACTGAACATCTGTCCATACTTAAGTGTGGTTAATAAACCCAATGATGCTCCATTGGAGACACCGAATTTGTCCTTTGTATGTGAGGGTCAATTTCATAAACTTCCTGGTTAAGGGTGAGATCCTGTGGCCTTGTCTCTCTTTCTCAACACTGGGACTCCATTTGGATGGAGTCTGTGCGTACCCTGTGCCTGCTGTCACAATCTCTGTAGGTTCACATGTGCATGAGTCCTGTTAATGTTTGGAGTTAAGTTTTCTTAGAGTCATCCAACTTCTCTGGCTCTAGACATGACTAGAGATGACAAGGTCTCTAGTTAACCCTAGTTGTACTGCTAAAGTTCAAGATGTCAAATTGTCTTATAAATACGTATATAATACATTAGTGCTACTCTCAGCCATGACCAAGAAGCTTCTATGTTCAGTTTGTAATTATTGATGCAGTCATTCATGACTGGTCAAGGTGGTAAGAATGATTACAGAGTCCTCAGCCACAGATATGTTAATGGTATCAACTTTCCAATATATTCACTATGTTAATGAACATATGCAGACATCATATGAGTTTCTCATTATTAATTCTATTTCCAGATCCTTCCTACCTCCAAATTCATGCAACTACACACCTTTTTTTTCTTTCTTAGTATAAGCAAATATAGAAAGAAATTTAAATGGGTATTAAAAACTAACAGAAACAAAACAAAAAAAAAGAATCAAACATACACATACACACATAGAGAGAGCAAGCTAAAGAGAGAGAGAGACAGAAATAGAGACAGAGAGACCAATAAAATCACAATTATGTAGCCATAATATATGGGCAAAATATAAGTAAGACAAAAGGAGTTGAACAAGGCAATATTAGAAAAAAATGTCTCCAAAAATACCAATGAGTTCAATTTCTCGGCTATAAATTGCTAAGCACGTCTTCATGATTAACTGTGCTTAACACCCTCTGTGAGACTCCACTGGAGAAAACTAAAATTGTTCTTTTATATATTCTTCCTGGCTAGGGCTGAGATTCTGGGTCCATTTCCTTTTCCCAACTTGGGGATTTTATATGGACTGACTTGGTTAACACTCTGTGCCTGCAGCCACAGTCTCTGTGAATTCATATGTGCATCTGTCCAACAGTGTCTGGAAGATGCTCTTTCCTTGGAGTCCTGCCGCTGCTCTGGCTCTTGTAATCTGCTCAGTTTTAAAACGCTTTACTCTCTATTTTATCTCTATTTTACTATATCATCCTTGTAAATTTCTCATATTCTAATGGCCCAATTCTAGTCTTTCACCTCCTACAATTAAATATACCAAACAAAATATTCGCACCTTAGAGCATATGAATGAGAACTTAAAGCACTTAGCTAATGGACATGGGTGACCTATTCAGTATATTTTTTACTGCTCCATAAGACACTTCTAGATTAGAAAATTTATGTTTTATCACTGAGTAATTTTCACTTTTTTTTATATATATGACTACATCCTTTTTTAAATTTATGCTTTATTGGAAATCTAGAACGATTACTTCCCCTATATGCTGCAAAAGACCATGAATAACATGCAGTGAATATACATGAATGTACAAACATCTACAACAAGATGTAGAGCGATTTGAGTATGGGGGGAAAAAAACGGTGCAGTAGAGAGTGAAGCCTCAAGTGTCTGCCCCAGCGCTGTGGCTCTGAGAGGGATGGGACAAGCAGAAAGTGCCCATGCATCTTCCCACACAGTCCTTTAGTCATGGGCTATGTGAAGCCGATAGGACACCACCCATGGGTGAGGGAGGGAACCATTCTCCGGGAACATGTGGCAGCTCTCTCCAGCCCTGGGCACTGCAGATGCAGCTGCGTGCCACAGAAGAGCTAGTAGGAGGAGCTCGGCTGGCATCCCGCTGACAGGGCCTGGTTGGCAGATTGGGCGCTGGCTAGCTGCTTCGGCTTTGGTGAGTAGGTGCTGTCTGGAAGTGCTGAGATGCCCTCAGAGAGAGATTAGATGTGCGGCTCTTTAATCAAACGCTGGACCCCTTGCTTCCCACCAGTGGATCAAGATGAATAAAGACAGTCCATAATTCTAAGATGTTTATTGGCATTGTGTTGAGTGCCGTGGATAAGATCATACCTTGCAACCTTCAGGAGTGGCAAAGTAGAAATAGTAACTGGGAAGGGGCATGGCTAAGTCTCTAGGTGTCTCATTAACTTGGGGATGTCTTGGGGCTGCATGGCCACACCTCTACCTGAGGAGGGGCTTGGAGTGGATCAGGGGTCTGACAACAGGTACTTCCCATTGGCTTGGTCTGAGAGTTTATCTGCATGTGGGAGGGCTTTGTGTGTTGTTCCAGCCTGACAAACCTCACATGACAAACCTCACATGACAGACCTCTCTACAAGGAGCTGTGGGGGTTGTAGCTACTTGACAGAAGCCAAGGGCCTCCCGGGAGTGTTGGCAAAATGCTTTCCAGTCCCTTGTAGGGTAAACCCACTGGGTTGCCCGGAGTTAAGCCTGTGCTCAACCGAGGGCCAGACTGCCTGTCAGTCTGCCACCCCACATTTGAGGACATGTTTGAGAGGGTTATTGCTGGAAAACAACATAATTTTATTTATAACTTTTTAGCCAATTGGCATAGGAAAGTCTTTATCCCAGTTAAGTTGGGTTAAAGCCCATGTTTCAAAATGATATAGGCCTTAGTAGACCTCAATTGTATTGCTAATGGTCATATTGTCAAAATGCCTTTTAAATATATGTTTATACCTAGTACATTGTCTCAGCCTTGATCACAGAGGCTCATATGTGCTGTGTGGAATGATTGGCACAGATATTCATGAGAGATCAGAATACTGAGAACGACTGACAGAGTACTTAGCTACAGACGAGTAATGATACCAACCACTCACCCAAAAATCAAGGACCATCACAAAACAGGGAAAAGGGTAGATGTAAGATACAGAGAATGGACTTAAAGGAGATCAAATTCAATCTCTTTTTATTGATCTGTTCTTGGTGCACACATGAACTCTCAGTAGCTGTACTTACCAGCACAAGACACATTCAAATCAAACCAGTAAAAATTACCACATGAGAGACCTAGAAATGACTGAGCAGGTAAAGATGTCTACTGGAAAGCTTAGCAATATCAGTTAAATCCGTTAGAATTGAATTACATAAATAATCCTCTGAGGTTAATATATCCAACTTGGTGCATGAGTACCCTGTTATCACCACTAGGAATAATATAACAATTAACAAATTACAGCATGGAAGGGGAGGAACCCATGAGTGTCCAGAGCAAGGTGACAGTCTTTTGGCATTTGATGACTGATAGACAAAATACAATTTTTTGGGGGGAATATTTCTGGAGGTTCACTGTTTACTAGTGATGACCCTATCTACGTGTATATAGGTAGCACTAATTAAAGTAAGTGTATTATTTAATGAAACAGAAGAGATCAGGATATTTGGAAAGAGACTTATTGGAAGGTCCCACATGAACAACAGGGACCTAGTGGTAGTAGATTTTGGTGAGTGTGCAGAGAGTGGTGGTAGCTTATAGCATATTTCATACATGATTGGAAATTTCAAAGAATAAAATTCCTTTTGAAATATATAAATAACAATTTTACACATGCATAGAATTTTCATACAAGTGTGTTTTGTGCATATTTCTCCTGTAATCTCTTGCCCCTCTTATTTTCCCTTCATTCTATTAGGCAATTTCACTGGTGCATCAACATGTATTTGCATTCATAGTTTTATATAACTAAGAAATATATAAGAGTTAGTAATGAAAGTCACATTTAATGTCTGTGATTTTGAGATTGTCTTAATACAGTTACCTCTAATTTCATACATTTTTTCCAAAAGCAATGCAAATTTCTTATTCATTTCCAGTCAAAAATTTCTGTTGTTTTATATATAATATATATAACCATGCCCTAGTGATAATATCCACTGTGGACAAATCTGTAGCTTATATGTATAATTCAATTATTTGTGATAGTGTTTCAATAATCATTGATATGTCAATATTTTAAGCACATTTATTTTTAGTCATTTCAATGAATTTTGAAGTATATAACCTGGCAAACATTATTTGCATATATCAGAAAAAAGGATCTAATTCTCAAGACTTAGCCATTTTTGAATTTACCGTCAAAATCATCATCATCATCATCATCATCATCATCACAAAGCACCATCTATAAATCAATGTGTTAACATTGTGGTAAAGTGGAGCCACAGAGACAGGCCAAAAATTTATTGAGAGCTTAGTCCCTGAAGTTACATCCACAGCATCTGCCCAGGGCTCAGGGAAAGTATATGGGATGCATTTCCTCAGAGAGGATTAGAACTTGGACCTGAGCATGCTATTGACTGACCCATGTGTCTTTTCAGGTCTTCTCCAGCTGAGATACCATGTTATGTGAGAAGTCCTCTGCTCATGAATATGCAAATTACCTGCACCTATGGCAGTAAATACAGGGATGCCCACACCCTGAAAACAATATATGTTCAATGTCCTCTCCACAGTCCCTGAACAGACTGATTCTAACCATGAAATGGAGATGGATCTTTTTTTCCTCCCGTCAGTATGTGCAGGTAATGAGCTCACCAGTTACAAATCTGAAGAGGAAACAGGGCCTGTGATGATACAGTCATCCACTCTGCCTTTCTATCCACAGGTGTCTATTCCCAGGTCCAGCTGCAGCAGTCTGGAGCTGAGCTTGTGAAGTCTGGAATGTCAGTGAAGCTGTCCTTCAAGGCTTCTGGCTACACCTTCACTGACTATGCTATATACTAGGTAAAGTAGAGGCCTAGACCGGGTCTTGAGTGGATTGGATGGATTGATCCTGGAAATGATGTTACTAGTTACAATTACAAGTTCAAGGGCAAGACCACATCGACTGCAGAAAAATCCTCCAGCACAGCCTATATGGAGCTCTGCAACCTGACATGTGAAGACACTGGGGTCTATTACTGTGCAAGACACAGTGTTACAACCACACGCTGAGTGTGTAAGAAACCCTGGAGGTGCAAGAAACTGCTCTGGGACTGAGATGACAGAAAAGATTAACCTTTAGACTAGCTCAGAAGTAATAATTTTGAATGTCTATTTGGCCTCTTCCTCATAGTCCTGCAGTGCCTTTGTCATCTTTCTAAAATGACATCTAAGAATAAATTGATGCTGATTTAGGATAAGCCTTCAATACACCATACATTGCCAATCTCTTCACCAGTGACCATTGACATGTTTCTTACTCAGTAAAACAATAAAAAGGGAAAAGTGTGATGATACATGTTAAAAATATCCCTGGATCTGGAGAAAGCAGAAGTTTTGTTGAAATAGTTGTGAATAAAGGATGACAGGAATTTGATCTATAAAATGCAAATCACAAATATCTGGGCAAACAAAGACTCTCTTCATAGTCTTAAGCATTATGTGACTTCAGGTGTGTTGATAATTCTGGCTGTATGGTCCAACAGAAGTTCCAGTCTCTTACAATGTGAGAAATATTTATATCAGAATGCATAAGCATGTAAATATAATCCCAGTAGTTTGATCAAAATATTATTAAGGCATGTTTCCTAGAACTTCTTTACCAACACAATGTATGTACATGTTAACTGAGGTGGTCTCTGAGATTGTACATAAGTGTTTGATCTCATATTTACTTCTTGCCCAGTCTCAGTAATGACCTACAGTCATTAGCCTTTTTCTAACATGGACCTACACTGATACAGCATTAGCTCTCAGAGTCCATTGCATACCTGTTGGTCAGCGTTGTCCCATAGAGTATTTGTGATCATGTGTCTCTGCCTCTACAAGTGTTTCTTGTGCTTTGTTTTTGGTGACTTTTCTTCTGTTTGTTTTGTCCTATTCCCATTTGTTTGCTTTTCCTCTATCTTACTTTGTTTTGCTTTTTTATTATGTTTAGGTTCTGTTTGTTTTCCAATTAGATAATGAAACAAAATCAATCTGAGAAAAGATTGGGGAAGTCCTGGGGAAGGAAAATTAGAAATCAAAATATATTGCATGAATAAATGTATTTTCCATTTAAAATAGAAAAAGTAAACTTTAAAAAAATAATAAATAAATAATTCTGATGACATCTTTGTTTCGTAAATATCCCATATACACAAGTCCCCATATTGATCCTGGAAATGATGTTACTAGTTACAATTACAAGTTCAAGGGCAAGACCACATCGACTGCAGAAAAATCCTCCAGCACAGCCTATATGGAGCTCTGCAACCTGACATGTGAAGACACTGGGGTCTATTACTGTGCAAGACACAGTGTTACAACCACACTCTGAGTGTGTAAGAGTTCTTTGCTTAAATTGTTCACAGTGTAGTCAAAAGCCAGGTCTGAAAAAATATGAGCATAAGGCACATGCAAAATGCATAATTCTAAGGTGTAGTGAAATACGCAATTAAAAAGTCTGGATTTCAACCTTTCTCAATCCATCTCTCTCTGTCTCTCTCTCTCTCTCTCTCTCTCTCTCTCTCTCACACACACACACACACACACACACACACACACACAATTTTAGTACTGAGAATTTCCAGTATTAATCTCTAAGTGTACAGAGTAGTTTCTACTAGGAAAGCTTTTATTTCTTTTTTATTAGATATTTTATTTATTTACATTTTTATCGTTATTCCCGTTCCCTGTTTCTCCCCTGCAAAAGTTTTTTTTTTCTTTTTTTAATCCATTCTGAATGGTGTGAGGTAGCATGTCAGTATCATTTTGGTGTTATTTTGAGAGAGTGAGGGAGAGACAGATAGACACAGAGAGAAAGAGAGAGATAGATATTTCTCACAAAGTAAGATCAGACATTTGAGGACGGAACCATTCTGGATACAGCCACAATGGTCAATACAGCTAATAGAGCTCAGAAGCCTGAAATGCAAGGTCTCTGATATCTACTAAGGCACAATGTCACAGCCTGACTCTATGTTATGTTAGAAAATCTGAAGGACCAGCAAACTGTCATGGAGCTGAGAAGAAAGGGGGGAGTCACCTGTAGACTTGCTCAAAATCGTGGATAAATATTGAAGAAGGGAACAAGAGGTTTAAAAAGTAATTTGTTTTTGATTTTTATTTTTTTATTTTTCATATTTTATTTACATTTCAAATGTTTCCACCTTTCCAGATCTCCCCTTTGGAACCTTATTTCATAAGGAATTTTCACAGTGACCTTGGATGTAAGAATCAAATTGAAGGAGCATTAAACGAGTGAACTTGTTTCACCTGTTCTTGTGTTGGGGTGATCTTTTTGTGGATTGTATAAAGATTGTCTTTGTATTCATATACTGATTTCTGTGCATCAGAAATTTGAGTACAGACCAGTCTTTCTCTCTGCTATTAAGATATCCAATCATGTTTTATAAAAACCCTATCTCTCAGCTCTAGACTGGTTTAATAAAAAGTTGATGGCCTGTTAAAAAAGAGGAAAGAATAGACATGTCTTCTGGGGAAAGATAGGAACTCTGGGAAAGAGTCAGGGACAGATATTTCAAGCTGAAATTGCAGATATGCGGAGAAAGAAGCAGGGCATGGCCGAGGGAGGGTTAACTATTAAACCTTTTGACAGAACATAGATTAATAAACATATATTAATTTAAGTTACAAGAGCTAGTTGTAAACAAATGTAAGACAATGCTTAAATCTATAATCAATAAACATGAATCTCGATGCATTTATCCAGAGTTAGAGTGTGCACAGTAAAACTATATTCTTATACCCATGCTGGAGTTAATGTGAACACATGTATCTACCATAATAGGGTCAATAACTTCGAAGCAGAAATGTTTGATCACAAACTCAATCAACACATTGCTATTAATGTACTCTTCTGTTTTGCTTTGATTTTCAAGGCAGGGTTTCTCTGTATAGCCATGTTTGTCATGGAACCTTTTCTGTAGACAAGGTTGGCCTCCAGCTCAGAGATTCATGGGTCTCTACCTCCTGAATCTTGGGATTAAAGTTATTTTCAACCACCATCTAGGTATGTTGAAATATTCTCAACAAATATTTTTTATCATCCCAGGTCCTTTCATGAGAGTCTGGGGAAAGGAGTTTCAGCAATATGCATTGATCACTGATTCTAAACTCATAGTCTTCCCCATTCCAAATATCTTGCCCTGTAATCACATGACTGTTACAGAACACTAACTACAATGCTAAAAGACTTTGGGATAATGGGTGTGACAGTGATCCTCAGTGCTTTGATAAGAACTGTTTAGCAATTCCAGATGGTGATTCAAGACTTGTCCCAGATGAATGAGCTGCAACATTTGTCAGTAAGTGATTTCAGTGGTAAGATACAGACTGAACATTCCAGAGATTGCCTAAAACATCTCTAGAGTGGATAATCCTGCATCTTATATAACTGACCTCTCAGTACACAATGGTGTATTAATCTTTGAGAAAATCAGAGTGAGAAGATGTGAGCCAGTTTCCAGACATAATTCATTGTGCAAAGGAACCTGGAATAGTGAAAATGGTGCCCAATCCTTTAAGTGGTGTTCAGAACCATCAAATATAGACAGATCAATAAGGAACTGCTAGGGATTTGTGATCAATGAAAAGAGGGCCCAACCAGAGTAGAAGGGAAAAATAATGCACAGTGAAAGTGGAAATATTAAAATAGTATAAATCAATGTGTCAATTTATTCAAGGAAAGCTCCTGTACAGACATTGTATCAGATCAGCAAGTATTATGATCCTCATTAGTATGACTTAGAAGAATAAGCTAATATTATCTATTTATAATATTGTGGAGCCCAGATATTTGTATATGGAATATATTATAAGTGGAGGATGTCTATATAAATCCACTTTACTTAAGCAGGTATGCAATCCTATGCATTGCAACCTACATTGTCCATCAGCATCCCATATATTGTAGTATGAAGGGCAGCCTTATAGACATTACCCAGCATAGGAGGGATTCTGAAATACCATGATACAACAATCTAGAATCTTGGATTGTAGGGATAACTGTTCTTCTATTGTCAGAAGTCACTGATGCACTTAGGAAACTGCCCTGTGAACTGACAATTCTCAGGACATCACATGGATTCTCACCAGTTATGGAAGATAGGAAATGAGTTCAACTGGTCCTCTTCCTTTTATACTGCAATATTAGGTGCATCCACTTTGTGAACCCAAAGTTAGTATAAAATGTACACGAATATCCTGAAATTTATGTAATATATATTTTTTCTTTTAATATGAGTACCTACTCTTCAGATATTTGAATCCACACAATCACATATTCCTACATAGTGCTATTGGTTTCTCTCATCCCTGGGACAATATACCAAATCTATCCTTCATTAGCAAAAGTATCAAATCCTGTAAAGCTTAACTAACACCTGACCTGTCCAATCTATGAATAAGAGAACCATAGATTGGAAAGGTACATACAGAGAGATAAAACTTCTAAGCACACATATTTCCATTCATTAGAATCATTGTCAATGAGATTTCCTCTCTCCCTGCATCACATTAAACACAGGCACATGCAGATTTGGAAACAAATTGAGTTGCAGAATACATTTGCTTAATTTTCACTTCCTTATCAATGTGAATTTTTTGAAATGTTAACTTTACTTTGAGTACTGCATTGGTTTTTTCTACTTCTGTTGACTCCTGTATGTGATTGTCCCAGGAATTTATAAATGGATACATGGGGTAATGCTCAAGACTCATTGTTGTCCTTCTGTCTTCAGCTGCTCTTATTCAGATACAGCCTCATGAAGGAACCAAATACCCTGATCACTCTTCTTTATACTTTATTACAAATGAGAACTTTTAGAGGTAGATCCAACTGCCACTAGGAAAGCAGATAAGTTTGGGAGCCTCATTGATGATAATGTCAAAACAACTTAAAATCAGTCTGAGACATCAGTCATCATCACCAGTTAAACAAAAGCCATTTCTCCCTCCAAGCACACTAATTGCAGGGATATGTCACTGCTGAAGTCAGACTGGGCAACTTCAGTGTAAAGGATGGGGAATCTACCTGCAGGTGAGTTCATGACCAGAAGGGGCACAATGAGACCAGGAATTTCCTGAAGAGATATGTGTTGAGTGTGTGTGTGTGGGGGGGGGGGGCTCTGTAGGCTCTGTAGTTTCCTTTCTTTACTTGCATGTACCTATTGTGACTGACATGTAACATTTTCATGCTCGAACACTGAATATTCTGTATTAAACATTTCAAAGATTTACATTTTCTTGATAATATCTATCATCTATCTATCTATCTATCTATCTATCATATATCTATTTTCTTGATGCAAACTTCTCTTGACATATACAGTTTATTTCCATAACATTTATTGTGATTGGGCTGAAATAATCATTCATGTACAAATGTTTCTGAAATATATTTACTTTTGGTCATTTGGGTGCTTTTTAAAAAGTAGGAACGGCAAATGTTAATTTCATGTATTGAAAGGAAGCTGTAAATTCTAATAACTTAGCTGTTTTTGAAATTTGCCCTCACTATTGTCATTCTTGTAACCACCTATAAATCCATCTGTTGTTAACTGTGTCAGAAGAGGGGCCACTGTTTTAGGCTGCAAATCTTTTTAGAATGAAGGCCAGGGTGTTACATCCATAGCCTCTGCAAAAGGCTCAGTGATGGGGTATGGGATGAATTTTCTCAGACAAGATTAGAACTTGGGCCTCAGCAGCCTGATTCCTGGCCCAGGTGTCGCTTCTTCTCCAGGAGGAGTAGGTCCTTCTCTAAGAGGTACCTTGCTCATGAATATGCAAATCATGTGAGTCTATGGTGGTAATATCAGGATGTCTACACCCAACAAAAATAATATGACTGCCCTCTCTACAGTCACTGAGTACACAGGACCTCACAATGAGATGGAGCTCTATCATCTTTTTGGTAGCAACAGATACAGGTAAGAGGCTCACAGTAGCAGGCTTGAGGTCTGGGCATACACTCAGGTGACAATGACATCCACTCTGTCTGTCTCTCCACAGGTGTCCACTCCCAGATCCAGCTGCAGCAGTCTGGAGGTGAGCTGTTCAAGCCTGGGGCCTCAGTGAAGATGTCCTGCAAGGTTTCTGGCTACACATTCATTGACTACAACATGAACTGGGTGAAGCAGAGTCATGGAAAGAGCCTAGCATGGATTGAAAGGATTAACCCTAAAGATGGTACAATGAAAAATTCAAAGGCAAGGCCACACTGACTGTAGACAAATCCTCCAGCACAGCTTAACTGCAGCTCAGCAGTCTGACATCTGAGGATTCTGTAGTCTATTTCTGTGCAAGATATAGTGTTGTGACCATATCCTGTGTGTGTCAGAAACCCTGGAGGAGCAGCAAGCTGCCCTGGGACTGAGCTATCTCAGAGAAGATTCACTTGAAGACCTGCTCAGATGCAGTTGTTTGTGTAGTTCACTTCAGTGCTTCTGTCAACTCTGCAAAAGGACAATTATGAATCATGTGATGCTGATTTAGGATGTTCCTAGTGTACCCCATAACTTGTTATTCTCCTCACCAGTGACCACCTCCATTGATAATATTTCTTTACTAATTCGACAATAATGGAAATCTTGACTGTGCATGATAAAAATATCTCTGGATACTGAGAAACACTAGAACATTCATTGGAATAGCTGGGAATAAAGTATAATATGAATTTGTTCTGTAAAATCCCACCAAATTCTGGGTAAACAAAAAGTCCTTTCACAGTCTTAAGTCTTATGTGACTTCTAAGTATTTTGGTAACTGCTAGTGTGGTACAGCAGAAGTTCCAGGTTCTTAGAATATAAGCGGTATTTATATGAGAATGCATAGCTGCATTGTTCTTCCCTGTGCAAAGTTGAACAGTTCTTTGAGGGAAGAGTGAGGATTAAATATTTCTATTTGACCAGTACAAAGTATCTTTCCTTATCTTTTTTGATAACTTTTGGTAGAAAGTTGATTTTATCCAATATTAGAATGACTGCTCCTGCTTGTTTCTTGTGACCATTTGCTTGGAAAATTGTTTTCCAACATTTTACTCTGAGGCAGTGTCTATCCTTTGTAGGGCTGGATTTGTGGAAAGATATTGTGTAAATTTCATTTTGTCATGGAATATTTTGTTTTCTTCGTCTATTGTAATTGAGAGTTTTGCTGGATATAGTAGCCTGAGCTGGCATTTGTGTTTTCTTAGGGTCAGTATGAGATCTGCCCAGGATCTTCTAGATTTCATAGTCTCTGGTGAAAAGTCTGGTATAATTTTGATAGGTCTGGCTTTATATGTTACTTGACCTTTTTCCCTTACTGCTTTTAATATTCTTTCTTTGTTTAGTGCATTTGTTGTTTTGATTATTAGTTGATGAGAGAAATTTCTTTTCTGGCCCAGTCTATTTGGAGTTCTGTAGGCTTCTTGTATGTTCATGGGCATCTCTTTCTTTAGGTTAGGAAACGTTTTTTCTATAATTTTGTAGAGATATTTTCTGGTCATTTAAGTTGGGAATCTTTGTTCTCTTCTTTACCTGTTATCCTTAGGTTTGGTTTTCTCATTGTGTGTATTTCCTGGATGTTTTGGGTTAGGATCTTTTTGCATTTTGTGTTTTCTTTAACTGTTTTGTCAATTTTTTTTGTATCTTCTGCACCTGAGATTCTTGCTTCTCTCTCTTGCATTCTGTTGGTGATGCTTGCATCTATGACTCCTGATCACTTTCCTAAGTTTTCTATCTCCCAGGTTTTCTCCCTTTGTGATTTCTTTTTTTGTTTCTTTTCCATTTTTATATCCTGGATGGTTTTGTTCAATTCTTTCACCTGTTTGATTGTGTTTTCCTGTAATTTTTTAAGGGAGTTATTTATGCTATTATTAAAGTCCTCTATCATCATCATGAGAAGTGATTTTAAATCTGAATCTTGCTTTTCTGGTGTGTTGGTGTATCTAGGTCTTGCTATTGTGGGAGAATTGGGTTTTGATGATGTCAGGTAACCTTGGTTTCTGTTGCTTATGTTCTTGTGCTTGTCTTCTGCCATCTAGTTATCTCTTGTACTACCTACCCTCCCTTTGTTTCACTGGAGCCTGTCTTTCTTGTCATTCTGGTTGTGTCTGAACATCTCAGAAACCAGCTGTCTCAGGGACCCTGTGATTCTGGGATCTTTTGATTCTGAGACCCTAGGTATAACAGAGCTTCTGGGAGTCAAGCTGCTTCTGTGACCCTGAGATCCTGGTGTGACCAAGTTCCTGGGATCCTGTGATCCTGGGCATGTTAGAGCCCCTGTTAATTGAGCTTCTTCTGGTTGTTGTGGGACTGGCTGAGCAGTTTGCACTCAAGGTCTTCTCAGGGCAATGAGCCAGATCAGAAGGAACCCTTGCCACTGGTCTGGTGGGGTTCCTGGGTCCCTGGGTCCCACTGGTCCCAGTTACTCCCAATGTTGGGATAGATGTTGGGTCCTCATCGCCTCTGATCCTATGATCCTGGTCATCTTAGAGTGCCTGGAAATAGAGCTTCCTCATGGCATTGTGGGAATGACTGAGGAGTTCATGCCCAAGGTCTGCTCAGGGCAACAGCCCAGACTAAAATGTGCAAATTTATATGAGAATAAGTTTCTAAAAATTACTGTTGAGTTTATTTCATTTCAGACTTCTATTTCTGAACATATGTGCACTGTTAAGTGTGGTTAATAAACCAGTAATGCTCCACTTGAGAAAGATAATTTTTCCTTTGAAATTGAGTGTTAGTTGCAGAAACTTCTTGTTTAGAGTGAGATCCTGTGACCACATCCCTCTCTCAACACTGAGACTCCATTCTGATTGAGTCTGTGCATGTTCTATGTGTTCTATTTCCAATAAAAATAGAAAAACCATGTGAAATATTAAAAAATAAAAAAGAATTCTGGTAGCATCTTTGTTGTGTAAATCTCCCCTATGCTCAAATGAGCAGACTTTAAATCTCATGTCTTGTTTAAATTGTTCTAAGAGTATTCAGAAGCCAGGACTAAAAGGATTTAAGGATGAGACATATGTAAAATTCATAATGCTAAGGTGTAGTGAACAAAATTAAAATGTTTGGGTTTTAGCCTCTCTCTCTCTCTCTCTCTCTCTCTCTCTCTCTCTCTCTCTCTCTCTGTGTGTGTGTGTGTGTGTTTGTGTGTGTGTGTGTGTGTGTGTATTGATCTGTTCAGTAATGAACTTTTCCATTATTAATCTCTAAATGCGTAGAGTAATTTCTTCTAGGATATCTTTTATTACTTGTGGGTATTCATGCAGGTGTCACAGAGGGAAACAAAGGATGTGAAGAGATGAGAATGAGGTCATGGTTCAGATTGACTTTGTCAACCTGGATTGGACTTTGGGGAATCTCAGCACAGACAGTTTATTGTAGGTGTATTTCAACACAATAGAATTTGGAAAAGGGTATTCAGGCTACAATAATTTCCACAATCATTCCAAATGCAGTTGTTCAATGAAGCTTAAGATGTGACCAGATAAGAATATTCCATGAAGTTATTGTGACCACGAGGGTATGTTCTATTGCTAAATCCTAATTGTAGTGTTGTCTCTGACCAACAGCATACAGGTCAGCATGCTGTAAAATGCATGTGAAACTTCTCCTAAGGATGGGTAGTAATCTAATGATGGAAGAGTCTCAGATAATCATTCTGGGGAATTAGGGTTTGTTCTGTCCTTACAGATAGCAAAAGTGTCAACAGGTTGTTAAGAATCTCCACTCAGGTTTCTGGATGGAGTGCAGGTATTTGACTTTACCTCCTTCCTTGTTGAGACATCCCTGCATGACTAAAATTCCTGATTCTTCAGTGGTTCTCTCTGAGTACAAGGTTCTCATGCCCTTCATTACATTTTAATTTTCATCATTCATTTTATGTCCATGAAAAAGCTTTTAAATCAAATTTACAATATCAAGTGACTGTGCGATTTACTGACTCAGGATAAGGCATATGAAGAAAGTAATTTAATAAAAGACTGTCCTTGTGGAAGACCAGAATCCTGAATGTGTGGAGAAGTGATGTCCTCACACCAACACCATACCCTTGCGCCTTACACATGAATTTAGACAGTGTTTACTACAACATCCTGGATTCCAAGGCCCCCTTTACATGTTCAAAATGCTCTAAACCTTACCTAGGATCAGTTTTATCATTATATTGCCTTGTTATTAAGGTATGTGAAACCTTCATTCTGATGTGATGTCCAAGGTTTATGTACCACATCAATCCTGTCTTTCAGATTTACTTGCATAACATTTCATTACCTGACTAAGAATCACCTCCCATGTTGTATTTGGAATTTCAGGTTACAGTGGGGATTCATGAGATTAATGTTGATCACACTTTAGTGATTCACTTTCTTTACCTCCTTTTCAAACTCAAATACTAATGGCTGGAGTACATTTCTTCTTCTCGCATTAGATCTTGCCTCTAAGAGGAGACTTTATGTCAGGTAAGCATAGGTCTGGGTGGTGCTATACTCTATGCAGATCTTCAATTCTATTCCTCACACCATCAATATATGATATATTTTCCTCACATAAATAAAAAAATAGTACCACCATTTTCAATGCAATTTCTGGAGAGTTTCTGAAGGATGAATGGATGGTTCCATTTTATCTAACAATTTTTCCACTGCAGAGCTTTTCTGTCACATGTCACTGTGATAAACAGGGAGACCTAGGTATGCCTACATCACTGAGTACATACACATTAAACAAACTCTCATCTTGAGTATATCTGAGTCTGGAATTTTGAATACTATAAAGCCGTTCAGTAAAAATTTTGAATAAGTAAACTGCTCCCAAATTTCTACAATATTTTCTGGTTTTTAAGACTTAAATGGCAGTGTGCGTAACATCTATATTTATTTAACATTGTTAGGATAAATTTATGGAATACATAAAATATTTTAATTTTTGTACCACACAGTCCGTACTTATTCTCAGACTTTCAAACTGAGACCCAGAAATCCTCCATAAACATCTGAAAAATTCAGGAAATGTATTTACATACATTGTATCTCATATTATAGACTTAAATCAACATCATACTATTATGCCCCCACTCCATGGACAAAGCATATGAGATGCAACCTCTATGTTCCTGTTAGATATAACGTTCTCTCTCAGAATAGTCTTTTGTCTGCATTTCCCATATCTAGGACCAGAAGTCTTTGTATATATGGCCTCTTCTTTCTTTAGTTCTTTTTAATATTTTTCCATTTATATATTTATTTATTTACTTATTTTGATACTTTATTTACCTTTCAAATGTTTTCCACTTTCCAGGTCTCCCCTTTGGAAATCCCCTATCTCATCTCCCTTCCCTCTGCTTCTATTAGGGTATTCCCCCACCCACCCACCGACTCCCATCTTCCCTCCCTGGCATTTCCCTCTACTGGGGCATCTAATGCCCTCAGACCCAAAGGCCTCTTCTCCCACTGAT
Source organism: Rhynchomys soricoides (assembly GCA_019843965.1). NCBI lineage: Eukaryota > Metazoa > Chordata > Mammalia > Rodentia > Muridae > Rhynchomys > Rhynchomys soricoides. The sequence continues at coordinate 32,462 of JADRCH010007397.1, read as the reverse complement.
GGCCAACAAGGCCCTCCTTGGCCACAAAAGTGGCCAGCACCATGGGTCCCTCCATATGCATTCTTTGGTTGGTGGTCTAGTTTCTGGGAGAACCAGAGGGTCTGGCCAGTGGAAACTGTTGTTCCCTCCATTGGGCTGCAAATTCCCTCAGCTCCTTTAGTCCCTTCTCCAACTCCTCCATTTGGGACCTCACGCTCAGTCCAAAGGTTGCTGTGAAGTGAATCTTGGGTATTTGGAACTTTTGGGCTAAAATCCACTTATCAGTAAGTATATACCATGTTTGTTCTTTTGTGACTGAGTTACCTCACTCAGGATGATATTTTCAAGTTCCATCTATTTGGCTGTGAATTTCATGAAGTCATTGTTTTTAATAGCTGAGTAGTATTCCATTGTGAAAATGTACCACATTTTCTGTATCCATTCCTATGTTGAGGGACATCTGGGTTGTTTCCAGCTTCTGGCTATTATAAATATGGCTGCTGTGAACATAGTGGAGCATGTGTCCTTATTACATGGTGGAGCATCTTCTGGGTATATGCTCAGGAGTGGTATAGCTGATCCTCAGGTAGTATTATGTCCAATCATCTGAAGGTCTGCCAAAGTGACTTCCAGAGTGGTTGTACAAGCTTGCAATCTCACCAGCAATGGAGGAGTGTTCCTCTTTCTCCACATCCATGCCAGCATCTTCTGTCACCTGAGTTTTTTATATTAGCCATTCTGACTGGTGTGAGGTTGAATCTCAGGGTTGTTTTTATTTGCATTTCCCTGATGACTAAGGATGTTGAACATTTCTTTTCTTTTCTTTTTCTTTTTCTTTTTCTTTTTCTTTTTCTTTTTTCTTTTTTGGTTTTTCGAGACAGGGTTTCTCTGTATAGCCCTGGCTGTCCTGGAACTCACTCTGCAGACCAGGCTGGTATAGATACCAGAATGAATATTTCTTTAGGTGCTTCTCAGCCCTACATGTTTCCTCATTTGCGAATTTTCTGTTTAGCTCTGTTCCCCATTTTTTGATAGGGTTATTTGGTTCTCTGTAGTTTAACTTATTGAATTCTTTGTATATATTGGATATTAGCTCTCTATCTGACATAGGATTGGTAAAGATCTTTTCCTAATCTGTTGGTTGCAGTTTTGTCCTATTGACAGTGCCCTTTGCCTTACAGAAGCTTTGTAATTTCATGTGGTCCCATTTGTCGATTCTTGATCTTAGAGCATAAGCCATTGGTGCTCTGTTCAGGAACTTTTCCCTTGTGCCCATGTGTTCGAGACTTTTCCCCACATTCTATTCTATTAGATTCAGTTTATCTGGTTTTATGTGGAGGTCCTTGTTCCACTTGGGCTTGAGCTTTGTACAGGGAGATAGGAATGGATCAATTTGCATTCATTTACATGTTGATTTCCAGTTGAACCAGCACTGTGTGTTGAAAATGCTGTCTTATCTCCATTGGATGGTTTTAGCTCTTTTTGCAAAGATCAAGTGACTCTATTTGTGTGGGTTCATTTCTGGGTCTTCAACTCTATTCCATTGATCTACATGCCTGTCTCTGTACTAATACCATGCAGTTTTTATCACTATTGTTCTGTAGTACAGCTTGAGGTCAGGGGTGCTGATTACCCCAGAACTTCTTTTATTGTTGAGATTAACTTTTGCTAACCTGAGTTTTTTGTTATTCCAAATGAATTTGAGAATTGCTCTTTCTAATTCTATTAAGAATTGAGTTGAAATTTTGATGGGGATTGCATTGATTCTGTAGATTGCTCTTGGCAGGATGGCCATTTTTAACTATATTAATCCTGCCAAATCCATGAACATAGTAGATCTTTTCATCTTCTTAGGTCTTCTTCAATTTCTTTCTTCAGAGATTTGAAGTTCTTGTCATACAGATCTTTAACTTGTTTGGTTCCAAGAGTTTTGTCATGAAGGGTTGTTGAATTTTGTCAAATTTGTTTCCAGCATCTAATGAAATGACCATGTGGTATTTTGTTTGAGTTTGTTTATGTAGTGGATTACATTGATGGATTTCCACATATTCAACCATCCCTGGGATGAAGCCTACCTGATCATGGTTAATGATCATTTTGATATGTTCTTGGATTCAGTTTTTGAGAATTTTATTGAGTATTTTTGCATAGATATTCATAATGGAAATTGGTCTGAAGTTTTCTTTCTTTGTTGTATTTTTTTTTGAGGTTTTGTTATCTGTGTAACTGTGGCCACATAGAATGAATTGGGTAGTGTTCCTTCTGTTTGTAATTTGTGGAATGACAAAATCCAACATCTAACATTCCTTCATGATTAAAGTTTTGGAAAGATCAGGAATTAAAGGCCAATACCTAAACATAGTAAAACCAATATACATCAACCCAGTAACCAACATCAAACTAAATGGAGAAAAACTTGAAGCAATCCCACTAAAATCAGGGACTAGACAAGGCTGCTCTCTCTCTCCTTATCTATTCAATATAGTACTTGAAGTTCTATCTAGAGCAACAAGACAATCAAAAGAGTTCAAAAGGATACAATTGGAAAGGAATCGATCAAAATATCACTAGTTGAATATGATATGATCATATACATAAGTGACCAGAAAAACTCCACCAGAGAACTGCTACAGCTGATAAACAACTTCAGCAGAGTGGCTGGATATAAAATTAACTCAAACAAATTAGTAGCCTTCCTATACTTGAAGGATAAACAGGCTGAGAAAGAAATTAGGGAAATGACACCCTTCACAATAGTAACAAACAATATAAAGTATCTTGGTATGACTCTAACCAAACAAGTGAATGATCTGTATGGTCTCTTCTTTCAAACCTGACAATTTAGCCACATTCCAATATCATTCTATGATCTTTTGCTTCTTGTGGACCCTTCTTACTTCATTTATCATGTCTTTGATGATATATGAATCTCATGGAGAGAATTTCAGACATCCTCAAATAGTCTTTTATTTTAAGTCATATAATTCAATCATAGAAGAAATGTCCCTATAATCTTCATAACCCCAGGGAAAGGACAAGGAACCCAAGTGTTAGTGCGGGTCTTATTGCCCATCCTACCATAAGGATTCAGGGCCTCATTCTGGCACTCAGCATTCTGGTTTGCTTTCCTTTTACAGTGTTACTACATCTTTGTCATACGGTCATATTTTAAATATATATCTTGATATTTTTGTATTTCAAAGTTTTAAAAATAAACATATTTCATTCATAAAAATGAGTGTGTTTTGGTGCACATCTCTTTTATGAAGTCAGGAGTTCACTCAAGCTAATTTCCATATATTTAATAATGTCCTCCCAAAAAATTACTATGAAAGTTGTCCAAATTTAGACAATTTTTATATTATGTCTATGTTCTAAAATATCACAATTGACAGAAACAAAGGGAATATATTGTGCTTTAATATCTTTGAAGCAAAGAAGTAATTTTCCAGTCACAGTGTGTAACTTCCAGAATCTTCTGTCCACTGTGCTAACCTCCAGGATGCTCAGTATCTGATAGAATAGAAAAAAATATTTCTCTGCTTTTAAAATTTGATCTTAAGGTTTCAGGCTACATTTTGAGATCAAGTATTGAGATAGCTTTATAGGGATTTTTTTTTTTTGGAGACCATTTTGTGTTGTTCAGTGAGATTCCCTTCTCTTTTCCATTTAATTCATCAATGTTTAATTACAGTCTGTGAAGAATTTTGATGTTAATTGCATTGGACCAATAGAATATTTTAAGTGGCATATCCATCTCCACAATATTAAAGAGCAATATCTCTTTCATTGTGTTTAAGTGTCATATATGATTACACTACCATATAGCTGTTTGTTCATAGACTACTGATTGGCATGTATCAATTAGTCTATGGTCATTGACTTATATACTATCTACTGCTATCATAGTACTATTGTGATGGTTTGTAAATGCTTGGACCAATGAGTGGCACTTTTAGTAGTTATAGCCTTATTGGAGTAGGTGTGGCTCTGTTGGAGTAGGTGTGTCACTGTAGGAATGGGTTTAAGATCCTCATCCTAGCTGTCTGGAAGCCAGTATTTTGCTAGCAGCCTTCAGATGAAGATGTAGAATTCTCAGCTCCTACCATACTTACCTTCCTCTGGGTTATGTTATGGTGTTAATCATTGATTCTTTGATGAATTTTAAGACCTGTGAGATGGAAGTTGCCAAAAACCTGAAATGGTATAGAACATAGTCTTAGGGGAAAACCAAAGGCTATTGTTCTAGTACTAATTCATTATACTAATGAGATGATTTTTAATTACATGGCCATTGTACTGACTGGTTTTGTGTCAACTTGACACAAGCTGGAGTTATCTCAGAGAAAATAGTTTCAGTTGAGAAAATGCCTCCATGAGATCTAGCTGGAAGGCACTTTCTCAATTAGTGATTAAGGGGGGAGGGCCCCTTGTAGGTGGTACCATCTGTGGGCTGGTAGTCTTGAGTTTTATAAGAAAGCAAGCATCACTATTGTCATCCTTGTAACCACCTTAAATCCATCTGTTCATTGTGTTATAAGTGAGTGAGGCAACAGCCTCAGACTGCAAACCTTTTTAGAGCATAGGCCATGGTATTACATTTACAGTCTCTGTACAAAGCTCAGGGATGGGGTTGGGGATGAATTTACTCAGACAGGATTAGAACTTGAGACTCAGCAGCCTGATTCCTGATGCAGGTGTCCCTTCTTCTCCAGCAGGAGTAGGTCCTTATCTAGGATATATCCTGTTCATGAATATGCAAATCATGTGTGTTTATGGTGGTAAATATAGGGAAGTCTACACCCCACAAAAACATGAGATCACTCTTCTTTGTACAGTCACTGAGTACACAAGACCTCACCATGGGATGGAGCTGTATCATTTTCCTCCTGGTAGCAACAGCTACAGGTAAAAGGCTCACAGTAGCAGGCTTGAGGTCTGGCCATACACTCAGGTGACAAATGACATCCACTCTTTCCTTCTCCCCACAGGTGTCCACTCCCAGGACCAGCTGTAGCAGTCTGGGGCTGATCTGGTCAAGCCTGGGGCCTCAGTGAAGATGTCCTGCAAGGCTTCTGGCTACACATTCACTGTCTATTACATGCACTGGGTGAAGCAGAGTCATGGAAAGAGCCTAGAATGGATTGGAAGGATTAACCCTAATAGTGGTACTACTACCTACAATGAAAATTTCAAAGGCAAGGCCATACTGACTGTAGACAAATCCTCCAGCACAGCCTATATGCAGCTCAACAGCCTGACATCTGAGGATTCTGCAGTCTATTTTTGTGCAAGAAACAGTGTTGCAACCACATCTTGTGTGTGTCAGAAACCCTGGAGGAGCAGCAAGCTGCCCTGAGACTGAGATGGCTCAGAGAAGATTCATTTGAAGACTTGCTCAGATGCAGCCATTTGTGTAGTCCATTTCAGTGCTTTCATCAACTTTGCCAGAGGACATCTATGAATCATGTGATGCTGATTTAGAATGCTCCTAGAGTTCCCCATACCTTGTCAGTACTATCACCCGTGACCATCTCTATTGATAATATTTGTTCTTTACTAAATTAACAATAAGGGAAGCCTTGATTTGCATGATAAAAATATCTCTGGATTCTGAGAAACACTAGAACTCTCATTGGAATAGTTGGGAATAAAGTATAATATGAATTTGTTCCATAAAATTCCACCACCTTCTGGGCCAGCAAAAAGTCCTTTCACAGTTTTAAGTCTTAGGTGACTTCTATGTGTTTTGCTAACTCTGCTTGTGTGGTCCAACAGAAGTTCCTGGCTCTTAGAATGTAAGAGGTGTTTATATCAGAATGCATAGCTGCATCGTTCCTGCCTGTGCAAAGTGGGATAGTCCTCTGAGGAGGGGTGAGGATCATTACAGGAAAGATGGAAAAGAAGACTCTGAGACAAAGGTTACAAATCATAGGACTGTCCAGAGAATACTAGGACAACCCTGAATTTAGTTCTCATAATCTTTATATACTTTACAGTATTATGGTAAAAATTCACAAGCTATCAGTGACAATAGCTGACATACACTGGATATCTATTCCCATCTTGAAGCCTCCCAGTTCCTTCCTCCAAGATTAACAGAACATTCAGCCCTCCTTCCTTGACTCCACCTGATAGGCAGGTTTTCACAGAAGCAGGTAAAATGGGTGCTGACACAAAGCCACATAAGTCTAATTCCTGAACAATGGAAAAAGGTAACATTAAGTCACTTTTCACACAGCTCATTTATCACCTCAAGTTCAGGTGCATGCTAACTGAGGTAGATTCGGAGGTTATATGTTAATATCTGTTCCCACAACAGTGGTCCCAGTCTCAATAACCAGTCTTACAGTCACTAGCCTTTAGAGAATGCGGACTAATTCTGAAAGAGCCTCAATTCTCACATTCTGTTTTCTACCTGGTGCCCATCTATCTTTTTCCTATATAGTGTTTGTGAATGTGTCTTTGTATCTATGTGTGTTTCTTTTGCTTGGCTTTTTGTGCTTTTTCTTATGATTTTTTTTGTCTTATTCCAGTTTGTTTGCTTTTCTTTTATCTTATTTTGTTTTTCATTTTTGTTACTTTTAGGTTCTATTTGTTTTTCTAATTAGGGGAAGAAAGGGAGTTGAGGTGGCAGATGATCAGGAAGGAATTGAAGGTGTCAAATAAGTATCATGCAATATATCAGAATATATTGCATGAAAAATATTTATTTACAATAAAAATAGAAAAAATCTAAGAAAAATAATAAGTACAGAATTCTGATATCCTTTTTGTTGTTTAAATATCACATATGTCCAAGTGTCCACAGTTTAAGACTGCTGTCTCTGATTCAGTTGTTTAAAGGGTTTTCAGAGGCCAGCAGTTTACAGGACTTAAGAATGAGGTATGTAGGAAAGGGTGCAGAGTTTGAACCATGGTGGACAATGTAGATCAGCAACAGACCACCAACACTGTAGAGGAGCCCCTTGATCTTATCAGGCTCAGCTTGGATCAGCCAATTCATGTGAAAATGAGAAATGACCAAGAGCTTCAAGGCAGATTACATACTTATGATCAACATTTAAATATGATCCAGGGAGATGTAGAAGAAACGGATGATGATAGAGATTGATGAGGAGACATATGAAGATATATATAAATCCACAAAATGAAACATCCCCATGCTCTTTGTCTGGGGAGATGGTGTTGTTCTAGTCACCCCTCCTTTGAGAGTTGGCTGAGACAAAAGATGGATCCTGTGTAGGAAAGTGGAGACTTTGCCTCTTGAGATGTACAGGACACTATTAGAGAGAGAAGCTCACATGCATTCTGACAGTCAGGAATTACCTGAGGATCTCTCTACCCTCAAAGATGTTCATTTGCAAGTAACTCACAAGCGCTCCAGCTAAATGACCTGTACCTTTCTCCAGCCCTCCAGTCAGTGTGACTGCCTTGCTCTTTTTAGGAGTTGGTTTACCCATTGTTCTTGCAGTTACTTTTAGTTTTTTTTCTTTAAATTAAATTTGATGTTTCCTTAAAAAAACGAGATATGTATAAAATGCATAATGCCAAGGTATAGAGAAATAAGTAATAAAATGTTTGGATTTAGCAGGTGTGTGTGTGTGTGTGTGTGTGTGTGTGTGTGTTTGTGTCTGTCTGTATTTTTAATAATGAATTTCCCTTATTGTCTTTATGTATGTAGAGTAATTTCTTCTGGGAGAACTTATTTTTTTTTAATTTAGGAGTCATTTTTCTGCTATAACCCTTTAGCAGAATAATATTATTTGTTTATTCCTATGTCCCTGGCCTTCTATTCAGAAGTTCTTGGTCAAACAATATTTTTTAGGTATGAGTTCTATTTCATGGAATGGGCCCCAAACAAATCAGATCTTAGTTGATTATTCTCATAAGATTTGTGCTATTTTTGTAATAGTGTAATTTTGGGCAGGTCGCAGGACACTATTTAAATCAAAGGTCTTTTAAAGTTGGTTTCCTGTTTATCTTACTTTGACATGTTGAGTGCCTTCCAGTATTATAAGCATTTGTCCACAGATGTGAAGTCTCTTGGTGGGAACCAGTTCTCCATGTTCAATGAGTTTTTTAGGTGTTGTCCTCTTGAGGGGGATCCCTAAAGTTATCAGTCAGAGAATCAAAGCATAAGATGAGATGACACTGAGAACTTGGTGTGGATCTATTTCTACCAGCTGGATCAGACTTCCAGAAATCTAAGAACAGGTAGTTTATTGTAGTTATATTTAAAGACATTAGAATTAGAAAATGGGTCTGCATTCAACAACAATTTCCACAATCATTCCAATTCCAGTTGGACAATGAAGCTTAAGGTGTGACTATGTAGAAACTGTTTTTCTGAAGTTCTTGTGATTATGAGGGTGGGTTCTATATCTAAAAGGCCTAGAATCTAATGTGGCCTCTTACATAAAGGTCATCAGGCCATAAAGTACATGTTACATCTACTGTAAGGTTTCATAATGATCTATGGAAGAAGAAGTCTGGGATAATCATTCTGGGGAAATAAGGTTAGGTCTGTCCATATAGGTTACAAACAGGTCTCCAGATTGTTAAGAACCTCTGCTCTCACCTTTCTGGATAAAGTGCTAGCATTTGATTTTATCTTCTCTAATGAGGATACACCCCCTATGATTAAAATTTCTGGTTCTCTTTGTGCTCCTCTCTGAGTACAAGGCCCTCATGCTGTCTGCAATTACTATGTCATTGCCATCAGCAATATTGCTAAATTTTAGTTGCCATGGGTCATTGATTATAAAAGTTGTAAATAAATTAGTTGTGGAGAGTCTGAGGAGCAGGTGCAGAGAGGGGTGTTTCCAGGGGGTACCAAGTGTTTACTCTTCTCAGTTAACCACATACAAACCCAAGAACCTCCTATGTCAGGTAGCCCTTGCCTTGAATGACAGAAGATCTGAAAGAGATCACTGAAGTTCGTTCCTAAAATGTTTGTCACTCTCCTGAGAATGCCACAGAAACTGACACGACACAAGACCTTCCCAGTCACCATGAAAATAGTATAACTTGTACTAGAATGAATTCCACATAGGAATATTAGAACCTGAGATAAATCTAACCAAGGAAGTGAAAGACTTGTATGAAATTTCTTGTGATATTCCATTGTACTTGCAGATATCTCTGAAGAGATGGCTCACAGTATCCAAGAACCCCTCCAACAACTTTGATACATTACGTGCTATCAGAGGAGAAAGGTAATAATTTACCTAGCTACAAACCCTGTGACTTACCTGACTCTGTGATATGCTATTGCAATAGTGGCACAGATGTTGTGGATATAATCAAACATTATCTTATTGGATTAGAAACTCAATCCCTGAGATGAAACCCATCCTTGGCATTGTGAGGGGAACATTAGATTGACTAAGCCATGGACCTAGGAACACTCAAATACTCTTTTTCTGAAAAAGGAACATACAATAAAATGATTCATAATCATGTAGCCACATAACCACTTAAATTTTTGCCTAACTCTACCATAACTTCTTGTAGTAAGTGTGAGCTAACATTTTTTTTGAAAGTGTCATTTTTTTTTATTGGATATGTTCTTTATTTACATTCCAAATGTTATTGTCTTTCCCAGTTTTCCCCCAGAAAATCCTGCTTCTATGAGGATGTTCCTCTACTCACCCACCTACTCCTGCCTCCTGCCCTCACATTCCCTACACTGGAGTTTCGATCCATCACAGGACCAAGGACCTCTCCTCTCTTTGATACCAGATAAGGCCATTCTCTGCTACATATGCAGCTGGAGTCATGGGTGCCTCCATGTGTACTCTTAGGTGGTGGTTTAGTGGTTTAGTGGTGGTGGGAGCTTGGGGGGTCTGGTAGTTTGATATTGTTTTTCTTCCTATGTGGTTATGAACCCCTTCAGATCCTTCAATCCTTTCTGTAACTTCCATTGGGGTCCTCATGCCAAGTCCAATGGTTGGCTGGGAGCATCCACAACTGTATTTGTCAGGCTCTGGTAGAACCTCTCAGGAGAAGCTATATCAGGCTCCCATCAGCAAGCACTTCTTGGCATCCATGATAGTTTCTGGGTTTGGTGTCTGTATATGCGTTGGATCTCCAGGTGGGGCAGTCTCTGCATGCCCTTTCCTTCAGTCTCTGTTTCATTTTTTGTCCCTGTATTTTCTCCTATGAGTATTTTATTCCCCCTTCTAAGAAGAACTGAAGCATTCACATTTTGGTCTTCCTTCTTCTTGAGCTTCATACAGTCTATGAATTATATCTTGGGTATTCTGAGCTTTTGGGTTAATATCCACTTATCAGTGAATGAGTACCATGTGTGTGCCTGAGTTACCTCACTCAGAATGATATATTCTAGTTCCATCCTTTGACTAAGAATTTCATGAATTCATTTTTTTAACAGCTGAATAGTATTCCATTGTGTAAATGTACCACATTTTCTATATCCATTTCTCTGTTGAAGCTGGTTCTTTCCAGCTTCTGGCTAGTATGAATAAGGCTACTATGAGCATAGTGGAGTGTGCATCCTTGTTATATGTTGGAGCACCTACTGGGTATTTGTCCAGGAGAGGAATAGCTGAGCCCTCAGGTAGGACTATGGCCAGTTTTCTGATGAACCACCAGACTGATTTCCAGAGTGGTTGTACCAGCTTACAATCCCACCAACAATGGAGGAGTGTTCCTCTTTCTCCACTTCCTCACCACTATCTGCTGTTACCTGTTTTTGATCTTAGCCATTATGCTTGGTGTGATGTGGAATCTCAGGGTCATTTTAATTTGCATTTACATGGTGACTAAGGATGTTGAGCATTTCTTTAAATGCTTCTTTGACATTCGGTATTCCTCAGTTGTGAATCCTTTGTTTAGCTCTGTACCCCTGTTTTTTATTATTTATTTATTTATTACACTATAGATTTTATTTTCTCCATCCCCGCTATGACGCTTCCACATCCCATAACTCCTCCCCACCTCACTGTCACCACAAAGATGTTCCTACCCCATACCCTCCACCCCACCTGACCTCTAAATTTCCTGGGGTCTTCAGTCTCTTTAGGGTTAAGTGCATCATCTCTGTTTGAGCACAGACCTGGTGGTCCTCTCCTGTTTATGTGCTAGGGGTCTCATATCAGCTTTTTTATGCTGACTGTTTGGTGATCCAGTGTTTGAGAGATCTCTTGGAGTCTAGATTAATTGATACTGCTGGTCCTCCTACACGGTCACCTTCCTTCTCACCTTCTTTCAGACTTTCACTAATTCAACCAAAGGTGTCAGCAGCTTCTGTCCATTGATTGGGTGCCAATATCTGCTACTGACTCTTTCAGCTGCTTGTTGGGTCTTCCAGAGTGCGGTCATGCTAGGTCCCTTTCTGTGAGCGCTCTATAGCCTCAGTAATAGTGTAAGGTCTTGGGACTGCCCCTTGAACTAGATCCCTCTTTGGGCCTGTTTCTGGACCTTCTTTTCCTCAGGCTCCTCTCCATTTCCATCCCTGTAGTTCTTTGAGACAGCAACAAGTATGCATCAGAGTTTTGACTGTAGGATAGCAACCCCTCCCACATTTGATGCCCCCCAATTTCCTGCTAAAGGTGGGTTCTATATGTTCCTTATCCCTACAGTATGGCACTTCATCTAAGGTCTCTCCCTTGTAGCCCTGAGAGTCTCTCACCTCCCAGGTCTCTGGTGCATTCTGGAAGGACCCTCAACCTCCTACCTCCCAAGCTTGTCTGTTTTCATTCTTTCTTGTGGCCTTCAAGGTTTCAGTCCTTTTCCCTCACCCAATACCAGATCAGGCTCCCTTCTTTCCACCCAACCCTTGTCCACTTTCCCTCTCAGTTCTGTCCCTTCCTCCCCACTTGTGAATGCTTTCTTCTCCATCCCAGGTCAGACTGAGGAAGAAGAAAGCTGCAAGTGAAAAGGCCACGTCTCAATAGAGACTATGAAAGCTAGAAGAGCTTGGTTAGAGGTCATGCAGAGTCTAAAAGAACACAAATGCCAGTACAGATACTATACCCAGCAAAACTCTCAATCAACATAGATGGAGAAAACAAAATATTCCAGACAAAACCAAATTCAAAGAGTATCTATCTACCAATCCAGCACTACAGAGGGTCCAAGAAGGAAAACTACAACACAAGGAAGGTACCTGTACCAAAGAAAGGACAAGGTATCAAGCATGTCACAACAAAGGCAAAGGAGAGAACCACAAGCACATAAAGTCACCTACAAAACCAATCATATCAGGAACAAACAGTCATCTCTCTTTAATATCTCTTAATATTAATGGACTCATCTCACCTATTAAAAAACATAACTTAACAAACAGGATATGCAAACAAGATCCAGAATTTTGTGCATATAAGAAACATACCTCAATAACAAATATAGCTACTATCTCAGAGTAAAAAGATGGAAAAAGGTCTTCTGAGAAAATGGTCCCAGGAAACAAGCGGGAGTTTCCATTGTAATAACCAATAAAATAGACTTTCAACAAAAACTTATCAAGGGTGATGAAGAAGGACACTTCATATTCATCAAGGGGACATTCCACCAAGAGAAAGTCTCAGTTCTGAACATCTATGCCCCAAATGCAAGAGCACCCACATTCATAAAAGAAACTTTACTAAAGCTCAAAACAGACATGGAACTCCACACAATAATAGTGGGAGACTTCAACACCTCACTCACACCAATGGTCAGGTCATTGAAACAGAAACTAAACAGAGACACAGTGAAACTATTAGAGCTTATGAACCAAATGGATTTAACAGATATCTACAGAATATATCTATAGAATATATATGGATGGATTAAAGTGGGATTGCAGAGAGCTGAGGGTAAGGAAAGAAATATGGAGAGAGAAATCTAAAACTAAGGCCCATTTGAGGGTTTGTATGTAATCCTAATTGAATAGAAGTTGCTTAAAATATATACACATATGAATGGAATCTACATGGAATCATCTAATAGTGGAAGGGACAAAGTCCCAAGTAGACATCTTTCTTCACCAAATAATACCTCCAGTTCTTGGAATCAGTCACAGATAATCAATATTATGACAATGGACCACCATGGAAACCCCCAAATCATCCAGTCTACTTCCAAAGCCGTTGGTTTCTTTCCAGAAGCTGAATACAAGGAGGTTTCCCTGAAGACAACATCTACACCATAAATTGAACTTGTGAAGTTGAGCTGCAATCTACTTGGAGTTTCACTACTCTTGGCTAGTATTCATGGTACTGGAAGGCATCTATATGATGCCAAAGGAGAAAGATAAACAAGTATCCAGCTACAATCTGTTTGATCACCAATATTATCTCTCTACAATTTATGCTGTGCATGAGTAGCACAAATCTTGAAGGTTGAAACAACCCATATCTGGGCTCACACTATTGTATGAAACTTACCACTGACCCTGATTTGTTGGTCAGGAAACTAATACAAGATAGGCCAAGTTTACTAAAAACTACAAGTTCAAACGCAAATTCAAATCATAAATTTATTAAGATATTTTCAATATAGGCATTCAATAATCTCAGAAATTTGCTCTGACAGCTGCAGAACAACGCTGGTTATAGTAAAGCCATGTCTGTAGGGTCCAAGGACATCCAAGCCCAAGTTCTCAGGACAAAAAAGTCTTGTTTTCCCTTGAGGGGCAGAGTATAGGGAATAAGGAGCAAAGACAGGGAAGAATGGATGAGGGAGAAGGTAAAGGGAAAAAGGGAGAGGGAGGATTTGTCCTTGAGTGGAACATAAGAAGAATTTCATCTGCATAGGAAGGAGAGAGATGTCGCACAGAGGAAAATGGCTGTTTATGAAGGTAAAATGGGATAACCTATGTTAAGATGAGGGGTTTATTTTTAATTAGACATATTAATTATGATATTCAAAATGGGCATTGATTGATTGATTGATTGATTTTACATCCCAATTGCTGCCCTGTCCTCTCACCCGCATAAATAATTCCCTCCTTCTTTTAAGATTTATTTCATGTCTATGAGTACACTGTAGCTGTCTTCAGACACACCAGAAGAGGGCATCGGATCCCATTACAGATGGTTGTGAGCCACCATGGGTTGTTGGGAATTGAACTCAGGACCTCTGGAAGAGCAGTCAGTGCTCTTAACCTCTGAGCCATCTCCAATTCCCTCTTTCTATTCCCTCCCTTTCTCCTCTGAGAGAGTAGGTGCACCATTGGAAATCCTCCAACTCTGACCCATCAAGTCTCTGCAGGGTTAGGAGTATCATCTTCCACTGAGGACAGACAAGGGAGTACAGTTAGGGGAATGGATTCAAAGACAGGTAGAACCTTTAGGGACAGCCCTCACTCCTATTATGGAGCAATTCTCATTGCAGATCTCTAAGATTCAGATCTTTTATCTGGTAGGTCCTTTTCATTTTCTTCAAGCAGAATTTTTACTAATTATCCATTCTTGTTAATGCAGGATTATTTCAGCACTAAATTAAAAATGGTTTGAGCTTCTAAGGGTCAGATAGTTCCTGAGCTGCTTCAACATTTTAGTTATTGATATCAATAGTCTCACTCCTGTGTACAGTTATTGTGTAAATCTTTTCATTTTGTCTATTAAAAAATGTAGCATGTGTGACTTGCCCACTAAACAGAGGTCCTCTGCCCCAGGTGTAGCCTAAAGATGATGAGAAAGATGCAGTTATCTCCTGTTTTTACCTTTTTAGAAATGGGACCTGGCAGAGCTAGACCAAAATGCCTCCAAGTAGTAAACTGACTTTGAGAGGTATATTATAGTGATATTGGCATGCCTCAAAATTGCTGATGCATAAATCATTATCCCTAGGCAGTCTAGGGTAATTTTTCCCTTAACCTGAGCTCTGTGAACACTGGAGTGATAAATTATTTCTTCAGCTAGACTGTGCAACTTCTCTCTGAGTCATGTGGTTGGAGGAGACTCTGTGTCATCTGTTGTTTCCTTTCTTAAGTGTATTAACTGATCTGTTCAGCTGTGATTGACAGGTGATATCTCCATGTTCAAACACAGTAAAGATTCTTTGTTAAACACTTCACAGACTTATGTTTGTTTTTAGTTTTGTTTTATAATTTTTGAAAATATTCATACAATGTATTCTAATAACACATTCTCTCATCTCCAACTTACTCTAAATTTTTCCTACCTTCCAACTCACCCAACTACACACCTTTTTTCTTTCTGAAAAACAACAAAAAAGAGAATTTAAAAGGAGATTGAAAGCAAACAAAAACTAAACAAAACAATCTATAAACAACACACACACACACACACACACACACACACAAACACGGCAACCAGTAAAACTATAACTATGTATCCCTGAAGCATAGGCAAAAGTAAGACAAGGGGAACTGAAGAAGGCAATAAAAAATGTCTGCAATAATACCACTGACTTCATTTTCTTGTTGGCTACCAAGTACTAAGCATGTCTTCCATGATTAATTTGGTTTAGAATCCCCTATGAACTTCATTGGATGTAACTAATTTTTCCTAAGCATGTGAGTATTAGTTGCAGAACTTTTTTAGTTAACAGAGAGAGTATGTGTTCATTTCCATCTCCCAACTTGTTAATTTTATCTGGGTTGACATGGTTTAGTCTCTGTGCCTGTAGCCAAAGCCCCTATGAATTCATATATGCATAAGTTTAATTGTGTCTGTAAGATACTCCTTCCTTGGAGTCATCCAACCTCTCTGGCTGTTATAATCTTCTCAATCTTAAAACTCTTTCTTTCTATTTTTATCTCTATTTTCCTATATCATGTTTGTAAATTCCTCATACTCTACTGTTCCAATTCTTGTTTCTTTGCTTCTCCAATTCAATATACCAAACAAAATATTCAAATCTTGGAACAAATATGAGTGAGAACATGAATCACTTGCTTTATGGAAATGAGTGATCTATTCAGTTTATTTTTTCTAGTTCTATGTAGACACTTATAGATTATGTAATTCATGTTTTACCACTGAGTTATATTTATCTTTCTATATATTCTACTATGTTATGCTTTATTTATACAATGTTGGGAATCTGGTATGATTCCTTCCTGTATATGCTGTGAATTAATATATATGTCCTATAACTTCTTGTCTCTATTTTACCTGTATTCTACTAGACAATTTCACTGGTACATCAACCTGTACATGCATACATAGTTGTTTATAACTATGAAATATTTAAGAACTGCTAATGAGAGTCTCGTTTAATGTCTGTGATTTTGAGGTTGTCTTAATATGTCTTAATATTGTTATCTCTAATTGCATCCAGTTTTTCCAAAAGCAATGTAAATTTCTTATTCTTATTCATTTCTGGTCAAAAACTTCTGTTGAATATATACATATATTCATGCCTTAGTGATAAAATCATTTGTTTTCACATCTATACTTTATATCTATAATTTAGTTATTCTTGATAGTGCTGCAATAATCATTGACAAGTAAATATTTTTAATCACATTTACTTTTAGTCATTTTAGTGAATTTTAAAGTATATAACCTGTGGGAAAGACAAATAACTACTTGCATATATCTAAAAAAAAGTTTCTAATCCTCAAAAGTTACCTGTTTTTGGAATTTACAATCAAAGTCATCGTCGTCGTCGTTGTCGTCGTTGTCATCATCATCATCATCATCATCATCATCATCATCATCACAAAGCACCATCTGTAAATCAATGTCTTAAATTTGTCCCAAAGTGTAGTAACAGACTCATGGCAAAAATCTACTGAAAGACTAGTCCCTGAAGTTACTTCCACTGCATCTGCCCAGGGCTTATGTAAAGTATATGGGATGCATTTACTCAGAGAGGATTAGGACATGGACCTGAGCATCCTACTGCCTGACTCATGTGCCTTTTCAGTCCGTCCTTCTCTATCTTGGCTAGGTTTTTATCTAAGAAGTACTCTGCTCATATATATGCAAATTCATTGAATTTATGGCAGTGAATACAGGGATGAGAACACCCTGAAAACAACCTATGATCTGTGTCCTCTCCACAGTCTGTGAATACACTGACTCTAATAATAGATTGGAGCTGGATCTTTCTCTTTTTCCTGTCAATAACTGCAGATAAGGAGATCACCATTTCCATATATGAAGAGGAGACAGGGCTTGAGTTGACAGTGACATACTCTTTGTCTTTCTCTCTACAGGGGTCCACTCCCAGGTTCAGCTGGAGGAGTCTGGGGTTGAGCTGGTGAGGCCTGGGACTTCAGTGAAGATGTCCTACAGAGCTTCTAGCTACATTTTCAGGAGCAACTATATGCACTGGGTAAAACAGAGCCCTGTACATGACCTTTAGTGGTTTGGATGGATTTATCTGGGAGATAGTGAGACTAAGTACAATCAGAATTTCTAGGGCAAGACCACACTGACTGCAGACACATCATCCAACATAGTCTACATGGAGTTCAGCAAACTGCCATATGAGGACACTGCAAACTATTACTGTGTAAGACACAGTGTTGCAAGCAGATCCTGATTGAGTCAGAAACCCTGCAGGAGCAGAAAGCTGACCTGGAGCTTGGTTGACAGAAAAGAACAATCTTTAGACTAGCTCAGAATTAGCAATTTTGAATTTTCATTTTTGGTCTCCTTCTATCATGCCTTTGTCATAGTTCTAAGAGGATATCTAAGAATAAATTGATTCTGACTTTAAAACACCTACAGCACACCATACCTAGCCAATCTCTTCACCAATAACAGCCACCATTGACATGTTTCTTGCTCAATAAACAATAAAATGGGAGGGATGGAGCCACTCACCCATCTCCAAAATTTTAACCCAGAATTACTCCTGTCTAAAGGAAATACAGGGACAAAAAGTGGAGTAGAGGGTGAAGGAGAGCCATCCAGATACTGCCCCACCTTGGGATCCACCCCATATGCTGTCACCAAATGGAAACACTATTGCTGATGCCAAGGAGTGCTTGCTGACAGGAACCTGTACAGCTGTCTCTTGAGAGGCTCTTCCAGAGCCTGATCAATACAAATGAGGATGCTGGCAGTCAACTCAAACAATACGCATGGAAGAACCCATGGCTCCAGTTGCATATGTAGCAGATAACAGCTTTATCTGGAATCTAGTGGAGGAGAGGCCCTTGATCCTAGGAAGTCTCAATGCCCCAGTGTAGGGGAATGCTTGGGTAATGAGGCAGAGATGGGTGGGTGGGTGGGGGAGCACCCTCATAGAAACAGAATGGGATAGGGCATTTGTGGAGGGGAAACCAGGAAGGGGAATAACATTTGAAATGTAAATAAAAAAAATAACCAATAAAAAATTAAAAAAAAGAAACAGAATCAAACAGGGAGAAGATTGGGGAGGTGTTGGGGAAGAGAAATCAGAATTCAGAATATATTGCCTGAGGGAATGTACTTTCACTAAAAATTAGAAAACTTAAAAATTAGAACTTAAAAAAAATAAATAATTCTGATAACATCTTTGTTGTGTAAATATCCCATATGTTCAAGTGCATTTAGTTTAGGTCTCATCTCTTTGCTTAAATTTTTCACAGTGTAGTCCGAAGCCATGTCTGAAAGGATTTAAAGATAAAGCACATGAAAAATGCATAAATCTAAGATGTAATGAAATACACAGTTAAAATGTCTGAATTTCAGCCCCCCACCTCTTTCTGTCTCTATCTCTCTTTCTCTCTATGTGTTTGTGTGTGTGTGTGTATCTTTATTAATGAAATTTTCCATTATTAATCTCTATGTGCACAGAATAGTTTCTGCTAGGATATCTTTTATTTCTTGAAGGCATCCCTGCAGTTGCCATACAGGGAAACAAAGGATGTGAAGATGAGAATGAGAATGTGGTACAAATTGACTTTTTCAACCTGGATTGGACTTTGGGGAATATAAGCACAGATAGTTTATTGTAGGTATATTTTAACATAATAATAGAATTTGGAAAAAGGTCTCCAGGTATTCCATAGTTATTCCAAGTCCAGTTACACAATAAAGCTTAAGGTGTGGCTACATAGAATCTATTTTATGAAGTTCTTGTGACCATATAGGTGGGTTCTTTTGCTAATATCTAGAGTCTTGTGTGCTCTCTGATCCACAGCATAAGAGTCAGCAGGCCAAAAGGTATATATGACACTGACTCTAAGAATGGGTACTATTCTAATGAGTCTGGGATAATCATTCTGGGAAATTAGGGTGCTTTCTGTCCCAAATTCTCCAGATTATTCCCTAAATAAGTAGGTTATTAAGAACCTCCACTCTCAACTTTCAGGATAGAATGAAGGTATTTGATTTTATCTCCTTCCTTGAGGAGACACCTCAAAACTTCTGGTTCTCTTAGTGCTTCTCTGTGAGTACTAGGCCTTTACACCCTCTACAATCTTTGTGTCAATGTCACCAATAATATTGATAAATATTTGTTCCCATGTTTCAGTGAAAGAAAAATGTCAAAATAAATTTGCTGTTCAGAACCTGAGGAATGGTGCAGAGAGGGGTGTTTCCTGACTCTTTGGAACATTTCTTTTTCTTAGTTCCACCCTTGAAAGTTAAGAAATCATCCCTTGTGAGTTAGTACTTGTCTTGAAGGACACAAAACCTGAAGCAGATTACTGTTGTTAGTTCCTAAAATCTCTGTTGTTCTCCTGGAAGTGCTACATAATAATAAATGACAAAATTTGAAGGTCCTCTTACTCATCATGAAGACCAGTTATCTTATAGTCAAATAACTGTGAGCCTGACAGGCAAAGACATGAGAGTCATAGTTTCTATCTGCTTTGGGATGACATGATAAATTGTAAACTTAGAGTGGGGCCTGTCTATGGTTCTGTTCTCCAGTGTAACCAAAGGTCTTATAATGGATACAAATGAAATACTGTCCGTAAACTCAGGCTGAAAAGGCAGAATAACAATCTTCACAATGGAATTTGATCATGTCTTGTCACTTAAGACTAGGTTCAAGGGCTGGAAAAATGGCTCAGAGATTAAGAGCACTGACTGCTCTTTCAAAGGCCCTGAGCTCAATTCTCAGCAACCACATGGCAGCTTACAACCATCTGTAATGGGATCTGACGTCCTCTTCTGGTGTTTGTGAAGACAGTGACACTGTATTCATACAAATAAAATAAATAAATCTTTTTTAAAAAATTTTAAAAAATCTTATAGTCAAATAAACACCTCAACTGGAAAATTAGAATTTTATTTTTTTTAACAAAAATGATTTTATTTAATATTGACATTTTAAAATAATGCAAATTGGACTTAATTACTAAATAAACATCATTATTGTCAAAGATCTCTACTTTCTCTTAACTTTAACCAAGCAAGTTTAAGATAGTCATGACATAAATTTCATGTCGTTGAAGAAAAAAAAAAAAAATATATTAAAAGATGTAAATAAACTATGTTCCTGGATTGATTGGGTTAACATAGTAAAAATGATCATTCTAACAAAGCAATCTGATGATTCAGTGTAACACACATCAAAATTTCAGAACAATTCTTTTCAGATTTTGAGAGGACAATACTCAACTCATAGAAAATCAGTAAAATCCACAGGCTTCACCAGCCTGTCCATTGGTTTGGTTTAAGTATCTGCATCTGACTCTTTCAGCAGTTTGTTGGGCCTCTCAGAGGGCAGTTATGATAGGTCCCTGTTTGAAAGCACACCGCAGCATCAGTAGTAGTGTCAGGCCTTAGAGCCTCCCCTTGAGCTGGATCCCAATTTGGGTCTATCACTGGACCTCCTTTTACTTAAGTTCCTCTCCATTTTTTCCCTGTAGTTCTTTCAGACAGGAATAATTCTGGGTCAGAGTTTTTGACTGTGGGATGGCAATCCCATCCCTCCATTTGCTGCCCTGTCTTTTTACTGGAGGTGGACTCTACAAGTTTCCTCTCTCATTGTAGTGCATTTTCAACTAAGGTCCTTCCCTTTGAGTCCTCATTTGAATTCACAAATGACAGAAAGACAGTTAAGGGAATGTTCAATGTCCTAACCTAACAGTGAAATGCAAATCAAAATGATTCTGGATTCCATCTTACAGATGTCAGAATGGCTAAGATCAATAAACACAAGTGACAGCTAATGCTGGTGAAGATGTAGAACAATGGGAACACTCCTCCATTCCTGTTGGAGTGCACACATTAATATCTACTCTGGCACAAACATTTATATTAACATTACCATTACAAGTAAATATCTTTTGTTAATTAGTATTGCACATATGTATTTCATTCATTACCTATGAACTTTATTGAAATCACAAACATCAATTGTATATCCATTTAAAAGAAAGCATCAAAGTTTCAGACTTGAGGTATCAAACATCTACTTATGATCAATACCATTAGCAGCATATGTAAATCTATCTGTAACTTTTTCTACTGACAGAGGGTTTCTTTAGCTGGAAAATATGATTTTGACTTGAGAGCAAAGTCCTCAGTGTTCCTTTCAGGGCTGAGACCATGCAATTCTTCTAAGCAGGTTTTGACTTGGTTCCAAGGTGTCCTCCAGTGCCATGTGAAGTCCTCAGCTCAGGGAATGCAGAGAGGGAGAAGTTGGGTATTTTGCATAATGTAGACTTCATTACATTTTGATTTTCATTATACTTTTCAAACAAAAAACTTTAATAGTTCAAAGTTCAAATCTGTAATATCAGGACCTTGTGTGATTTTGGCTACTCCTGATAAAAGATAAGAAGAAAGTAACTTAATTAAAGACTGTTCTTGTGGATATCCAGAATCCAGAAGATAGTGAAGAAATATCCTCACTCCAACACCATCCACTGCCCCTTACATATGAATTTAGACAAAATTTACTACCATGTCCTGGATTCAAAGGCCACCTTTAACTGTTCACAATTTTTGGGAACTCCTGGAAACAATTACATTATGGTTCTGCCTTGTGATTAGGGTATGAGAATCTTTAAATCCTGTCTGGTATCTAAGGTTTATGTACCACTTTTATCTGGGTCCTTAGATTTACTTTCAAAACATCTTCTGCCCACTGTGCTATCCTCCAGGATGACTAGCATCTGATAGGACTGAATAAGCAAGCAATGTTTTTTAAAATTGTAACCAATGGACTGCAGTAAAAAGATGAAGGCGCTGCCCCCTGAATAAACAGAAATCAGAAAAATATGAGCCAGGAAACTGACAGAAAAATAAAGTCAATGAAACATCACTTTTTTTTTCTGTATAATTATAGCATTCACATCTGTCAGCCTGCGGATGACACTTAGTCTTCTAAAGGAAGTCTACACTATCTGTACATTTTTTGTGTGCATATATGTGAAAGAAAATATGTTCTAACAAGACTCTCATAGATGACACTCTTTGGCATCAGGCACAGAACAAGACAAAGGCAGGAGATATGTCAATTCTTTGAGAGATTCATGTGTCCTTCATGCAAAAACACAAGGAATGAACCCTGGATGAGTAAACAGAGTCAGGAACTTCATGTTAGACTGAGGGTCTCTCTCAATCTTGCTCCTACACAGCATTCATCTGAAGTGTTTCATTCTGAGGACTTTGGTATTCATTTAGCTACACTTTATGGGGATTAGGGGTGAGCTCCCTTGAGGGCTCCTCTGTTTCCTATCACAAATTGGCTCCTCTTGAGTCCTAAAACTTAAGTACATCATCAGAATGAGCACTTGATGAGGGAATGCAAATCTCTCCTGGTGCTACTCAACCTTATGTTAAAAAGACAATGATGAGCCTCCATACTCATTGGTGTACAGACATGGACAGGTTATTTCCTCATTCCTACTGCTGATTGTCCCTACATGTGAGTGCCAAGGCTCCCTAAGGGATGAACTTTTCTTTTCTATTCTCACCCTATTCCAACCTTGATCTGCTTTATTTTCTTCACAGATGTTCTGTCCCAAGTAACTCTGAAAAAGTCTGGCCCTGGGATATTGCAGACCTCCCAGACCCTCAGTCTGACTTGCCATTTCTCTGGGTTTTCAGAGTACTTCTGGTATACATATGAGCTGGATTCATCAGCCTTCAGGGAAGGGTCTGGAGTGGTTGGCAATCATTTATTGGGATGATGATAAGTGCTACAACCCCTCTCTGAAGAGCAAGCCCACAGTCTCCAAGGACATCTCCAACAACCAAGCACTTCTCAAGGTCAGCAGTGTAGACACTGCAGATACTGCCACATATTATTGTGCTTGGAGAGCCTAGTTTCCCAGTATTTCAGGCTGGTTCTCAGCTCTGTTTCTTCCTATTCTATCATTAGAAATATGGTCACAGCTTTTCTGTTGTCCTCTGTGGTAAAAATCAATATGACCATGTATTCAATGAAAGCTCCTGCATAGACATTGCACCAGATCAGCAAGTATTATAATCCTCATATTATGTTAACTTAGGAGAATAAGCTCATATTACCTATTTATATTCTAAGAAGTCTATACATTTGTGAATAGATTACATTATAAGAGGAGGATGTCTATGTAAATCTATACTACTTAACTAGGCATGAACTTCTGTGCATTGAACCCTATGAGAGCAATCAACATTTCATAAATGGAGTATGAACAACAGCATTATAGACATTACCCAGCACAATGGGGGTTCTTAAATGCTAAGATAAAAAAATTGAACCTTCTGGATAGATGGGATAAGTATTCCTATATAGTCAGAAATCACTGATGCCTGGAGGATGATGTCCTGTGAACTGACAATTAACAGGATATCACATGGATTCTGATTAGTTATTGAAGAGAGGACATGCATTCAATTGGTCCTCCTCCTTCTATGTTACAATATTAGGTGCATCCATTTTGTGAACTTGAATGTTGATTACAATATACATGAATATTCTGAATTCATGTAGTATGTATTTTTGTTTTAATATGAGTTGCTATTCTTCAGATATTTAAATACACATGATAACATATTCCTACATAGTGCTATTTGTTTTTCACATCCTTGGGACAATGTTCCAAATCTGTCCTTCATTAGTGAAAATATCAAGTCTTGTAAAGCTTAACTAACATGCTTTTGCAGGAATAATAAGATCCTGGAATGAAAGCTACACAAGGAGAGATAAAGCTTTCTAAGCACACACATTCCCCACCCATTAGGATCCCAGTCAATGAGATTGACTCCTTCATCCCATTAAATGTACAGAAATGCAAGTTGGGAAACGATTGTGTTGCAGAATACATTTGCTTTATTCCACTTCTTCCTCAATGTGAAACTTTTTGTAAGGTTAATTTTGCTGTGAGTACCACAGTAGTTCCTCCTCTTTCTGTTGACTCCTGTATGTGAGTGTCCCAAGATATATGTAGGGCTGCATCTGAACTCTAGATTCAATGTTGTCATTTTGTTCTCAGCTGCTATGGCCCAGGTAAAGCTTCTCAAAGGCAATTAAGACCCTGATCTCTCCTTTTTACACATTATTAAAAATGAGAACTGCTAGAGTTGGATCCAACTGCTACTTGGAAAACAGATGACTTTGAAAGGATCATTGATGAGAATGTAGAAACAACTTAAATTCAAAGTCTGAGGCATTAGTCATCTTCAGATAAACAAGAGCAATTTACCCCTGCATCTGAGCACTGCAAGCACACTAGTTTTAGGAATATGTTATTGCTTAAGTCAGACTGGTCCACTTCATAGTAAACAATGGGAAATCCATCTGCAGGTGAGTTCAAGACCAGCAGGGGACACAATGAGTCTAAGGATTTCCAGCAGAGAGATGTGGTGGCTGTGCAGGGGAGTCTGTATCCTCTTTGGTTTTCTTTCTTAACTTACATGTACCTATAGTGATTGACATGAAATGTTTCCATGCTCCGACACCGTGAAGATACTTTGTTAAACACTTCAACGATGTATATTTTCTTGATGTATATATATGTGCACACACTCATATACACATACATCTATCTATCTATCTATCTATCTATCTATCTTTCTATCTATCTATCATCCATCTATCTATCTTCTTGATGCAATCGTCTGTTGACAGATACATAGTATATTTCTATAATTTATTGTGATGGTGCTGAAATCATCACTCATGTACAAATGTTTCTGAAGTATATTTAGTTTTGGTCATTTGGGTGATTTTTTTCTTTTTAGTATATAACATGTTGGAAATGAAAATTTTCGTTGTATGTATGGAAAGGAGGCTATAATTCTAATAACTTAGCTGCTTTTGAAATTTGTTTTCACAATTGTCATCCTGTAACTACCTGTAAATCCATCTGTTAGCCATGTCACATGTAAAGCTATTGTCTCAGGCTTCAAATCGTTTTAGAGCATAGGCCCTAATGTTACATCCATAGCCTCAGCACAAGGCTCAGGGATGAGGTATGGGATGACTTTCCTCAGACAGGATTAGGACTTAGGCCTCAGCAGTCTGATTCCTGACCCAGGTATCTCTTTCTCTACAGCAGGAGTAGGTCCTTATCTAAGATTTACCCTGCTCATGAATATGCAAATTATGTGAGGCTATGGTGGTAAATATAGGGATGTCTACACTCCACAAAACATAAGAACACTGTCCTTTATATAGTCACTGACTATGCAGGACCTCACCATGGGATAGATCTATATCATTGTCTTCTTAGTAGCAACAGCTACAGGTAAGAGGTTCATAGCAGCATGCTTGAGGTCTGGACATACACTCAGGTGACAATGACATCCACTCTGTCTTTCATTCCACAGGTGTCCACTCCCAGGTCCAGCTCCAACACTCTGGAGCTGGGCTGGTGAGGCCTGGGGCATCAGTGAAGATGTCTTGCAAGGCTTCTGCCTACACATTCATTGACTACAACATGCATTGGGTGGAGCAGAGTCATGGAAAGAGCCTAAAGTGGATTGGAATCATTAATCCTTCCAATGCTGGTGGTACCAGCTATAATCAAAAGTTCAAGGACAAAGCCTCATTGGCTAAAGAAAAATCCTTCAACGCAGTCTACATGGAGCTTAACAAATTGACATTTGAGGACTCTGCTATCTATTATTGTGCAAGACACAGTGTTGTAACCACATTCTGAGTGTGTCAAAAACCCCAGAGGAGCAGGAGTAAGCTGCACTGGTACTGACAACACTCAGAGAAGTTTCAATTGAAGATTTCTCATTCACATTCATTTTGAGAGTCCATGTTTTTGTCTGTTTCTTAGATACCTATAGGCTTTTGTCAACTTTGCAAAAGGACACTTAGGAATTACATGATGTTGATTTAGGATGGTCTTAGAGTACCTGTGACTGTCTCCACTGACATGTTTCTTATTTAATGAAACAACAGAAAAGGGAAATTATTATTATGTATGATAAAAATATCTCTGGATTCTGAGAAAGAATAGAACTTTCTTTGGAATAGATGGAAATAAAGTAGCATATGAATTTGGCCTATAAAATCCCACCAACTATTCACCTGTGTCCTGCTGTATTATTGCTCTTGGGAATATATCCAAAAGATGTCCCACCATGCCACAGGGGCACATTTCCACTCTGTTCATAGCAGCCTTATTTGTGATAGCCAGAAACTGAAAACAACCCAGATGTCCCACAACAGAAGAATGGATACAGAAAAAGTGGTTTATTTACACAATGGAATACTACTCAGCTATGAGTACATCCTGAGATTTTAGGTAAATGGAGGGAACTAGAATATATCATCCTTAGTGAGGTAACTCAGACCCAAGAGTACATGCATGTTATATACTCACTAATAAGTGGATATTAGGCAAAAAATAAAATACAGAATACCCAATATACAGTCCACAGAACTCAAAAAGGTCCACATGATGAAGAGCCCAAGTGAGGACATCTCAGTCCCACTTGGGAGGGAGAAGAAAGCAATTACAGGTGGGGAGGGAGGAAAGAGCCCTGGGAGGGAAAGTGGATAGGGTGGGGGGAATGGGGAACCTGATATGGTATTGGGTGAGGGAAAAGGACTAAAACCCTGAGGGTCAGCAGAAAGAATCGAAATAGGCAACCTCATGAGATAGGAGGTTGGGGGGATTCTCCAGAATGCACCAGAGTCCCGGGAGGTGAGAGACTCTAAGGGACTCAAAGGGAGGGACATTAGATGAAATGCTTGACATTAGGGAGAGAGAGCTTATATAGCCCATGTCCAGCAGGAAGACAGGGCATCAAACGAGGGAGTGAGCTGCCATCCCACAGTCAAAACTTTGACCCATAATTGTTCCTGTCTGAAACAATTACAGGGACGGAAATGGAGAGGAGCCTGAGGAAAACAAAGTCCAGCAACAGACCCAAAGTTGGATCTAGCTCCAGGGGAGGTCCAAAGGCCTGACACTATTATTGAGGCTATAGAGTGCTCACAAAAAGGGGGCTATCATGACTGCCCTCTGAAAGACCCAACAAACAGCTCAAAAAGCCAGATGCAGATGTTTGCACCCAACCAATGGACAGAAGCTTCTGACCCTTGTGGTTGAATTAGGAAATGACTGAAAGAAGCTAAGGAGGAGGGCAACCCTCTAGGAGGACCAGCAGTTTCAACTAACCCAGACCCCCAAGATCTCTCAAACACTGGGTCACCAACCAGGCAACATACACCAGATGATATGTAGCCCCAAACACATATACAGCAGAGGACTGCTGGGTCTGCTTTCAATCCGAGGTGATTCAGATGTATGTAATCCTCAAGAGTCTGGAGGCCCCAGGGAGTTTAGAGTTCAGATGGGGTGGGGGTGGGGTCATCTACGTGGAGACAGGGTAGTGGGAAGGAGGTATGTGATGTAGAACAGTCGGAGGGTGGAGGGGGGAATAAAATATGGAGTGCAAAAAAAAAAAAGTAATCTTAAAAAAAAAAATCCCACCAACTTCTGAGCAATCAAAAAGACCTTTCACAGTATTAAGTCTCAAGTGACTTCTAGGTGTTTTGCTAAATCTGCTTGTGCATTCCAGCAGAAGTTCCAGGTTCTTAGAATGTGAGAGGTTCAGAATTGAGAGTTCATTTTGGTGGATTTTTTCCTTTGATGAGTATAAATTGTCCTCCCTCATCTTTTTGGTAACTTTTGGTTGATGGTCAATTTTATTTGGTATTAAAATGACTGTTCTAGCTTGTTTCTTGGTACCATTTGCTTGAAAGTATTTTTTCCAGCCTTTTATTCTCTTATGATCTTTTAGGGCAGACCTCATCTGAGACTGGCATGCTGTGTGGTCATG
Organism: Rhynchomys soricoides; assembly: GCA_019843965.1. Classification (NCBI taxonomy): domain Eukaryota; kingdom Metazoa; phylum Chordata; class Mammalia; order Rodentia; family Muridae; genus Rhynchomys; species Rhynchomys soricoides. The sequence continues at coordinate 4,380 of JADRCH010007397.1, read as the reverse complement.
GTGGGACAGGCAGGCTGATCTGCCCTTCATACAGGTTTAGGTGAATGTTTATATTTTTAATTTTGTGGAATATATACATTTGAAGTAACACCTAATAATTCTTTGAATTTCCTCATTGTTCATTGTTATATCTCCCTTGTCATTTCTGATGTTGTTTTTTGGATAGTCTCTCTCTGTCTTTTCATTAGTTTGGTTAATGGTTTGTCTGTCTTGTTGATTTTCTCACAGGACCAGCTTGTGATTTTCTTGATCTTTTTCTTGTTCCTTTTCTATCTAATTGATTGATTTCAGTCCTGTATTTGATGATTTTGTGCTGTCTGCTCCTCTTTAATGTGTTTGTTTTTTATTCCCCTAATCTTTCAGGTGTGTGTTTAAATTTCTAGTATGAGATCTCTCCAATTTCCTTCTTTTATTAAAAAAAATTACTTACAAGAGTTCTTTATCTTAAACTCTCTTCCCTTTGACTCTGAGAAGGTGCTCCCTCCCACCCTCTCACTCCTCCTGCACCCTGCTTCCCTGGGGCACCACATCAATTCAGTATTAGGTTCATCCTTTCCCACTGAGTTCAGGAAAGGCAGTCCTTTACTACAAACATACCAGGAACTCCAGTCTAGCTCAGGTATGCTTTTTGGTTGATGGCATTTGTCATCTTTGTAAAATAACTTCTATGAATAAAGTGATGCTGGTTTAGGATAAACCTACAGTACAGCATATCTTGCCAATCTCTTCACCAGCGACCAACTGCATTTACATGTTCTTTACTCCATAAAACGATAAAAAGGGAAAGGTGTGATGATCATGATAAAAACATCACATCCTAAGAAACCAGAACTTTTGTTGAAATAATAGGGGATAAAGGATAATATAAATTTGACCTATAAATTCCAAATCACCACCATATAGGCAAGGAAACACTCCTTTCTGATGCAGGAAACAATAAAAATTGTCTGGCATGTTCCTGCTCTAGTGCCGGCAACTCTGAGTCTCCATGTGGTCCTGCTGGGCTACTCTGCCCATGAACTCTCCAGCAGTGCCAGAGCTCCCAAGTTCCTTTTGCTGCTATGCCAGCCTCACGCAATGATTGTCCACCCCATGGTCAACTGCCACAACACCCATTTACCTGGTAGAAACAAAACTCTATAAGCTTATAATTAACGAGTCAGATTTATGTATCAATAAATTCCCTTTTCACAAGATGCCAATATAATAATTTCAGAACTAATTGATAATGATAAAAGCTTCCCACCTAGATTAGACAAATTATACCAATTATTCTATCCTTTATGATATCATAACTACCTGTGGCTATTTAAAGCCACACTGGTTCAGGGTCTTCTTCCTGTCTTTCCATTTCCATCTTGTCTCCTCTCTCTCCCAAGATGCTCTTTGTCTTTGCAACTCTTAGCTCTGCCTACCTTTTCCCTGTCCAATCACAGGCCTCCTGCTGCACTAATATTTTAACATGATTGGACAGGGAAAATCCTGTCACACCTTTCATAGTTAAGTAGTTAGTGGCCTCAAGTGTGCTGTTAACTCTGGTTCTGTGCTTCACCAGAAGTTCCAGTCTCTTAGAATGTGTGAAATATTTATATCAAAATGCATATGTATGTATATAGAATTCCAGTAGGTTGGTCAAAATATTATTAAATCACGTTTTATAGAACTTATTTACCAACATAAAGTATTTAGTTGTTAATTGAGGTAGGTTCTGAGATTATACATAAATGTTTGTTCTTATATTTACTTCCTACACAGTCTCAGTAATGCAGGTTGTTCACACAACCAGCAGTGCCATGTTAATACCCTCTTCCACAGTCCCTGAGCATGAAACTTCTTACTTTGTGTTGGCCTTCTATTGCTGGACATGTGTCTACCCTTAAGTGTGGTTAATAAAACCAATGATTCTCCACTGGAGAAAGCTAATTTTCCTTTGTAAGTAAGTGTCAATTTCAGAAACTTCTTGGTTAAGGGTGAGAGAACCTGTGGCCATGACCCTCTCTCAACACTAGGACTTCATATGGATTGAGTCTGTGCATAACCTGTGCATGCTGTCTCAGTCTCTGTAGGTTCATATGTGTTTGAGTACTGTTATGTCTGGAACTCAGTTTCTTTGGAACCAGTTCCTCTGGCTCTTTTAATCTATTGAATGCTTAAATTCTTTCTTAGAAATGAGGTTTAATTGTGAAGTTATTATGAAACTTGGAGCAACTGCAATAGCTCATAATTTTGTGGCATCTATGAGGACTCCTTGACCATTAACTCATAGTGAGTTATCCTATGATGGACACTGAGATGTTCAATCATAACTCATGTCTTCTGGTAGCTGCACTATCCTCCATGCATCTCTGTTCACAGATTCCTAAGTCAAAATAAAACACACAGCCCATCTCTGTGCTTTCTACTTGGCTTTCTGGAAACATATATCTCAAACAACCATAGAGCACAACCAGACCCAGACCACTGAGACAATTCTAATAACTAGACTGCATACCAGCAGTTTTTCATAGGATTTCCTTGCATTTATTATTTTTGAGAGAAATACTGTATCAGCAGATCCATAAATGCTCTCTATAATCTGAACATAAAATTACTCCATCAACACTAACATATTCCTAAATATATACTAGGCAACTATGAATTGTTCATTATTCCTCAAGAGTTTGTTATAGAAATAAAATTTGTAATATTTGCCTCTTTTACTCCATAATGCACTTTGTTTTATTCCCACGATCCCTTGTTTGATTTTTCATGCTACATACATTTTATATCCTCTATAATTTTGGTTTTACTTGCATTAACTTATACTTACCTTTCTTATAACACTTGACTTTGGTTTATCCTACACCACTGTCATTTTTCTCCATTTCCCAGCACCATTTCATGTTTGAAACCCTCTGCCTCATCTCTGTGTGTGCTCTGTGTTCATTTTACCTCTATTTTATTGTATTGTATCCTTTAATTCGTAGGACCCTAGTGGCCCATTTCTACTTTCTAAGTTTCTACAAATTAAACACATAATAAAAAGAGCCAAATACTCCTTTCCATCAGCAAGCACTTACCAGAATCCACAATAATGTCTGGGTTTAGTGGCTGTGTATGATATATCCCCAGGTGGGGCAGTCTCTGGATGGCCTCTCCTTGAGTCTCTGCTTCACACTTTGTCTCTATATTTTGGTCTTCCTTCTTCATAGGCTTCATGTGGTCTGTGAATTGAATTTTGGGTATTCCGAACTTTTGGGCCAATATCCACTTATCAGTGAATGAATACTATATTTGTTCTTTTGTTTTTTGATTTTTAATTATTATTATTTTTTCCTACTTTATTTACATTTCAAATGTTTCCTCCTTTTCAGATCTCCCTTTTTGAACCTCCCCATTTCCTCCCTCTCTCCTGCCACTATGGGGGTATTCTCCCACCCACCTGCCCACCAACTTTCGTCCTCCCTCCTTGGCCTTCTCCTCTACTGGGGGATCTAACACTCTCAGGCCCAAGGGCCTCTACTCCCTTTGATGGCTAACAAGACCCTTCTCTGCCATTTGAGATTTCTGGGTTGAAAATTCTCTGTTTAGCTCTCTTCCCCATTTTTTGATAGGGTTATTTGGATCTCTGGAGTCTAACTTCTTGAGTTCTTTGTATACATTGGATATTAGCCCTCTATCGGACGAAGGATTGGTAAAGATCTTTTCCCAATCAGTAGGTTGCTGTTTTGTCCTATTTACAGTGTCCTTTGCTTTACAGAAGCTTTGTAATTTTATGAGGTCCCATCTGTCAATTCTTGATCTTAGAGTACAAGCCATTGGTGTTCTGTTCAGGAACATTTCCCCTGTGCCCATGTGTTCGAGACTCTTTCCCACGTTCTCTTCTATTAGATTCAGTGTATCTGGTTTTATGTGGAGGTCGTGGATCCACTTGGACTTGAGCTTTGTACAGGGAGATAGGAAGGGATCAATTCGCAATCTTCTACATGTAGACTGCCAGTTGAACCAGCACCATTTGTTGAAGATGCTCTCTTTTTTTCCACTGGATGGTTTTAGCTCCTTTGTCAAAGATCAAGTGACCATAAGTGTGTGGGTTCATTTCTGGGTCTTCGATTCTATTCCATTGATCTACCTGCCTATCACTGTACCAATACCCTGCAGTTTTTATCACTGTTGCTCTGTAGTATAGCTTGAAGTCAGGGAGACTGATTCCCACAGAAGTCCTTTTATTGTTGAGAATAGCTTTTGCTATCCTGGATTTTTTGTTATTCCATATCAATTTGAGAATTGCTTTTTCTAGGTCTATGAAGAATTGAGTTGAATTCAATTGAGTTTATTGAAGAAAGAGTTATATCATGAAATAACTCTTTCAGGAATCTGAATCATTGAAACGCTCTTGGA